>JAZDUA010000810.1:0-515797 GCA_038098605.1 Gryllus longicercus | reverse complement strand
GAGTTCCAGAGTACGTGGACGTTTGGGTGATTTGGAGCGACCCGTTGTGGGGAGCATGATGGTGAATGTCGGACAGACCCAGAGGAAACGAATAAGCACACTCAAACGTGAAGGTGAACGTGAAGAGTGGAAGGGTTTGGGCACCACAAGCACAATAGTAAGCGAAAGGAGAAAACATAAGTCACAGAGCATACACGAGCGCGTACGATATAATGCGGTGAAGATTTTAAGTAGTGTGAAAGCAAATGTGGGCAAGGGTTGTGAGAGCATGAGTGACATAACAGCGTGGGCAAAGTGAAGGACGTGGAGAAAATTGAAGAATAAGAGAGGGGGCAAAAACGTTATAAGGCATGAAGGTAATACTTTTATGGGTATGTTTATTTGTGAGAGAGCTTGCCAGAACACATTAAAGGATTAAATTCGATATAAAGGTTTAAGTCCCAAGTAAAACGTTTTCTCCTGCACAACTGTTTCTATACAATTAGATACTGTACCGAGCATCAAAAAGTAATGTAATATTAATTTTAACAACTTTTACTGTATTATTTACCATTTGGATTGTATAATTCTAAAGAACATGTAAGAACTATATTACTTTAGCTTCCGGGGTCAATGGGCCCCCATCTCGATCAGGTTTTTGTCCAATTTCCCTGATCCTTGACCAAATACTGAGATGTTTTGCTTCTGGACGGTAATGTAACTTCAATTTAAGTTCTCCCCATTGCACGTCACATTTAGTTTTTAACTGTCTGACTTACATTAATAAATAAAAGAGGTGAAGCGCTGTATTTTTGTGATTCGAAACGTAGGAAGTCTAAAAAGCAGTTGCGGTAACAAAATAAGCGCCAATTTAATACGCCAAATTTGATTCATCCATTTCAAAGACTTCGGCTTCTGCGATTAACATAAATAATCCTTGACATCAATTTCCACCCTCGAAGTAAACTCCAGTATACACTTCACGCCAAAATGGCGGCTAATCTTCGCTCGCCTTAAGAGTGTTAAGGTGTTGCCATAAGGAGGTCAACGTTCTACATGACTTCGAGAAAATTATTGCATGAATGGGTTTTGTTAACCTGGAGGTGTCTAAGAAAAAACTGTTGCAAAGCAAATGGAGTATGTTATTTTTCCATAGACATTTTTCTACACGTCTGACTACATAACATTTAATTTGTTGTCGATCTGACATAAAGTACACTCACGTCAACATCATTTTCGCCAAAGATGACTACAACCGGGTCACTGTACGTGAAACATTGGAGCGAGAGTGAGAGTTCGAGAGAAGATAGGAGGTTGTGGAGAGGAGGGAAGGGGACTAGCGGACGCCGCCGAGCCGGGCAGGAAAGATAGCGAGACTGTAGCGGGCGGACGTCGTGGGAGCGGGCTGGAAGGTTGGGGCAAAGCGCAGCCTACGCTAAATAAATCACAGCGTGGCCGGCTCGCGGCCACCGCAGCCCACCCCAGCGCAGCCCTCGCGCCCGCTGCCCTGCCCTCCGCCCTTCGCCCTGCGCCCGCCGCGCTGCACAAAAGGAATCGGGGCATGTGTTGCCGCGCGCCTTAGCCCAACACTGCTAAATGACTAATGGCTCTTCTCTCTTTGCTCACGGGAAGATTTCCGGAGGTGGCCGGTCAGGGGCCGGCGCCCCCGCCGGACCCCGCCTCGTCCTTGGCCGGACCGGCCCGCCCTGCGTCGCCCCGCTCCACCCCTAACTCCTTCCGCAGACCCGCTCCGCCTGTCCCAGCTCAGCCTCTTACCTCGCCACCTCCCCTTCTCTCGTCCCGTCTCTCCCTTTTGTCCCGGCTCCCCCACTCTTGGCCCCGCCTCCCCCTCTCTTGCCACGCCCCCTCTCACCCTGGCCCTCTCTCGCCCCACCCTACCTCTCCCCCTCGCCCTCTCTCTTTCTTCCCGGCCCCTCTCTCGCCCTCGCCCCTCCCTCACACCGTACCATCTCTCACCCCGCACCCTCTCTCACCCCCCGCCTCTATCTCGTTTCGACTTTCTCTCTCACCCACCTCCCATCTCTCTCTTTCCCTCTCGCCCCCAGGTCTCGATCCTCTCTCTCTCTCTCGCCCCGTGTCACTCTCGGCTCGTTCAGGCACTTTCATCTTACTCTCTCCTCTCCGCCTCACGCCCCCCGCCCTCTCTCCCCACCGCCTCTATCCCACCGCCTCTCTCCTCCCGCCTCTCTCCACCGCGCCTCTCTCCACCCCGCCTCTCTCCACCCGCCTCTCTCCGCCCGCCTCTCTCCACCCCGCCACTCTCCACCCGCCTCTCTCCCCCCCGCCTCTCTCCCCCCGCCTCTCTCCCCCCGCCCTCTCTCTCCCCCGCCTCTCCTCCCCCGCCTCTCTCCCCCGCTTCTCTCCCCCGCCTCTCTCCTCGCCTCTCTCCCCGCCCTCTCTCCCCCACCGCCTCTCTCCCCGCCTCTCTCCCCCGCCTCTCTCCCCCGCCTCTCTCTCCCCGCCTCTCTCCCTACGCCCTCTCTCCCGCCGTCTCCCCCCCGCTTCTCTCCCCCCCGCCTCTCTCCCCCCCCGCCACTCTCCCCCGCCCCTCTCCCCACCACCTCTCTCCCACCCGCCTCTCTCCCTCCCCGCCTCTCTCCACCCGCCTCTCTCCACCCCGCCTCTCTCCACCCGCCTCTCTCCACCCGCCTCTCTCTCCCCCCCGCCTCTCTCTCCCCGCCTCTCTCCCCCGCCTCTCTCCCCGCCTCTCTCCCCGCCTCTCTCCCCGCCTCTCTCCCCCCGCCTCTCTCCCCGCCTCTCTCCCCGCCTCTCTCCCCGCCTCTCTCTCCCCGCCTCTCTCCCCCGCCTCTCTCCCCGCCTCTCTCTCCCCCGCCTCTCTCCGCCCGCCTCTCTCCGCCCGCCTCTCTCCACCCGCCTCTCTCCACCCGCCTCTCTCCGCCCGCCTCTCTCCGCCCGCCTCTCTCCGCCCGCCTCTCTCCACCCCGCCTCTCTCCACTCGCCTCTCTCCACCCGCCTCTCTCACCACCGCCTCTCTCCACCCGCCTCTCTCCCGCCCGCCTCTCTCCGCCCGCCTCTCTCCGCCCGCCTCTCTCCGCTCGCCCTCTCTCCACCCGCCCTCTCTCCACCCGCCTCTCTCCGCCCGCCTCTCTCTCCGCCCGCGCCTCTCTCCGCCCGCCTCTCTCCGCACCCGCCTCTCTCTCCGCCCGCCTCTCTCCATCCGCTACTCTCCACCTGCCTCTCTCCACCCTCCTGTCTCCGTCCCGCCACTCTCCCGCTGTGTCGCTCCCTCTTGCAACGTCTCGCTCATACCTCTTGTTCCGCCCTGGCGACGTTGACAATGCATGAGAACAATTTCACTATGGAAATTATAAATTTCATTCATACTTCAATATTCCGTGAATATCCGATATGGAGGAAACAGCTTCTAGAACAGTGTTCCATTATTTTTTATTTTAAGGTTGTGTATGAAGTATAGACAAGGACAAACACTTTTGCCCAAGAGAAGTTGGAGAACCAGATTTTGCTCCTTGTAGTGTTCGTTCATTTTGTTTTATTTATTTTCATTTGTTGTTCCTTTTTTGACTATTTCTTGATTTCATCCGTTTTTTCTATCTCTTCCTCTCTCTTTTGAAATATTATAGTTTAAATGGAAATAATTAGCAGGCTTGTTTGAGGGACAACATTGTGTATCTGGCATTAGGTCATGTACTCTTTTGAAAAAGGCAAATGATATTCGCATCGTAAGTAAAGGTAATTCGAATGGGAAAAATTCTCAAACCGGATCCAATTTTTCCACGGATGGAGCGAAAAAAATGCTTTAAAACGGTACTGGTCTCATTTTCGCTTAACTCTTAAAATTTTGAATATTGCAATAGCTACAAAGCTTCTACGTAGCCTCACCATTGCATCCGCCTGCCTCCGCTGTGGCCGTGGTAGTGCCGGTGGCGCTGGTGGAAGCACTAGCTGTGGCGCTGACATGGCAGTGAATGTAGTGGTGGTGGTGGTGGTGGTGGTGGTGGTGGTGGTGGTGGCGGTGGTGGTGGCGGTGGTGGTGGCGGTGCTGGTGGCGGTGGTGGTGGCGGTGCTGGTGGGGGTGGTGACGGCGGTGGCGGCGGCGGTGGGGGTGTAGGTGACATCGATGGCGGTGGTGAGGGGGTGTGGCGGCAGTAATCGTAGCAGTGGTGGTGGTGGTGGTGGTGGTGGGGCTGGTGCTGGTGGCGGCGGCGGTGATGGTGTAGGTACCGTCGGTGGCGGAGGTGGCGGGGGGTTGCAGTGGCGGTGGCGGCAGTGATGATAGGAGTGATGGTGGTAGTGATGGTGGCGGAGAAGTGGTCGTGGTGGCGGGTGCGGTGGTGGATGTGATGGCGGTGGTGGCGGCGGCAGCGGCGCTGGGGCTGGTGGTGGCGGTAGCTGTGACCATGGCGGAGGCGCTGGCAGTGGTGGAGAAACTGCGGTGGCTGGGGTGTGCGCGTGGAGGCGTCCAGAAATATGTTTTATTTGACAGGCTCTTTGGAGCGCGTGCGGCGGGCGGCGGGCGCTGCCCACATTACCACATGAATGAGTCGGCGCCGCTCGTGTGGAGGCGCGTAGGCGGCGTGGGCGCGGGGGCCGCGGAGAGCGGGACGGTGGAGAGAGGCGAGGCGCGGCGAGATGGGTTAAGAAAGGGCAGGGCCAGCTGTGGTGTTGGCCTCCGACTCGGGCGACCCGGAGGAGAGCGACGCCGTTGAAACAGGACCGAAATGGGAAAAGACGGGATGAGATAACTGGACGTGGATGTGATTGGATGAGGGTGCGAGTGGACAAGTGTGAGGCCGGAGGGGCTCAGGATGAGGAAAGATGGGGAAGCGGAAATGGGGGAGCTGAGATGGGGGAGTCAAAATGGGCAAGCCCAGATCGGGAAACCTAAGTAGGGGCACTGAAATAGGGGATCCGAATGGGGGAGTCGAGATGGTAAGCAGAGATAAGGGACCCGACATTGAGAAAGACGTCATGGAGAGATAGAGGAAGAGTCAGACTGGATGGAATGAGACGGACTGGGGTGAAACGCTATGTGGTGAGACCGAAATCGTTGGGAAAGTAATGCAATATTTCAGACCAATTTAATCTTGTCACCTCTTGTGAATATCGGTATTAAAAACGTTTGAATTGCTCTAATACTTTTGTCAGTGAATTAAACTGCTCTTTCACTGTACTTGGTTTCTCTATTCACTTAATCTTAAATTTACCTAGCAATACCCTAAAATGTGTTTTCATTTAAAGGAAAAATACTCGAATCTAAACTAGGACAAAAATGCAAATACATTCTACGAATTTTTGGATTTTCGTTAGTTATGTACCCACAAAATGTAAGCATCTAGCAATATTTCCGTATTAGTGTTTTTTTTTAATATAAGACTATGTTGAGTATTAAAAATTAATATTAATCTGTAACATTGAGATATTGTGGTAAATTCTCATTTTGAAAAAATTCTAGGGGACAGAGTATGCAACTGCACTTATTTACACTTACGCAATTGCAGTTACCTTTTTGGAGAGTTATCTTAATCTCGACTTTATTCCTTGTCTTTACACTTGATGCATTGATCGAAATAATGGGGTGAAGATGGTGATCCGTGATAATTGAATGATAGTCCGTGGTTTTGCTTGTGGACATTATATGCAACTTCTCCTACGAAACATCACAGTTGTTATTTATACTTTTCAACATAAAATTAATATGAAATTAAACGCTGAATAACAATATAAAAACATAATTTCAGCACCTAAACCATCTAGTTCGACGCTTTCTAGAGTCTGCATATCAATCCATGGTTAAACCACGTTGCCTTTGCTGATATGTGGCATTATACATGAGACAAAAAACGTCTGGTGATTTTAAAGTCCCCACCGTCTCTTAGTTTCACACAGAACCTCCTCTCGTGGGTTAGTGCCGTTTCAAGGGGCGAGCAAGGGCGAGCCTCCCCATTCCCCATCCTTCTCTCTCTCTCTCTCTCTCTCTCTCTCTCTCTCTCTTGAGCGAGGATCCGAACGGACGCGACTGCTCTTCCTCTACACATGGCTGCGCACACACACACACACACGCGCGCGCGCGCGCGCAACCCCGCTTGCCCACGCCTGGGGGGCGGTGCATCAGTTCCACACACGCGGTCTGCCAAGAGAAGGATGAAAGGATTCCCCTGGACGATGAGCTGCAGAGCAGCCCGGCCGATGCAGCTCCAGGAGCAGCGAATAAAAACGGAATGGAAATTGGATAAATGCCGTGATGGCCGCTCCTATCGTGTGGTAATCCATAATTAAACAAGGATAAAATATATCAACCGCAATTAGATTGAAATATTATTTAATTGTGAAACATTAGCAAGAAATGTTTCGGGAACATTTTGCCCCATCGTTAGTGACACTGTCATCGGTCAATCTCAAAAACATAAGATGGAAGAAAAATGCTTCCATCGTTTAGTTTATAGGTGTTGAATTTATGATAATTTGTTATACCGATGATGGGAATACATGTTCAAGAAACATGTCTAGCTGTTTGGCAATTAGTAATAATTCAATTTTTTTAATTATTTCAAAAATTGTGGTTGATAGATATTTTATCCTCAATACAGATATTCAGCTTTATATCGAGCTGAACATCGTAATGGCAACCACTCTGCAGGAAACGGATTCCTGCGAGGTTTGAATCTTGTAGAAATAATGAATGCTATCATTTTGTCATTATCGTTTAGAAGACAAGGGCAAACGACCATAAATCGCAAATTCAGTAATTTCCAACGCAGCGCGGCTGCCGAAACGCGAAACCCATCAGTTGTTAACAGTAGAGATACAGCGCAGCTTTTTCTAATACAATCACCTAATTCAACTTACCGATCAGTTCATTTACTACCAATCATCATTGAACATCATTAATATCCTGATTATGTGCATGTAAATGTGTAAGTAAGGAGAGAGGACAGGAAATGGAAGAAGGAACAATTGCGCGTGCACCTTGGCCCCTTCTTAGGGTAGTGATCTGGCATTCGCCTGGTGGTGATCGGAGAAACCCCGGAAAACTACCGATCAGAGATCGGCCGCTAGAATTCTCTTCCAGGCTGAATTCGACCCAGGTATCTAACTAGGGACGAAAATCCTACCACCGTTCAGATTCGAACCTCTGTACCTCGCGGTCAGATGCAACTGCAGGGGACATCGTTCACAGTTGATGTTCTGAGCAACCTATTCCGGTCCATACAAGTCTGGTTTGGATGACCCCCAAGGAACATGTTTATGTTTTCTATGACGTTTTCTAATAAATGAGACATTTGGACAGAATTATCTGTTAGAAATATTCGAATTTGTATTCCAGTAAGAAACTAATTTTACCCCTAAAATAATTTTCAAATGCAGTAATGTTTGCACCAATTTTGTAACACAATAATTGATTAGTCATCAGACAATCAAATGGTTCGTTAATAACAATAGTTCGACTGTCAATCAGAAAAGAACAATTTTAGAGATCGTTATCGTTCAAATTCATTGAAACAAACAAAAGTATTGTCCTTCAGTATCTGTACAGACCAACACAATCTGTGATATGTTTCCCTTAAAATTACACTTCGTTACAGATACATATGTTTCTTCCAATTTGATAGTATTCCCCAAGGCAAAAGTAAGACGGACTCACCATTCGACAAAGCTATTGTCATTAGTACGATGTATTACCTCAGACCAAAGGAAAGTAAAATATTATTCTCTCGACGCAAGCTATCAACTGTTTGACAAAATATTTCGCGGGAACACGCAGCGTGTTTGTCACCGCCTCGGGAATTTCAAGTGGAACGAGAGAACCGCTCTGTCGCCCTCAAATGTGAGATTTAGATAAAAAAGCATCATAAAATTAACACGCCAACTAAACGCTACAGATTCGAGCGCGCGTTAAATCATTTAAAGGGGACTCGACTCCACACTTTGAAACGCAACTTTGGGTTAAAAAAGGTCATCGAGGAAGCACTGCTCATTTGATTCGAATAAACCAGGGGTTAGCAGTGTGAAACCCACATGCCACAATCTAGCGTGCTTCAGCGAGAAAAAAAATTGGGGACGCATCTCAAAGGAATGTATTTAATAGTGGTTTGCATACACCGTGAAAGCTGATTGCTTATACGTTTATTATTGTTTATACGTATATGTGATCTCGTCCTTACGATTCGAAAATAACGTAATACGATATTGCATGTAGTATATCGAGAGCTGTTACTTGTATGATAAATGTACCGTCAATAAAAGATGTGCGAAAGTGTGAGAACAGAATATGTTATCGTCATACTAGTTTCATTAGGAAACAAATAGGACGAAGGAAGTGCGAACCAAGGCTATAAACGTAGAAGTTAAAGTACACTTTTCAGTTAGACCTCGGAATAACCTTCGTTAAAGGTACGTCCTAAGAAGTAAACCACTGAGAATCCGCTCTTAACACACGCAACGTTAAAATGCAGGGTATGTTGTAGTTTTTTTGCTGTGCAAACGATTTTATAATATTTAACGTATATGTTAAATGCATTCCTCAGTATACCGTGCGGCACGGTATGCATTACATGACATTTTCAAATTATTCTTTTTACGTTCTTGTACCACTACGTAATTACAGAAAATATATAAAGTTGCAGGAACATGTTTTGTGGTTTATAAATCCGAAAACAAGAATTTCCAACTCGTGTACGCAGTATTTTAGATTCTCATATACGTAGTTTAGTGAAAATCTACGTTTTGAGGGTCTTTGGTACAGAAGATCTGTTTTATAATCTGAATGTATGGCTATAAAAAATCATTCATTGCCAAAACCAAACACGTAGATTGGGCGATATTTTATTTGAAGTTTCAAGGGTATTTTCATTAATGTTACTTTCCTTTACCATACATTGAAAAGGGATATATATATATATATATATATATAGTATATATATATATATATAAATATATATATATATATATATATATATATATATATATATTGTAATCGTACGCTGGAAAACGGCAAATTTTCGACAAAAGCTCTGACGAACCGTAGGGGTAACGAGAATCTGGATAAATAATATTCATACATATAGTAAATTACTTCGTTGTGTACTAAGAATTCACTTTTTTCAGGGTTATTGATACCGAAAAATCGATTGACGGCCAGAGTTTGTCTGTTAGTACGTCCGTGGTCAACGCTAGTGCCTAAACCGTCCAGCCGATTTTCCCAAAATTGATATTCTTCTTTCGATTTTAAGTAACCCGTGACCTTATGACTGTGGAAAGTTTTTTTTTGGCTTTTGTGGATATTTTACATGAAGCCTCATGATCGTTTCCAAGCTTTTCTTAATAATTGCTCCAATTGTTTTGATAACACCTTGTTCTCGGAAAATGTAAAAGACGCTTAAAAGAATGATGTAGGCCTCATTTTCATTCAACTCCCTGAAATTTTGAAAATCTGATTCGAAAGCAAACTCGTATTGTGGTATGAGACCGAGAAAGTGAATAATTCTGGATCGTAAATGCAGAAAATTCCTTTCCCTAATGGGTTGTGTAGTCAGAATCCAGGTGTGTGGTTCCTTGATGTCCAACAATTTGCTAAATTGACAAACCTCGATCGATCTGCAAGAACTTCAGATCCAGCAAGTTTGAAACGAGTTTTTTGAATTTGAAGGGTACTTTATATCCACCATTACCATTTTGAAAATCTTCCCAAAAATTGCGCCAAAATTTAGATTAATTATTTTTTCGGGGTAGAGCAAATTAAAATGTTCATAAAAATAGTGCAAGTCCTACATTCGTTGCAATTTCTATATTTTAGAACATAACACAATTTAAAATTGTTTAGGCCTTCTTTTACAAATTCAAAATTGAATTTTTCTTCTAAATGAAATCTGTTCTTCAAAATTAGATCTTGAAATAATGACATGTATAATGTCAATTTTCGGAATAGCAAAAGCAAATTTACAATTTTATTTGCCAACGATGCTATGGTATCTCCGGGGCTGATGATGCTGAAGTACGTGAATAGCGTACTAAATCTAAGAACATGAGTTCGAACGCCAGTGTGGAGAAAAATTACTGGTTGGGAACACTTTGGAGGTTTAAGTCGTATTATTATGCGTAGACGTAAGAAATTATGCTAGAAAGTACCCGCGGATGTAGCACCACTAGTTTGAAACTACTATTACACTTTCAATATTAATGCAAGATATTAATTAAGTAATTAACATTCACAAAACAACAGGTGACTTATCGCTCTGGCTTATGTATTTGTAGGTCGATTTTGAAATCTGGATTCCCAGGAAATTTCTTATTTAAGTGACCTCCTTGTATATAGCAAATTTTGTTTAAGTCCGTGAATATGGGAACATTCGAAATTTTTGGACATTAGAATTTCGCATTATTCGTTTGGTGAAGAGCGAATTTTATGGCATGGCTGATGACACAGTAGAATTCAATTTGCAACTCAATACTATGTATCTATTACAAATAAATTACGAGAAAGTACCGTTGAAGCACTTCTAATTTGAAGTGTCACATTTCTTTCCGGGCTGCAGTATCTGGAGAGTGCTGTGTAGAAACTGTTCACCCCTGAATTAACCCTTTGCCATTCTGCACAGAATCGAGGAATGATTGGATCTGCCTGCGTGCCACACCTGAAACGTGCCGCCACACATCCGCAAAGTTGAAAGGATCCATTAAAAGGAAGTGAATTTTAATAGTACGCTTTAAAAATTACAATAGCAGATAGAAAGCACTTTCACTCTCTCTCTCTCTCTCCACAAACATGGAATCGTCTTTTCCATTTGCCGGGTTCTCTGAAAAAGTCATCACGCTCCCTTCCATATAGGAAAAGTGAGTTATTTATGACACTGCTTGGAAACCTTATCAACCGCAAGTGAGAGATTCAACACTTTTTCCAACTTCTAAATTACCTGTGATTACAAGATAAAGTTTGAAGGCATTTTTCCGCGACCTCTCATGCAATATGACGTTTTGGGGTTGATTTAAATTACAGTTTACTCTCCAGCAGTAAGTAAATGACCATCTCAGCTTTCGCTAGGCGGATCACTGAAGCATGGTTCGAAAACCACAGTCGTTATGGAGGTTATGCACCCAGAAACAATTTCATATATTAGTTACCATATTTTCATTTACATACAAAGATCTATTATTAGAATCAATAAATTCACGTGAGTGAGATATTACTTCTTATCTGGACACGTCAGCTATTTCCGTTTCGTTTGCAATGCGAATTATTGAGACGGTTGGAGGCGGTGTTATAACATATTTAAAACCATTATGTTTAGAAAATTTGAACGGAGACAAATATGTAAAATAGTTAAATATTGATGAAAAATGTTAAGTTATTAGCAAGAAGACATGAATTTCAAAACCGTTAATATACGTGGCTCATTTAATGAATTAATATTCGAAGGAGTGTAAGCCAATGTAGTTTTTAATAAAATCTAGATGCAGTAGAAAAGGGTTCTTTAGATTTAGGCACCATATTGACAACTGTTTCTAAAACCATTAAAAATCCTGTTCCCTTGATTTTTATTTTATACGAGAAATGTTAATAATATAATTGAGGTAACGATTGAAAAGCGCCATAAGTCTCTCATTAACATTTGAACCACCCTGCAGAGTAATTTGTGAAAATGATGTGTTGAAGAAGGTTCACGAAAGAGAGAGTACAATATTTGCATGTATATTTCTTATTAAATAATTGGTTGGTTGAATAGTAAATTGGACATCTTCAATCTTGTAATGTTTTCAGAATACGTTTTGTATCAATTGAGGCATCCGGGGAGAGCGCGAGCATTCCAACAAAATTCAAAATATCGATGTTTTGAAATTGAGTGAGTTAGCCCCCCTCACACTGGATGCCTCAATTGTACAATATTATTTTACAAAATAAGTGTTACAGTATATTGGATGTTTTGTATCATCAATCCTGGAACGTTGTATAACTACACTCAGGATTATTTTTTTCTAGTATCTTTCAACTAAAATAATTCCTACTTAAAGAACAATTGATAGTCTTTAACTAATAAGAATACTTCTCATCTAATGATGTGAAATAAATACATCCCACTTTTCTGACAATAGTTTGAACTCTCAGTATTTTTTCTTCTATTCCTTTATTTATTATTTTAATTTGCTTTTCTGAACTTCATGGCGGCGATATATTCTAGTTTATCGAGTATTACAACAACAAAAATATGTGGGAGAAAAATGTTTATCAATGAACCTATGCTAAGGAACAGCATTAGACCAACTTGAGTATTCACCTCGATATCCACTTCTCTTTCTCTCTTTGTGCTCGACGAAAGGTCCGCTCTTGGTCCGAGCGTCTTAGTTGTTGGAAGTAATTAGGAAAACAAGCCCAAAAGACATCATAATCACGATGGCCTGATGCGCGAAACGTACTGGGCATATGGAACAACAGATACAAAGAAAAAATTAGTTTCTACTCTCTCTCGCATACAACTTACGTAGTACAGAATATGCTACGAAATACCGAGGCAAAAAGGGGGGGGGGTTGGAGGAAAAACTCATGTTGTTGGTTCTTCACACCGAATATGTGGTTAATTCTAATTTTAAAATAAATTAGATATAAAAATTCAGTGGCGAATTGCTACCCTTCCCGCGCCTTCGTTTTTACCAAAAAAAGATGTATATTCTCGGTGATTTTCTGCGGCTTGTATTATTACTGTAATTATTTTCATTTTACTGCTTTTCTTTCTCTTTATGTTAGTTGCTTTAAATTCGATGTAATTACATATATGCTACATGGAGTTAAACGTAAACAATTATCTATTGTTGAATTTTATTATAACCGTAACAGTGATCTAACAATATGAAGATATAATTTCATCTCGACTAACAACACTGATTAAGGATTGAATTATTAGTGAATATTGAAGGGGATTGACATGGGCCGTAAAAGCACAGGAAGTGTATTCAAGAAGATAGACGTATGGAAAATGTGATAGAAGAAGAAAAAATGCGGAATGCTGACATATAAAATAGAGTGAGAGCTACGCATAAACACAACGAAGAGAAGTGTGAAAAAAGAAATCTTGTCACAATTGCCACAACATACGTTTATGTTCAGACGATGATATTTCCTACTCATGGATCGATTAATGTTCTTACCTTTCAGTTTCACTTCAGAGCATTCCTAAAGTGTTGCCACAGAGATTTCACTCATCGTTTATATAATAGCTAGGTAAGTCCCTGCAACATTTAATGGATGTCCCTACATTATGTTCCTTTTTATTTATTTATTTATTTACGTCCAAAAGAGTTTAAAACTGAGTGTGACATGGTATGGCGAGAAGTTAATTTGAAGTTACATTTATTTCCAGAAGCAAAACAAGGGGCCATCTCAGCATTTGAAGGATCAGGGAAAGTGGACGAAAACCTGATCGAGATGGGGTTCCTCGTCCTCGTCCTTTACTTCCAAACACCAAGAACTACGAAGAGTATCTGTTAAACGCGTTTCCATGTTCCGCAGCGTGTATAAAGCGCACTATTATCAGTCTCCGACAAAATTTTAGTGGGCGCCGTTATTTTCTTGTGAGTTCTTGAATGCTTGGGATATTTCCTTCCGTATTCACCGCAGAACAATGCAGAGCGAATCGCCTTGAAATACAACCGTCGCGTGATCGACTGCTACCGAGGAGGAGTTAAACGGTGGAGCCCCGATTACCGAGGTACATACTCCCACCGACGCTACGGCTCTATAAGCTTTTATTTCCGGACAGGAAGCAGGTCTAATTTACTTGCTTGAGAAAGTGGAGCTCGGTTTCTCCAAATAAAAATGTTGGAGCCCAAGCCCCGTCAACTGATCACTAGATGGGCCAGGTGGTGCTCTGACAGTTTCGAAACTTAATCTGAACGATTGGACTGCGCTGGCGCGTGTAAATGAACACGTTTCTTCGCGCGTTTAAGTACCTTAGTTGGTGCACAGTCTGTTTTCTTTTGTTTAGTCCCTTATCTTAAATGTTTTCTTTGTTCTACATGATGGTTGCTTATCCCTTTAGATACGTTATATGCACATGAGAAACAACTGGTTTCTTTTGAGAAACATGCCAAACATAAATCAATCATCATCTGGGAAACTCTAATTAATTATGACAGAAACCAAAATATCCTGTCTTACAACAATAATAATTAAATAGAAGCTAGTTATTGTTTGTTTGTACGTGGCGCGTCAACCCTTGTACGGGCCATGGTCTATCAGCGACGTCCCGGCTTTGCAGCATTGGGTTAAAGAGGTACCTGTGGTCGGCACGAAGACATCTCCACGTCGTATTCTGGTCTTCTCAACCTGAGAAGTGAAATTCCTCATCGTCACACACACACACACACGCATACAGAGACATTGCAAGGAAGACTCACACTATAATCTTGCCTGACCGGGTGTTGAACCCAGGTTCACGTCATGGTAAGCGAGCACGCAGACCAATGAACTAAGCCGCCAGACTGCAGTTAGTTATAACCAGGATCAAAACTGGACACCGGAGACATGTCATATATTTGCTAAGATATAGTAAACCATTGTGAATGTATACTACATGCAATTGAGGCCGACAGCAAATAAGTTTCAGGATAAATAAATATCACCTTCATTTTTGCGAGACGATCAACAACTTTTTCCCAAAGAATAGCTATATTACGAAGCAAGCACTGGAAACTAATGAATAATATCCGGCTCTAAGCGCTTGATCACGGTGCTATCATGTATTTTCTCACCCATTTACACTAAAAGTTAGAAATAGTTTTGTCAATTATTTGCATATGTATATCTCTGTCAGATATTATGTTTTTTTGGTAATGCGCAAAGTACTTGGAAAGTTTTACATTGAAGAAAGAGTAATAAACAACCAAAAATGAATACCACAAAAACAAACACGGTTTACAATGTTGTAGACAAACAAGAATGATAATCGGCAACCCCGGCTTTCGTGTAAATCTAGAGATTCAGTGCTGTCAGATTGCATTATCTGTCGCAGAAATATGCCACAGCAGTACCCAATACGTGGACCTGATTCCAAGTCACGTATGCACGTTGCGAAACGAGAGAAACAAACCGGAGGAGAGCGACTGTAGCAGGCGAAGAAGAGAAAGACCTCTCTCGAACCAGAAGAAGACAGCAGCAGAAACAGCAACCCCAATCCATCAAAAAATCGATTTTCGTTTTAAAACAAAACACGTCTAGAAGTCTATACCTCTCTGTCGGGACGTCCTTCCCCTGAACGGTTTTCTCGCAAGATTACCAACCGTCTTCTTTAACGGCACAATGGAGAGAGCGCCCCGCAGCGCAGGCTCCGCCTTCGACAAACGTATTTTATTTCCGCAACCCATACGCACGCGGGCTGATGCATCTTCGCATTTAGTGCACACGCGTTGTTTGCGGGTGATGTCGCGATTTCTTGTACCCAGTGGGGAAAGAGGATAAACGTTAAACTGTTATAAACAATTAGTTAGCATTAGCACTAATCACTGAGGAGGGAATAACCAAATATTATTTGGGAAGAAGTCGCATTTGCATATTTGTTTATTTATTTTACGTCACTTTAAGTCCATTAAATTTATAGAGGATACACAATCATTTGGAAATCTTCAAAAGTTGAACAAAATTCATTGCTTCACATTCACACATAGAAGTAAATACAAAATCGTTTTTGAAATTTAAAGTTTAAATAGAAGAGATTAAATACAAGTTTAACATGTCCTTGTGATGCAGTCTTGCAGTCTTGCAACGTTGTAAGACTGATACGATCGTCCATATACATTTAGGGAGTAAAATACAAAACGTATAGTATATGCAAAACAGTAACGTAATCATAATATTAGTTTTTAAAAAGGAATCCTGTTGAAAGGGATATAAGAGCAGGAAAAATTTGACAATAACAGAATACACTTCAGTTTGAGCTATTGAACAGTTTCGTAAAACATTTATAGTTAGGACAGTAGATTTCTTCACATTTACTGAGGATGTCCATTTTTCCATCTTGCAAGACGGATGCAAAATGAAGCCTCTGGATTCATTCGTTGCAGTTGTTTTACTCAACGTTGTTGAAGCCTAAGAAACGGCAATTTTGTCTGTTATCTACAAATAATACATACGACACTTTTAATGCCTATCGAACCTGCATTTATCCTATGAACCACTTATATGGAACCTGTCAACAATCTTAAGAGACGCATTTCTATTGCTTTTGTTTCGTTGCATTTCTCTTTTCCGCATCCTGACCTACACGAAAGTAATGGTATACTTTATGTACTGTAATGTATACACATTATGGGCTAAAACATTAAAGGCTAGCACATTATAGGCTATCACAAAATACCCTAATTCAACTTTCCCGGCAATGGATATACTTATCTGACGATTATTAATTACAGAAGAAGTGATGGTTAAATGACGAAGATTCCAGGCGTGTTCGCTAAAGTAGCTGCAAATCCACAAATGAAGTAGCACACACCGGGAGACCCTAGCTTCCAGTCTCGACGAGGGACTATCTTGAGAAAGACGAAGTAACTGCGTGGTAGGATTTCGGGTCATGGATGGAAATTCTTGTGCCGCGATCCATTGTCAAATTCGTTCCCTGGTTTCGTTCACTCGGTTCCAGCAAGGCGACGGAGCATGGCAAACAACTTGCTGCGGGCGATTATCTCTTTTCCATCCTGTCCTTAGGCCGCTGATGGACTTTTCACACATTCCAAATGTCGTTCACGGGTTGCAACTGTCCAGCAGGGCTGCCAATATGTGATAGAAAAAGGTTTTCGAAGAAAGTAATCTTCCTCTTACGCGAAACAATAGAATTTCATAAATTATTTTCTAAAAGTAAAATATGTCGATATTGTGAGGTCAGTTAATAAAAATTAATTTTTAATACAAGTTCACATTTTATGGAATAATAAAAGGAAATAATGAATCTAAATCCAGAAAAAAGAAAAAAGTACATAAAATTAGAAATAAGAAAACAGAAACAATTTTATGAAACATACGTTATTAGATAATATAAATAAAAACAGATGGAATGGTACTGACATCGAAAGGAGGATGAAACTAGAATTCTGAGAAACCGGTGGGAATTTTTACTTAACGGAATAGGAAGATACAATAACATCGTCGTGGTCTTATTGACGATTATCTTATGGTGAATAGTGCTCAGTTTACGAATGGCGACGCCTTAATTTGCAGATTTTTTTGCAAAATATTATCAGTTTTGTTGGTTCAGGAAAATAAGTTATAAATCAATATTAAAAATGTTATAAAGCTCGAAATCAGCAAAAAAATTAATATAATTTTAGAAGAAGATATAATGAACGTACATTACAATTTTCAACTTATAAGAGTTCCCGCTTTTTAAGAGATAAATTATACATTCCCTAATGTTTCGTATTGTATATACTTTCTTGCGCTTAAGTACCAAAATTCAGTATTCAGCAATGTGTCTTGTGGATGTTGGTTACCGCAAGAAAACACTTTCTTTCGACAAGCATCAATGAGGCCGTTCGGCGAATTTTCCCTGTGAGTGTGGAAACAGCAGCCTTGTTTGTTTGTTTTTTGAACGGCACTGGCACACACGGAGAAGAGGGGGAGGAGGAGAAGGAGGAGAAGGAGGAGAAGGAGGAGGACGACGAGGCGGGGCCAAGGCGGGCGCCTGCATTATAACCGATATGAGCAGCACCGGAAAAAGAATCGCGCTCGATTCGTTGGCGAATCAATTTCGTGGAGTGCTCGAAGAGAGCTCCACTAGCGGGGCATGATGTGGTGGAGTAGTGGAGGACTAAGCGACAAAGTCAAGAATAAGAAATAAGAAAGATAAGATGTATAAGAGTAGGAGAAAAATAAAGAAAATGAGGAAGAAAAGGGATGATTCATGAATTGTTAGTGATTGCAGGCACGTCAACGGCTAAGAGCATTCGTACCGTAAGTGTAGTGCATGTTTTTTCGGGAAGTGCTGGATGGCAAGATCCGGCGCCGACCTACCGTCGAGTAGCGGGGTATTCCCAACCAGGTATCTCCCACTAACGGGTCACTGCCCCAGCCCGGACAAGATCTAAGCTCTCGACATGTCTGATAGATCGCGCACAATCGGTGGCCCGTTTGGTAGGGTACTGCTTTCCCATTCGCCTGGTGTTGAGCGGAGAGATCACGAAAAACTACCTAACCAGACTTGAAACAAGTAATGCACATCCTATTACCTATAATAGGACAATGACTTCAATCTCGTTCAGGTTTTCTTCGAGTTTCCTTGTTCCATTGAGCTAATGCTGAGATGGCGTTTTGTTTTACTTCTGGACATTTTCGTGGCCTCACTATACGAACGTTTTGTTGTCCTCTACTTTTGCTAGTTGTGGTAATAGTAGAGACTGGGTACTACTGATGACAAACAAATGAGAGTTCAGCAAAATGTGCGAATAAGTCTCCAATCTTTCCGGGTATAGACGTTTTCATCTTAGTATTCATTGAAGTGATTCGATTTCTCATGCAACAATTTTTACATTGCAAATTTTGCTACTGTGAAAATACGGAGATAAAGGGAGAAATATCTTCCTCCATCATGTGAACTATCTTATACGCATTGTTGAAAATGTCCTGCCCATTCTAAGCAAAAATGCCAATCAACTACTCTCATATTGTTTGAAACATAGTTATAGTCATGGTCTATAACCAGACCGTCACTGCTTCTAAAAGCGTATAGGCGTTTTAAAAATGAATCAATGCTCGTCTTTATCAGGCTTTGAATCACTTTTCAACACTGCGTCGTAATTCCCGTTATATTGTAATTCCCCCTGTATCTCTATATTCTCACAACCTTTCATAGTAGCATTATTTACGTAATTTATTGGTCCTGCCTCACTTCCTGAATCATTTTTTCCTATTGCTCTATTAATTAACGAACTCCTGACTCGCATACTATTTAATGTCGCTCTTTTCCCCTCCACCGTCTCGTTGCGTTCCATTCTTCCTACGTAGCTCCACATGTCCCTGCAGCGTCAGTCATGGAGGTAATGCCTCTCCCGCCGCGCTATTATTATGAATGCCCGGCCGCTCGTCCACGCGTCTGCTGCGGGCGCCGCTCAGCGGGGCTTCCACGAAATGGCGGAGACACCGAGACGCGACGCGACGCGACGTTCGCTCGTAGGGTAAACAATACTTCCCGCTTGTTACGAGTATTGAATTCGAGAGCATCGATCCTGCGAGCGGCGAAATTGGTGCGCTTCCGAGGCGAGAGCGCCGGTGGTGCGGGCAGGGCGCGGAAGTTGACAGGATCACAAGGGCATAGGAGGTGTTCGGGGCCTCTGGCAATGATGGTGGAAGTGCCGATTAAGATGGTGGAACCAATTTTTTTTTATTTATAACAAAAAATTACAATCTATTTTTTACAAAATAATAAGTAAATATGTTGTTGTAGACTTGTTATGACAATGATTGATTTCCAGTGAAGGTATCCCATTGGTACTCTTCATCTATTTCTTCATACTATAACAAAAAGCAAGTATTATTTTGGGTTGGCTGCAAGTGGGATAGTTTATTAGCTGAGGGTAATGTTTCAGTTATTTGTTGAAAATCTATATGGGAGTTGTAGGGGTGAGGTTCTGGTTAGTCGATGGATATCTGCACTATTGTCTAGGATGTTGAGGGCTAAGTGGTTTGGATGGTTTTCAAGGCGCTGGAGATAGTTTGAGCTGATAAATTCTATTCTTTCCAAGACAGTGGGCATTTTTAAGTCCTTGTGCAGTGCTGCATTTGTGATGAACCATGGTGCTGCCGCGATCATTCTTAGGGTCTTGGATTGAAATCTCTGTATGATCGAGAGATTACTCTTGCTTGCTGTGCCCCAGATTTGGATGCCGTAGGTCCATATTGGAATTATGATAGCTTTATAAATCAACAGTTTATTTTCCAGTGATAGTTTTGAGTGGTATCCTAGTAACCAGTATAGTTTTCTTGTTTGAAGTTGAAGGTGCTTTTTTTTGGCTAAGATGTGATGCTTCCACGTTAGCCGTTTGTCTAGATGTATTCCCAAGTATTTTACACTTTAGTGGAACCAAATGGAGATGGGAAAGAGGTGAATGTAAATAGGATGTGGGACGATCGCGATGGAAGTAGATGTGAGGGGGAAGGTGGAGATGGAGGTGGAGGAGACGGTGGAGAGGGAGTGGAAGGGGCGGTGGATTTGGCGATGAAATGACGCTGGAGGTTGTTGTGATGGAGATGGTAGTAGCAGAGAGAGGTAGTGGACATGGTGACGGTAGAAATGACAGTGATGAACGCGACAGAGTCAGGAAATATATGAAACGGCAAAATATGTACATAAATATGAAATGAGAAATGATAAAAATATGTAAAAAGGAATACAGTTTGTAATATCAATAAACATTCTTATTACATTTCCAAACAAAACAAATTTCACATTTTGAAATTACTTTAAGAAAATATTTACTAACGCAATCTTAAAAATAAATCTTGCTTGTTCTACTCAATTATTTTATCTGGAGTGGAGTACTGACAGCCATCGTGCAAACGTGGAAACAATCACTGTAGCATTTGTCATCGTAGTGTTTCACGTCTGCAATATCCTTCATAAATTCGTTTAATTCACGAAACACTGATACGTTCCATATCTAAATATAATATTCTCAGCGCTGACACATTCTTGTTTCGAGAAATATGTGTTGCAGACGGATGTTACCTTAGACTGACCGAGTGCATCTGACCGTATCGTCATATGGAACATCTCGCGTCGTCAGCAAGTAATTCTGAATACGTGTAACAAAAAATTCCTATTTCTGAAAGAAGAACTATTTCTAAAAATATGTCAAATATTATTTTTTGCAAAATAATTTTCAGAAAATTGATAAAATCATAAAAAAATGTAAATATATCAAATAAAACCAAACTCTGTATAATATGTAATAAGATACAAAATATTTTTAAAAAATGTAACGAAAGTGGCACATTGTGTTCGGGTTACCCTGATTCGCCAAGAGCAAAATGTTGAGAACTGAACATAGAACAACACAAAATATGTAATTACTACATAATAATCCGGTCTCTAGTGAGGGTACAAAAAGGCAATGAAACGGTGATATTTTCCGGATGGCAAGTGGCCCTGGCGATGGGCAGAGCAGATGCCGACGCGAGGAGTCAGAAGTGAGAGTTGGACCGGGCAGTAGATGGGCCGGGGGCCAAAGCATGGTGAGGGACGTCAGTGAAGTGACGGAGAGCGTGCAATTGCGGAGACTTGTTAGAACAATGTGGTGCTAAAGAGAGACCCTGAGTGCGTGAGGCACGTAACAGCGAATCTAAAATGAATCGACCGTTGGGAGCAACAGGGTTTAGATTTAGATTTAGATTTATTATGTAAAAAAAAACAGTAAAAACTGTATGTGACGTAGGCGGGCAAAATTATCTACGCACGTTTTCTTGAGTGAAAGGTTGAGGGAAGGAGACGGGGAGAGAATGTTAAGTGTAGATACAAGCGATGTGAAAATTCACGAGATTTTCAACACTATGAAGGGAGTGATATTTTGACTCGTCTGCACAAGCAACGTGTAAATGTGTGGCATTAACAGAATTATACAATGAGAGAGGCACTATTGGAAAATGACACTACAATGAACTGCATATTCTGAGATAAAGAGGGTGCGGAAGCATTGCAGCAAGAAGATCAGTGGTTTGGGGATCCATCTTAGCAAATTAGCTAAGCAATGAAGTGGGCAACATACATGAGTAAATCGGAACATGAAAAACACAACCGTCAAACAAAAGTGTAGACTGCCCACTAAAACATCTAGAGCTACAGTGCGTTAATATTTTATTGACGCACTCCTGCGGTTTCTTTTACGTTTCACTTTAGTAGATGTTTTTCAACTATATTTTTTCATGGACTAATAAAGGACTGAGTACTGTGTAAACGAACATTTACCCAATTAACCAACAATACAATTCAAATTGTATCAGGAATCAGTAATCAAGTAATAAGCAATCAAATTGTATAAGGAAATAAATGAAATATCATTTGATGAAAATGCATCAAATATTAATTGATTAGGCTATGATACTGTTTACACAAGCGTCATACTATAGGATGGGTCTACATCACGATTACTGTGTTTTGTGAAGTGTGTATTTTTTTCTTGTTGATTTTGTTTTACACTAATACATGTCGAACAATGGACTAATAAAGTCCTGATAAAGCTGAAATATACATCCAAAGGTGGGCATAAATACTTTTCTTTTCATCCAAATGACTTATCGTCAAGATATTGCAACAGATTTAAAATGCTCAGTGTGTAGCGTGTAAGTAAAAATAGCTTCGTTGCGCGTTCAAACGTGAAATGCTGGACCTCAACAATGCGTTACGGCATCAAGGGCCTGTTACTGTTTATTAGTAACCATTGCGTTGCGATATAATAAAACAGAATATCAAATAGTCTCCTTAATTTTGCCATGGGAGATTATTTGCTTCTATTCCTACAATTTAACTTTACGTAGAAGACAAGTTTGTGCCATTTTCGGGTTACGCATGCTGCGTATAAGAAGTACCCAAATAACAAAAAATGTAATATACATTTCAAAAATATATCATTTCGACGAATACAGCTTACTGTACATAGTTCGAGTCTCTTCAGTAACACGCGTTTTAGGATTTTATTCGCCAAAGACGCATCGTTTCCGCGATATACACAATGTTAAAGTGGGCTGCAGAAAAACGTGTGATTGGGGTAGAATGAATTCCTGCTTTCCTTCAATTTATCATTATCATCTAATCTCTTCTTAAATATGTCTTCGTCTTTCATATGTTTCATGCAGGAAGGAGACATTCGTCTCTGTTTCGCAGCGACATACATACATAGTACGTAAACTTGGAACGGAATCGAATTATAGCGGATTTATTAAATATTAAAAAAACACGAAATTCTCTCTCACTAGTCATTCATATCAGGAGATAGTCTAAAAATAAATTAATACGTCATTCTTGAAACGTCGCAAAAGAAATTGCTCAAGAAGAATAAAAACATAAAAGTTTTTTATTTGGTGATTTTATTCCTACATATTTTAAAAGACTCGTGTCTCTCAAAAAACCTCTGTGGCCAAACTATTTTCCGGTGTGTTTTTATTTTAAATGTTCACTTATAACTTCGCATACAAAAATTAATAATATAACTGCAATACTAAATGTAATATGGCTAGCAGATTAAATATCGTGTTAATATCAAAAGTCAAAACTAGGAAAATGTGTCTAATGTTAAGTTATTGGTCATCACTAACTTTTACTTTTTGTGGTAGTCACATACGTCTGAAATATACTCTACGTATTAGATGTCACCCAGAATGGTCTCTATATTATGAACGAGTAAAAACTGCATATAATACAACAGATTCAATTAGACAACCATTTCATGTAATATTAAGATAGACAGTAGAAAATGTAATGTCTGTTGAAGTATAATGTATAATGAAGTCGTCCCCAAACTTCTACCCTTAGATTCGCCAATAATAGAAATCTGGCCCTTGGGAAAGGTACGTACGATATACAGACGCCAGTGCCAACAAGCGAGGCTGACGAACAAGCGCTGTGAAGGCGCATCGAACCACGAACACATCGCTCTATTCCTCGCCTCGCCTGCTGTTTCCCCCTCCCTCCGCCCCTCGCAAGCCGGAACGACTGGTGAACTAACCGTTCATTAGTACAGTAAACGCCCCGCCGTGCGTTAATGGTGTCTTCATACGCGTCGGCTACGTCATCTCCACCCCTCGGCCGGTCCGCGCTGCACCAACCCCTACCCTTCACTGCCACCCCCGCATTCTTCCTCACCCCTTCCCCCGCCTTCCATCGCCCCGCTTCGCCCCCACCCGCGCAGACCTCGTTTCTCTCCACCCGCGGTCCACCCACCACCGTCTCCCTTCCGCACTCCGCACCACCCCACCCCTTTTCCCTCAAGTCCCCCCCTCTCCACCAGCCCCCACTCCCGCTGCCGCCTCCGCTCCCGCCACCACCCCTTCGTCCACCGCCGTACAGTCGCCTGCAGCTGCCTGATGTATCGGTAACGGCGGCGGCCGGTCCTCATTAGTTCTTTACACACACCGCACGAGCTGTTATTTCTTATTTGATTCGCAGCTCGCACGCATGTCGAGGGGCCGCAGCGGGAGGGGAAGGTAGAGGGTAGGGGAGGAGCATCTAAATGAGGACGTGAAGATTCGTCGAACAGGTGACAGCGAATTTCTACAGAGGGTTTCGATGGGACGAGATTGTATAGCTGCGACGGACACGGACAAGGTCATAACGGGTAACGCTCAGAGAAATGCATTTTGTGGACGGTGGAGCAGTGTAACATTTTCCCTAGAGTAGAACAGAGTCAAATTGTTTTGTTTTTTTAGTTCGAACACGAAATAGATAATAACATAATTCTCATTGCAATTGAGGCTTTGTGTGTAAATAATAATATTTCACATTTTGACATTTAACAGGAAAATGCATTTTTATTTCGGCTTTTTGCGACGAAATCAGCAGTTATCCGTTTCTGGATGCAAATATAGTTGAATCCTCCTCAATCGTCACATGTAATGTATTTTGCCTTTTTGAGTTCATCATTTTTGTATTTAAAAATTATTCCACGCGGCACGAACACCACCCCAACACCTCCAAAGTCACCCCACCCGACAATGTCCAACACATCCAATTCCAACATCTCATCTTCTTCAATGCCGTCTTCCCCAATGCCACCTTCCCCAATGTTACCCCATTACCTTCCCCAATGTCACCTCATTACTTTTCCTAAAGCCACCCCACAACCTACCCCGATACCACCCCACCACCTTCTCCAAAAAAACACAACTTTCTTTAATGTCACTCAACAACCTTCCGTAATTCAACTTTAGCACCTTCCCGAATGTCATCACACTACCTTCCTCAGTGCCAACCAAATACTTTCACCCATACTTTCACCAATGCCATCCCCATTCCCATCACCTTCACCAATGCCATCTCAATCACCTTCCCCAAAGTCATCCCACCACCTTCCTCAATGCCAACCACATCCCCTTTCCCAATGCCACTCCATTATCTACCCAAATGGCATCCCATCACTCCCAATGCCACCCCACCACCGATAATTGAATCCCACTACCGTCCCTAATATCTCCTCTTCCCTTTCCCAATATCACCTCATCACCTTCCCTAATGACACCCCCTCCCCCTTCCCGAATATCACCCCATCACTTTACCCAATGCCACACCGTTAGCGTTCCCAATACCATCCCGTCATCCCCAATACTACTCCATCACGTTCCTCAGAACTAGCTCTAATCCGGACCCCATACCCACGCTGCGAGTAGACCTCGCCCACGTGGCGACCCACCCACTGCGACCTCCCCCGCTGCCGCCCCCAGCGCCCCCTCGCAAGCCCAGGTCCCGGCCCACGTCGCGGCCCGCCCCGGGCAGCGCTGCAGGGCTCAAGGCTGCTGGTCTCGCGCGCCCGGAAATATGTATCACCTCCACTGGGACTGTTTGGAGGAGGGCTCGCAGCTGTTGCGCGCGTCGCGGGCCCTCAGGGCGCAAAAAAAAAAACCGTCGCCCCTGTAAATCATCCACGCCACCCCCGCCCGCCCCGCCCTTCCCCGTATCCCACATCCTCGCCGCCACCGCGCGGCGTTATCGCGGTCCACATCCTCCGCCGACGCCACCGGTGATATCCTGTGCACACTTGTATGATCCTTATCGCAGGCGCACGCGATATTTATTGTGTGCTATGGTAAATGCCTTCCGCGATGAAAGCTGTTTGTCGAGCGTTTCCTCCGAACCGATAGGCATATTGACATGGCCTCTAATTTCCGGAGGATCCCAGCAGATGCAATGTTCCCGTCGGGCGGTGTGTGCTCGGGGTTGGCGAATACGCCACGCTTCTGGCTTTTGAATATATTGCGTGTAACTGGATTCCTTGGCAAATATTATTGTTAGAAGACATTAAATCGAAAACTTTAATAATTAAAATTTGTTGTTTATAACAAGAAACATACTTTCAAAGAGAAACAGGTTTTTTTTAGTCATTTCTACGAACGGATAAATAAATATATTAACAAGGTAAAATGTATCAATTTGATGTTTCGGACTTGGGGTAAGGGAGACACGTGGTGTGCATGACATCTCTAGCACACTTGCCCTAGCTGAGATTTTCTTACGTCACACAGCTACAGAAACGATTGTTTTAGAAAGCTTCAGACGAATTTTGAGCTTGACAGGGAATCGAACCGGGGTCGTGCCATGGAAACGTAGCAGCTTGTTCACGAGCTACCCGCCGGGCAGTAAAACTGCATACAACCAACAACATCGGAAAGGTTTGATGAAGCTTTGTGCAACTTCTAACCTTGCTTGTACTTTCATAAAAATTACTTACAAGATCCAAAAAATATATTTTCACATTCAATGACACGTTTACACGAACCCAAAAATAGCCATGATATCGTTCACTAATTTAGCGACAAAAATATTAGTCCTATTTTTTAAATTATGAATACAGAGATAAAACAGAAACTTATCACCACTTTCGAGTCAACGATTAGGTTCCCTTAACCCATACTACGAATGCTGTAATACTCCCTTGCCACAGCAAAGAAACTTTTACAAAGAATTCATTATGAATAATCAAATAAAGGGAAACGCGTTCCCCTAAATCCCCCAAATAAGATGTTAAAACATTCCACTAAATCAAATGTCATAGTACGAGTAGTTACATTATAACTCTAACTCAGAAATAATATTTTCGCTCTCGCCGCCCTCGCCGCCCTCGCCGCCCTCGCCGCCCTCGCCGCCCTCGCCGCCCTCGCCGCCCTCGCCGCCCTCGCCGCCCTCGCCGCCCTCGCCGCCCTCGCCGCCCTCGTCGCCCTCGCCGCCCTCGCCGCCCTCACCACCCTCGTCGCCCTCGCCGCCCTCGCCGCCCTCACCACCCTCGTCGCCCTCGCCGCCCTCGCCGCCCTCGCCGCCCTCGCCGCCCTCGCCGCCCTCGCCGCCCTCGCCGCCCTCGCCGCCCTCGCCGCCCTCGCCGCCCTCGCCGCCCTCGTCGCCCTCGCCGCCCTCGCCGCCCTCACCACCCTCGCCGCCCTCGCCGCCCTCGCCGCCCTCGCCGCCCTCGCCGCCCTCGCCGCCCTCGCCGCCCTCGCTGCCCTCGCCACCCTCGCCGCCCTCGTCGCCCTCTCCGCCCTCGCCGCCCTTGTCGCCCTCGCCGCCCTCGCCGCCCTCGCCGCCCTCGCCGCCCCCGCACCTCCATTCCCACCCTCGCCGTCGTCATCCGCTTTCCCCACTCATCGGAGACCCGTGACAACCGCAACTACTGCCACCTCTGTGCGAGCCCAGAGGCACCGCAGCGGCCAGCGACGTCGCCAGATGATTCACAAGCGGCGCCGCGCCGCGATCGCGGCTTAGTGGGCTCCGTGATGGCCGAAGTGATGGATTCGTCGGCTCAAGGGTTTCGAGACGTATGATAAACGCAACGGCGCGCCGCGCCCGCCTACGGGCTCCGGGGGGCTCAGGCCGCCGCCGCCCCCCCCCCCCCCCGCAGGCGAGGGAGCGAGCCAGCAACTCATTGTAGCACTTAACGTGTCACGAGCTGTCTCGTTAGCGTGGGCCTATTGGAACAGCCGCGGCGCTAAAGAGGAGAGAAGGGCGGAGCGGCGCCGCCTGTGGCGGTGGGTGTGGTGGCGGTGTAGGTAACTCAGGGAACAGTTTATGGGAGGAAGGTAACAACTCCGCATGACGTGTCGGGGCGAGAGAAAAGCAAAAAAAAAAAAAAAATACTCGTTGTATGAACTGTAGGAATGGGAGGTGGCAGAGAATTAAGACGTGGTAGGACGTTGAAGCAAAAGTAAAATAAAAATGGAATAGAGATCTGCGGAAAGAAACGTGAGATGGGGCCACACACAGCTAGAATCGCGTACTGCAACGAGAACAGTGAGGACGAGGGCTGCCATTATGGGGACGGTGCGGCGTCAGTACGCTTGGGAGATTAGACCTGGCAACGCAAAGCCGGAAGCTGCGAAGAGCCGGGGCTGTGGAGGAGGCCCCAGTGCAGCTGGCACGTGAGTTGCCGGGCGTATTGAAGCGTTGGGCCGCGTGTCGAACACCTCTTCGCCCCGGACGTGTTTTAACGCGGTGGGCTCCTCAAGAGGGAAGCGGCCGCCCACGGCCGAAGGGGCACGGGACGCGGGGCAGGGCCTCTCGGAGGGAAGTCCAAGGGGAGGTGCTGACTCGGCGCATTGTTTCGCTCCCCTCCCTGCAAGAAGTCACTTCGCTTCCCCTCTTCGGAATATGAAACGGGTCGTGGAGCACATATAAAGCCACTTGGACGGGACGTCGTTGAATGCTGCTGGCTTTGGAGAATAGAAACATCCGGTATCTTCGTTTGCTGCTTCCCATCGCCAGAGGTACTTCCCGGAAAGCACGTTGCTTCAAACTTCATCTCATTCTTCTTCCCCTCGTTCTTCTCATCCTCCTCCTCCACCTTCACCCCCTCCTCCTCATTCTTCATCTTCTTTTTTTCCTTCTTCTTCTTCTTCTTCTTCCCCTTCTTCTTCTTCTTTTCCTTCCTCTTCTTCTGCTGCTGCTGCTGCTCGCTGTCCTTCTTCCTCTCCGTAATTGGAGACCCCGTAACCCATCACTCTTGCGCGGTTCGAGGAATCCATGCGTTAAAGGATGACGCTTCATTCCCAAATGGCATTGCTTGGAATGTCGCCTACAAAATCCGATTAGTTTTGGCAGTTACCCATTTCTGCAAGTATTGCTCTGATTAACGTTGGTGCTGAGAAGAGGGTCAAACGTTTACTGCCTCGGAATGAAGTAAGGTTTTCCCATGACACACAAATGATAAAGAGATGTATGGAACCTACCTACTTTAAATGTGCGTTTACGGATCGTGATGTATTACCCGTGTCACTGAAGCGTTTAACTGTTTTACTGCTTTACTATTAATTGAAAGCTTTTTTAACGTGTAAACTCTTGAAGTATGTAAAATGATACGTGGAATAGATTTGTCAAGCATTTCCAAGAAATATTCCTACGCAGCAGACATGTCTAATCTTTACTGAATTTATAATATAAGCAGTACAGGCATTCCCCTCGCTTACAATTAGCAGAATGTAAAATATTAAGACCCATCAATTTACATATTAATCTTATTCCCCGAATATAAATGTATATTCACCGTTTCGGATTTCTTCGAAGGCATTTGAATTTCATAATATAAAAAAAATAATAAATAGATATTTTATAATTTTTTAATCTGAAAACAAAATAAATTGGCATTTTAAATGCATGTTAATAAACATTTAATATCTCGCAAAGTTAAATATGGTGCTCCATTGAGCTCTAAAAAGGGATAATGTCGTAACTGGAAGAGGGTGCTATGAATAAATATTTTAAAATATGGCAGGACTTCACAATTGTACAGGCCCAACTAAAGCAAAAGTATACAGAAAAGTATCCGTGTAGACAAAATTCAGATTTCAAAATAAAATTTTCGGCTAAGAACATAATAGCCAACAACACCTGGGACGTACTAAAATTAACCTAATTTTACGGAATAATTAAGAGATCAGGACGATTGAAATGTATTAGAATAACAAGGTGATTGCTCAACAAGTTCCGATGTCTGCATCTCAATTCTTCCTCGGATATATTCTATACACCAAAACGTTTGAGGAAGAGGCCTACTGAATATACACTGGTTATGTAGGAAGCAATAACAGAATATGAAAAGTAAACTGACCAAATTACGCAGGAGATAAATGAAATTGATTTAGCTTACTCGCCACTGAAATTTTTCTTGCAACACAACGACAAACATTCCAAATACACACGATCAATTCTAGAATGGACAAAATCCTGCATGGAAAGTTCTCCAATCTTCTAGAAGAATAACATATAGATAAATGTACACGTAGGCTTCCGCGGCTCGAGTTCATGACTTCTAGGCTGTCCGGGTGACGCCGCGTCGTTGGCAGATAGGCCGACGTTTCGCCTGTCATGTCGCAGGCTTCTTCAGAGTAATGTCACAGTAAAGCTCCGCCTCGGGTGATATCTCTTTCAGCCTAGGGGGTCGGGTAACGCAGACCGCGAGCCAATCACAAGGACTTCTCCGCCAATCATGGCGCAATTGCGAAAAACTTTATATCACATTATTTAAAGAACATGTATTCATAAATACAATAATGTGAACAAATTGCCGCTAGTAACAACGGGTGAGACAAGTCAAAAAATAATTTTTTGTAATTTTTGAACAAAAAATAATAGAGCAATATGGCGTGTATGTTATCCTTTAGAGTACGTTTAGAACTATCACTAACAAAGATTTAAAGAAAAAAAATTGGAGCGGTTTTCGAGAAAAACTTGTTTTTGTAATTTTTAAAAAATTGCATATGTTGCTCGCAAACTACTAAAATTTTCAAGAAAATTACAGTATCTTAATGAAAACATTCACTAGGGGAACAAATATTATTTCAAGGAAAAAGTCTTCTTTTAATTTTGTAGTTGACATTTAATTTTGTAGTAGACACAGAAAAAAATTTAAACTTTTGAAATTTTCCAAAATTCACAGTTAACCGTGAAAATCGGCCCTTGCCACGTTTATAAGTGTATGCTACTCAATTCTTACAAGAAATATAAAGAAAACATTTGAAGCCGTTTTAGAGAAAATTTTGAAAATGATCGGAGGGCTTCATCTAAAGTACTCCCAAATTTTGAAAACTGTTTTTCAAAACCTCAAAGTTTCGACTCGAGCCAGATGGAGAGGGGTTCTTGAATTTGGAAAAAATCCCACGCATTGTTTAGACGCTAGTAGTGTTCACAGACACCAGAAGGACGGACGGACAGACGGATGTATAAAAAAACACTTTTTCGGTATCAGGGAACCGCAAAACCTGTATTTCCCTTGAAATTTCGATATCGGTTTTCCGCATCATTACATAACTATCCCTATACTACGTATATACGTACGTATATGGGAAGGTAAAAATGAAAGAAAGTTTATGAACTGTATTTGGTTACGCAAACATGTAACGCAAAAATGGTTAAGATTTGCAATTAGAAAATTTTGTTAGTTTATTTTAAGAACTTACAATAAAAAATGAAAAGAATACTCCCTTCACTATGAGTTTTTTTCTGTAACTGAATATTACGTTCCAACATTAAACGAAATATCGATATAAGTATGCATTGATCTGCTTTTCTAATTGATTTTTGAAATGATCAGGTTTTCGAACTAAAAAATCGATTATTGTGGAATAAGATGTTATCAATATTATTTAGAAACAGCATGTTGAATGATTCAGCAATATTGAATTGAACGCAAAATAGAACACACAGGAATACTGATTGATAAAAGTGGTATTGATCGCAAGGATTGCTGGTGAATGAATTTAAAATATTCTGTGTAGAAAACCTAATACGTGGAGGGCATTGTATTACTTGATACAAAATAGAAAACATTTCGTAGAGAGGATTTTTGATAATTTTGAAAAATAGAATTTTTGTATCGAAAACGTAGAGAGAATAAATATAGAGATTATCAAAAGACCCGGTTACTGGAAGTCCAATAGAGTAGCAAAAGGATACACTGAAGTTTCTGCAGAGCATAGAAACAGAAGTAACAGTAGAGACAAAACTTGCATTATGACTATACAACACGAAAGAGCAAGAAACTTACTATGTATTGAAGAAAGATTTATCAACTTTTTCGATATCAGAACCCTACAGTGTTTTTGTGATACAAACGGTACTTCTCGCTGCAGCATTACGGCAGTACTTTCTCTTTACTGAGAAAGCAGTACGCGAAAAAGTAGAATATATACGGAATGGCTTTCGAGTGGAAAACTCTGAACACTCGTATTGCAGCTTCAAACAATGAATAATTTCAAAATCTTTGTATCACAAGCGCAAGTAATTTGTGCAATTTGAGGCGACCACTCTCACATCGGAGCCGGTTGTCCTTTTCCATTTCTCGAGAGCGACGATCCTGGATCAGAAATAAAGCGATCAACCGTGTAAGTGTAATTCATGACTAATCCATATTTATATTTCGCATTGATACAGCAAGGGCTTTATTTAAGACCCCCGCCAACCAGCCTCAGCCCATTTGTGCTAAATAAATAAAGCTAAATTTAGAGCCGAGGAGGCTTCTCCCTTCCCCGCCTTGTCCGCCGCCAACGTTAATTTTCGTATAAAATTCGTACATTGATTTATTTTTATTTATTTATTCAAATCCGGCCCGCGAGGCTATTAACCTTGTTCCGAGCCCTGTTGCCGACTGCCTGGGCGAAAGGAGAGCGTGGGTCACGCCACCCGCCGGCATTTGCCGTTGGCTTCGAGGCGAGGCGGACAGAAATGGAAAGGAGCGGGGAAGTGTGGAAGAGGCTGGTGGAGGAAAGAATGGTGCGCGGAGGCGAGCAGGAAGTGGCAAGGAGGTGTAGAATCAGTGGGGGACGGGTGAAATGGGGTGGTAAGGAGGGGAGGAGGGAGATCAAGAAGGGCGGCGATGAGAGTAGAGGCATGTGCCGAGAACGGGTGGACGGGTAGGGGGGCTGGGAAGGTAGGTGCGGAAGCTGGGAGGGAAGGCGGTATTGGCGGGCAGAAGTGGGAGAGTTTTGAAGGAGCGGGGCGGACTCTGATAGAGCGGGGCGGAGTGTGGTAGAGTGGCGGAGCAGTGTGGTAGAGCGGCGGAGCAGTGTGGTAGAGCGGCGGAGCAGGGTGGTAGAGCGGCAGCGGAGTGTGGTAGAGCGGGGGCGGAGTGCGCTAGAGCGGGGAGGAGTGTGGTAGAGCGGCGGAGCAGTGTGGTAAAGCGGCGGCGGAGTGTGCTAGAGCGGGGAGGAGTGTGGTAGAGCGGGGATGGAATGTAGCTGTGCGGGGAGTGAAGTTAAACGGTGCGGGCTGTGTTGGAGTGGGCGTAGAATTGGGTGTTGGCAGTGGGAAGAGTTTTGGCATTGCTGATCGCGGCCGGGTGTGTCAGAGTAGGGCGGGGTAAAGTGTGGGTGAGCGGGACGGGGTGTGGTGTGGTGAAGTGAGGCGGAATGTGTCGTAGCGGGCCAGGCCAAGCCGGATGCAGAGGAAAGACAAGGGTGCGGGTTGGAGCGATGATGGTGGAGAGGGCGGAGGTCAGAGGTTGGCGGACAGGGGCTCAGAGGCAGGCCTTGGGTCCTTTCTTTCCTCCCACCTCCCATAGGCCGTATTCTTTCCATCATCTCCAGCCTGCTTCTGGGCGCCGGAGCCCACTCCCCCAACGCCCGTCCACTTCCGCCGCATGCAGTCCCGCACCGGGATTCCCGGGATTCCCGTCGCACGGGTGGACGAGGATGCACGGCAGTTAACACACTTTGGTACATTATTATGTTTAGGTTTATCACATTGCGAGTAATGATGGCTTTCTAAGCATCTCACACATCTAGGTCGCCTTCCGCAATTTGCCTGTGAATGACCAAAAGTCTGACAATTTTTGCACATGATGGGAGTTTTAGACTTTATGCGAATTTGAACTCTGACAATGCTGTATATAAACTTATTTATTGTTAAAATTGTTTTGTTATTTTCATTATCCGTTAAATCGACCGCAACGGTAGTTAACGGTTTACGTTCTCTTCCGAGTAGTCTAGCAACTTTTAATACTTGAAAGTTTTTCGAAAGTTCGTTAAATATTTCCTCTTCTGAATAGGTAATTGGCAGATCTTTTATTACAACCGAAAAAGTTTTTTGGGTAGGGTCTCTATATGTGTGATGCTCGATTTTCTCTTTTTCACAGAATTTGCGGTATTGTCTATAGTCCTCTATTAAGTTGAATTTAATTTTAATAGTGTCTTTATCTAATTCAGTAGAAAAATTGTCTTTTGTAATAGCTTTTAGTTCACTGATAAATAGGGGGTAGTCGAGTACTTTATGGACATAAAAGGGGGGTATTTTAATGATGGATTCTTCACTTTCTTCCCTTTCGTTTGGCGAATTTTCTTCGGTCATATTTTGAAAACCTTGGTACCTATTTTTGACGGGCACGTTGTACAATATTCTTTTAGAAGCATTGTTTTCATCTGGTAGATCTACGTGCATGCGTTTTAGACTTTTACTGTTTTCATTAAAACCACTGGTTGACTGTTGACTAACTGATTGCTGTGGGGCAACACCATACCTGTTAAAATAAGCATCTTTAGTGCTTACTGACTGAAGGTTGGTCAGAGTCCCTTCCGTTTCTCCATCCTGCTGCTGGGCGGGCGGTTGTGACGTGTTGAATTGTTCCAGGGGTTGAAAATTTTCCATTTGGGGTGGAAATGGAAGCACATCTCCATTCATTGCTGTGAACTGATTTGGTGTGTCACCATTTAGCACGTGAGCTGCTGACACTAGTAGACCCCCCAACGTAGGGGGACGTGTTGGGAACATACAGCTTTCACTGCAGCACTACACTTACACTGACGACTAATATATTTTGTTAAGCACAATAAAAAATACTGTTTCACTAAAAAAAACAAAAAAAACACCGTTCGAAGTATGGGGAGCCGTTGGTAGCGGCGCCCGTTTGTATTTGCAGTAAACACGAGTTTGAGCGTAGCACTGAAGCACAGCGATAAGCGGAGCGATGCTAGCTCTACGACGTCTAGAGCGAGACGAGTAATGTTTCTGTGACAAGAGTGTCTCATTGTGTTACGTTGGAATTTGTGTTATGACAAGGCCCAAATGAATTAAGAAGTAAAAGAACGATTTAAATGACTTTTGAAAACTAAGTGAAATACTAGTGATCCCAACTATTGTCGAAGATCTATGAAGTCTTGTATAATGAGAGCATTCTTAGTTTTAAATATTGGGAATTTAATGTTGGCAGTTAAGGTAAATAACGTGAATGTAAAGAATTATTAGGTGGAGCATGATGAAGAAATATAAGCAGCAGTTATAATGTCTGTAAACATAATTGTTAACATAATTGTATATATTAATAGCTATTTTCCAAAGTTATACATGAACTTAATGTATGTTTGATGAAGAAAATAAATAAATAATAAATAAAATAAATAAAATAAATAAAATAAATAAAATAAATAAAATAAATAAAATAAATAAAATAAATAAAATAAATAAAATAAATAAAATAAATAAAATAAATAAAATAAATAAAATAAATAAAATAAATAAAATAAATAAAATAAATAAAGCCATTGAGGATGGCAGAGCGCTATGTCGAGGCGGAAGCGGCGCGCGAAGGTGAAGGCGTGGGCGGGAAGGTCGAAAGGGCGCGCAACAGCGCCGCGGGGGCACGGCGGGCGCAGGCCTCCCATAAACGTATTAGCCACCTGCTTTAACGGCGCGCAGGGGCGGCTGGCGAGGGCCGGGCACTCCGCCCGACGCGTTTCGGCCGCTCTTTCTCAGCGCACGGAAGTCTCCGCTACCGCCGTCTACCAACCACGGAAGTGCGCAGCGAGTTCACGGGCAAGGCATGATAAAACGTTACCTTAAAGACGCTTATCGTTGCCTTGCGATATTTATTTCTCACAAAACGAAATGATGACTGGATAATGAATGCTAAAAGCATGTTTTCACGATCTATCTGTCCTGGCAAAATCACCAGATGTGTTTAGAAACCATATTTCTAGGTTCCAGCTTATCTCCATTTATTAACTTTAAAATGCCAATCCAAAAATAGTGCTATAATTCCTTAGGGTCCTCTGTAGTCAGTAGATATTTTTCCTAGGGAAGTACATTGCAGAAAAATTTTGTTTGATAGCAATTCTTTGAAACTGAAAAATATAGAATTTTGATAAAGACAGACACAAAATCTTGCTGATTGAACGTATATATTTTGTCCAAAAGAGAGTTTTAAAGAATCCTTTCAGCTAAATTACAAAAGTTTATGTAAACAACTTCATATGTTTGAAGATCATAAGTTGAGGTGTATATGATCATAAGTTGAAGAGGTGACATAAGTTTTAAATATGCTAATTGATGACTTTACAAATCTACTTAAAAAACTGATATTTGCAATAAATTTTATACTTCCACAGCAGAAAATCTTACTAAATATTCTTAATTTGAAAAGTCATCTTCATTTGGTGCGCTATCATATCGCGTCAAAACTAATATTTGTTAAAATCACTTCGCGTCAAATTCAGAATATTAAGAAATTTCAACTAACTAAAAAGCATGCAAATTGGTTATGCATCGTTGATAAAAGGTGCTTAGAGTGTACCTTCTATTGTAATATGGCCATCAGCTCAAGGTACAGAAGTGACTAATATGGTATTGGAATGACGGTGCGGTCGTTTAAAAGACAAGTTACGTGAAACATATTGAAAAGGCTCTATGACTCGTTTCATAAAATAAGTGTGTTGCACGCAGTCCAGTTTTCCATGAAATTGTTTGACCTGCCACCTGTGGGGAATGCTATACTAACTGTTCTGGCAGTCATTTAGCATTATGATTATTCAAAGGGTCGGTGAAAATACACAAATGAGGGGCACTTCTGGCACCCATTTCAAAGAGTGCTTGCCTCGACCATTAACTGCTCTCCTGTTTGGTCATTTTATGCACACTTAACCTACAGTCTTTCAGGGAAACTAACCGAACCTAACCTGCTTTCGAATGAAAATATGCAGTTTATAGTGGAGTTTGAACTTCTTATAGAAGTTGAGTTGTCGTCGCTGCCTTTGGAGAATGCTGATAGTTTCATGCCGAAAATTATTCGATGAAAAAACTAGGACATGTTCTACTTTATTAATATTTTACTTTAACTCTGGATTTCACAGTCTAAAAACTAGATGTTATAAAATTCATATTTTATTAAAAGTTTTATAAAACATTTTTACAGAATATATCACCGTTTCCAAAGGAATGGTAAATAATTATCCGTGTAATCAGTTAGTAGTTTGTATATCACAAAACCTTCCCGACATTTTACATTTCCGATTTCTCCCAGCTTTCATGCGTAGTCAGAGTGCGCCGCCGCTCCAAACGCCAGGAATTCTCTCTCGTCGGCTTCCCGGAAGGAGACCTCATAAATACGGCTGCAGGTTGATATCGCTCCCCCACCAGACACCTCCCGTGGCTTCTTAGTACACAGCCATTGCTGCTTCCTTCATCCAGCGACGGTTCTTAGAAACGTAGGATGCACGTGGATACATGCAATCGACGCGACGGAAGCGAGATTCAGACTGAGATCCACTACGTCGACTGCAACTCTTATTTATTTTCGGAATGAAACCTTCAAAGGTATTCCAAGGCACCGATAAAGTTTCTGTAGTCACGTTTTTTACTGATTAGTAATTCCAGGCGCGTCAACTTCTAAGGTCATTCGTTCCGTAAGTGTAGAGAAGTAGAGCAGTTGAGCAGAGTTTTTTTTTTTTTTTTTTGCGGAAGATGGCGGTGATCTACCCCCCCTTGGCTGGCGAGATCCGGCGCCGACCTACATCGGCTTACGGAGATTTCCCTCACCAGGTACCGCTCATCTGGGTGGTACCACCCCAGCTGGAGCTAGCACTAAGCTACCGACTGGCCGCCCGACATCTTATTTGGCTATACGGAACTCAGCACTGAGGAGGAGCCAAAGAAAGCAATATAAAATATAGTCATACTTTCAAAATAAAGTACAAGAGAACATCGTAATTGCACCAAGGAACATTAAAAATAGTGACCCCAATCGTAATCTTGGAATCCCCCATATCGCCAAGTGAAATCACAAGATACGCTGTCAAATATGAAAGGAGACTACAAGAACATGGCAATTTCTTCCATTTCATTTCTGGATAACAACACAGAGTAACAGAGGTTAAAGGAACCAAACCATTTGAAGTAGTATGATTTTAAAAAGTGCTTCAGAACTTTGTCCCTTCTTAAAATATATAGGACATTGTTGAGTGAACTCAATGTTGAGCGAATATTTTAATCTAGGTTTAAGAAATAAGTGTAAATTGACTTTTGGTCATTCGTAATAAATTTTAATGTGTGATCGTCATAAAAATCTTTAATTGCTTCAGTGGCAAAACAATCACCAAATTCAATCAAATACAACACAGTGTTATGATCATTTGGGAGTTCTAGACGTCTCAAATTAGAAACAAAACTTTTCTTTCAAGACGCATTATGGGAACAACGTATTTCATGTTTTTGAGAGGCGGACATTTTTCGCGAAGGTAATGACCATTTCAAAGAGTTCGATCATATTTTATTCTACAATTATTCTTAACTACGCATGTTTGTAGAAGCCACACATCTACTAATAAGTAATAATCCCGAGCGAAGTGGTTTGGTGCGTTGCGTACGGACTTCGCAGTCGGGAGGCCCGGGTTGGATCCCCGAGCCGGCCATTCTGACCGGAGTTTTCGTGGTTTCCCACGATCTTACGTCGAATGGTGGGATGGTTCATAAAGGCCGCAATTACCTCTCGTCATCACCCTATCACTTCATGATTCATAATTCATGTCTTAACAACCTTTCTTATCAAGGCGAAAAGTTGATCCCCATAATGACACGTTAATGCGGGATAGAATATGACTACGCCACGGAAGAAAACGTGTAGCATGGTCAGAAATTGCCGATGCGCAAATATAATAATAATAATAATAATAATAATAATAATAAGTAAACCCTTCTTGGGAGCAAAGGATATGAACTAAGAGATCGTGATACGTCTGGGAGAGAGAAGGACGGGAAAAGAGACAGAGAGAGAAGGGACAAAATACGTTGCTTGAGAATTCTGCGAAAGGTAGTGTCTTTAATGACGTGGTCGTTACCAAAATGCTTTACAGGAAATGCTGTAGCCGTGTGACAGAGTGTTACGCATCTCACGACTGTGCCTGGTGTAATCATCTGGCTATAATGTCTAAAAGTACTATCTACTGCTTTCCTAACAGAGCGCATGCCATGCTTCCAAGTGTAAACCCGTCTTTAAAAGGAAACACTTAAATTATACGTATAATTTATATACAATTTAAAGAAAATGATTTCTTCTAAGTGAAGTTTGTTTAATATACATTTTGTTACTGATGTATTGTCCAAGAATTTACATTAATTTATATAAAATTAAATGTTATTATAAAAATTTATACTGATAAATGAAAACTAAGGACGTCCACTAAGTTGATCGAAAATGTACAAATCATTGCGTAAGTATTTTGTACTTACAGACTGTCTAAACATACAATGCAGTGTAGAGGACGAGTAGCTAAACATTATAAATAAACTATGAGAGTACATAAAAATTTCTGGAGCATAGTATTTTTAATAAATATATTTGTTTCTATATGACATTGAAAAAATAACTGTTATTAAGCGCAGCATAATACTATAATATACTATTGAAATGACCTTGGGGTTCCGAAACAATTGAAACCTCAATCCTCAACTTTAGTATTTACAAAGCTCCATAGTATTGTCAGAACAAAATAAACGTTCTCAGAGATTAAAAGACCAATTCACTTTATTCAGTAAAAAAAAGAAGGATCGTCGATAATTTACCTACTTCAAAATTTTATGAATGAATCTTGCAAATAATTTTTAATTGAAAGATTGATTGCCGAAACGTTGGCATTATGTTAAATTAACTTAACGTTAAATAAGCAATTGGAGCTTATACAGAAGGATTGACGTTTTAAAACTGTGTTAGATACGTAAGGACCCATATATTTACATACTTTTCACTCATAATTTTACCACATAATTGTTGAAACATTTTGTAAGTTTGACTCAGAATTCGTGAAATATGAAAACTACATATATACATTACATATTAGCCTGTTATACTTTTAATAGTTCATAACTATCGCTTCGTTAGTTTTCCGTATTTTCTTCTCCAGGTCTGTATTAAATTTCAGTTTCTCGGATGCAAGATTCTTTCATTCTGCCAATATACTTGCCAGTTAGTTTTGGATCCTCCTAATTTTCAACACATTGCAAGAAATTGTTTACTTCGTTCCAGAAGTCCATTTTTGTACTTTGGCTTGCTTGTCTTAAATTTTACATGAGTTTTAAAAATCATGTTTCATGATCCAGAAATTGACACCAATTTCTCCGTGATTCATATTTGTATATACAAATATAGTCATCTTTATACATATTCGTATGTGTTTTTTAATTTTTTTAGTTTAATGTTTCAAGAGAGAGAATATCTTTTAAACACGAAAATACTTAACAGAAATAAACATTTTACAGAAAAACTTTTATTCAAATTTCAACATTTTCTTTTTATATCACTTGCTCTGCGTAAACAGATGTCGGACAATTATACCGATGATTAGATTCGTTTCCCGCAGCCCTCCGTTCTCACCAAATTGCTCTCCATTGTTGCCGATTCCGAGGACTCTCCGTCCAGCATCCAAGCTCTCAGGAGCTAGGTAGTTTCCTCGACGCTTGGAGTGCTCTTTAACCTGCTCTTCATCCCCACCTGCTTCTCTACTTCTCCCTCCTCTTCCTCTTTCACCTTTCCTCCAATCTCTCCGCCTTTTCGTAGTTTCTCGAGCTCCCGACCGGTGTCCGTTAACGAATCGACACCACCGTATCTCCCCTCAAAATAAATTTCGATACAAAGTGAGCCCTTTAGCGAGGCCGCATACAACGGGCACAAAAGTGATTTATGAATTCCTTGTGAGCCCCCCTTTGTCCGTATGACCGTTAATTTATTTTCGCTAATCTTACCTATTGACTTGCCCTGAAATATTTCATGTTAAAAGAATAGGGGTGCGGCCGCTCTATAAAATGAAAGTTAAAAAAAATTACCGGCGTCGTCGCTTGGCTGTAGAGGGAGGGCGGTGGCCAGCGTGACGTGGGTGCTGGATGCTGCCACGGGGAAGAGAATGGGGCCCTGAGCTGCCACCTTTTGAAAACCCATGACCCGGAGATAATCGTACGGGAGAGAGGCAAAAAAATCACGTTTTCACCACTCCTGCATGGAAACCAGTACTTACCTTCACTGTTCATTGATTGGAAGGTATTATTTTGCAGTAAGTGCAGGGCAAAATAATGTTTGCGGTACGGGAAATTGCACAAAAGTGCACTTATAGAATACTAAGTACTGCCAAATAAACAAATCACTGGGGATGCATGAATGAAAACGGCAGCCTCACATACAGAGAGTGTATAGATGAGTGTATAGAGAGTGTATAGTACATGAATTTGCAATAAAATTAATGTACAGAACTCCAACGAAAATATTTTAGCTAACTTTTTAAATGCCTGACTCAGCTCCCATTGTCGCCTCGGTAACATCTGAATCGTACGCCATTTGGCGTTGTTGCAAATTCTCTGAAGCTTTGTAGAGCGTCAGGTCCTAGGTTTGAGTCCCGACAGCCGTGCATTTTTGTCAGCAGCTAAGCTATAGGTTCGATGCCGGACACCACCTAGATGAGAACGTTGACTTAAAGGTCGTAGTTTGTGATCCCGCAAAAACTGAAATTCATCTAATTTTATAGATTCATTCTTTTTTATTTGACGAATATGTTGTTTTATTTGACGACGATGCTGTTGGGGCTTTGCACAACACACAGTGGTTTACTACAAGTAAGGGTGCAGCATCCCCCAATGGCTTATGACCCAGAATCCTAACTTGACTATAAAAACAAAGTAACAAATTTAAAAAGAATGATCTCAGAGGTATGGTTATGATAGGTGAAAAAGGCAAAACAAAAATACTTCAACACGATTGAAATATTCAAAGTCACAATATAATTTGACTCACTCAAATACACTGAACACAAAGAGAAACACACAAAAATGAGCAATGGCAAAAATATAAATACATTTTTACACTAAAAAAGGAATACCCTGAAAACACACACTTATGCACACAATTGAAATTTACACTGCCGACCCGCTTTGCCCGTAACAAATCCCACAGAGATGTGAGTTGGAACCACGCCTACATCCACCTTAAACTATTAGTACATAGTTTAAGCCGGAAAACTATGACTGCAAGACGGAAAACCCGTAACAGAATGCTGGATTGTGACCGAACACGTAATTTAAAACAGTATTACTGAAATTAGCATAGAAAAGAAAATTAATTATTAAAATATGAGTAAAATTTTAAAAACGATGAAAATATCAATCAAGTAGAACATATGACATGAAACACGACATACATTTTTTTCTTATGGGACAATTATTTTAAAAGACCTACCAATATTATTGCTTACTACCATTTGAAAACACGTTATTTAGCCGACAATTCACCGTTTTCCGGCATTCGGATACATAACTCTCTCTTCTGACGAAATAAGTCGTAAGGCGAGAAAGTACAAAATATCAACAAAATTGGAGCTAAACTGCACTAATAAACTTGTAATATAAAGCTAAATTGACCTTGTGTTCGACAATATCTTAAAAAAATTTTGTGAATCAGCGGGTTGACGAGTGGCTCCCGCGTTAATCTGTAAGGAAGCCAACACCTTCCTTATGCAAACGGATCGAGCGAAGTCCGAACCACTGTGCTGCAGCCACGAAAGCTAGCGCCGGGACGAGGAAAACCTTGCAAAAGTAGCCGCTCCCTGACGCATACTGGCTCTGTGCCCGCCCTGCCGATGATCGGATTTCGGACGACGGGCGGGGATCAACGATGCAGCAGGAGGTATGCCGGCGGGGCGCGTCCGTGCGGTACGGAGGCGGGGAAATCTGTGAGCTAGGCGAAGGATAGGACACGCAGATGAAGGGGAAGGCTGAAGGCGGGCAAGACGTCTGGAAGGAGGCATGTGGGGTATGGGCGAGGACTATGATGGAGGCAGGTTGGGCGAGGATATCATAGCATGAAGAGTGCGTGTAGGGCGTGGCGGGAAGAGCAAAGCGAGAATAGTGCGGTATAGAAATGGCGTGGTAGAGCAGGGCGGGGGTAGAGAGCCCAGTTTTCGTGTGGCGGGGTGGCAAAGAGCAGGTGGGGAGGAACGTGAGAATTGAGGGGAGGGTGGGGGCGGCGATGGGGGCGGAGGGCAGAGGGAGCAGGCGTGAAGACGCGAGGGCGAAGGCGTGGCAAAGGGCAGAGCAGGGCCGCCAACCTGGACCGAATAATATTTCGTGTTTAAAAGAGGCGTGAGGGCGCAAGGGGGTGGAATTGGATGTAAAAATCCGATTTCCTCTCCATCTCTGCACTCGGGGGCGGTTCGGCAGTCGCCGGCGGGGCTGACGTGGGCGGCGAGGAAGGAGAAGGCAACGAGTGTGACGCAGGGGGCGGCTCCCGTGCCTCCCGTGCCTGTGGGGTGAGTGAAAACGACGCGAGTAGGGGGGGGGGGTAGAGGAGGAAGATAGAAGTTTCGAGAGGGAGCTGGAGCATGCAGGTTATTGAGAGGAAGGAAAACCTGTAACTGGATTTGCCTGCGGTCAAGTACAACTGCATTCATGCGATGCCCTCTGGTGCATGTGTATCGACATGCCCGTTCGTGTAGCGGAATGTTGCCGGTTGCTGTGGGTGGGATGTACACAGGACTGCGTTGAAAGGATTATAGGTCCCTTTCAGAAGTCGCGTTCAGAATGGTATTGCTGGGGGGAAAATCCTCGGACGGCTCACATGGGACTCGGCCCGAGGTCTGGCGAATGTGTTGGCCTAGCCTAGACGCAGGCATTGTGCTAGAGTGCCGCAGTACCAGAACTTGCTACGTCAGTGCCTCTGCTCGACCAGCCTACCAAATTGTTGTTAATAGCTGATTTCCACACCTCGCAACATTACTCACCGAGAAATAATTTAGTCGAGCAATATGCTGGTAGCAAAAGAAAAATTAATCACTCATTCCCAACATGAACTTGTTTCTGTAATTTATCAAATATCCGGTACGTAAAACATGCTTTACCTAGATGCTATAATTTTACCACATGTAGGACGAGGAGGGGTATAGTAATTTGGAACTATCGAATAAACATGTAGTCAGTTCGCGAATGTTTCTTTTGACGGATTTTGATTGTTTCCTGATTCCGGGCGCATCAACTACCAGGGTCTTTAGTCCCGTAAGTGTAGTGCATTTTTTTCTCGGGAGGGGGCGGTGATCTTCCCCCCTCTGTATGGCGAGATCTGGCGCCGACCTAGCGTCGGCTTACGGGGTTTGACTTCAAAATACAAATATTTGACTGTTTTATTTCAATTTTTCTCACACTGCGCCTACCGACTGAACTATCAGAGTGGCGCTGCGACACAAGGCTCCAAAGAAGCCGCCCGCCGTCAAATATTAGATATGTATGTGTTGCACTACGGAACAGCAACTTTTATATGTTCATGGTGCGTAAAGAATTGCTGCTGGAAATGTATATTATGCAGTGCAACATGTCACAAAAATTATAAGTTAAGAATACTTAAATTGAACAGTTGAACATTCCTTTTGTACATATTACGTATTTTTTTGTGTATGTTCCTGATGTTGTTTGCAATTTTTTTCGAAATTTAATAAATAGTTTCAAGATAACGTGGTTCCTTAACGGCCGGCGGATGTGAATTACTTAAAGGCCGGCGGCCATTAAGATTTCATTTCATTTCATTCACGACCGGCGGCAAGACATTGTTACGAAACAATAATTTACGGTAGTGTTATACGAGAGTGCATTATTTGTTGTTCTTGACCAGTGTGCGTGCTACTTTTTGGCGATCTTCTCGTGTGATTTTGTTCAGCAGCAGTTTTGCTGCTGGACGCCTCTAAAGTTGAAGGCAACCCACCCTGCGCGTCCTTCGACCGCGGCCCCGGCCGCCGCCAGCGCACCTGAGCGGGCCGCGAACGAAGTTGGCAACGAGCAGCGATATCGAGTACGTCGGCCCCGAGGCGCCCCGGCCGGCCAGATAATTTGTGTACCTGAATATTCACGAGCCCCTCCGGAGCGGGGGGCGGCAGACTCTTATGGCTAAGTACTCGTCGCGGGGCTGAGCAACAACTCCAAGGCGGCCCGGCAAGATTCGCTTTGAAGGCTTCCAGACGCGCCCGCCCCTCTGCCCGGCCACGTTGCCCGCCCCGCTGTCTATCAACCGTCTCGCCTCCCCGCCCCCCTGACCGAGTCTCCATCTCCAACCCCTTGCCTTGAACCCCTCCTCGCCCTCTGTCCCTCCGCCGCTCGTCTCCCCCTCTGTTGCCCTATCCCTCCCGCTCACACACACACACTTTTTGTATAATATATTTAGTACATTTTTAGGAGATTACATGGTTCAGTTTTTACAATAACTTTGTCACATGCATTGGTGGCTTAGAAACTAACTTATAACTAGATTCTTTCAGCTAATACATTGGTTGAGGAAACCTATACTAAGGCAACTCTATTTATTACATTTCAGAGAACAATTTAAGGAACATGTGGATACTTGTTTTTTATTCTTGTGTTGTAGGTTGCATTTATGCACAGCGTGCATTCGGATACGGACGGTATTTGAATGATATTTATATCAAAGTTAGAGGAGAGTTATGTGATGCAATGGGTTAATTGCCGCATATTGAATTCTTTATGTAGTAGATTGTTAGAAACATACGATGATGCATCATTTTTTTAATGTTGGTTTTGGATGCATTTTGCCATACTGAATAAGCTTACAGCAACAGGGGTCTTATTGTGGTTTTGTACAATATCATAGCTGTGTTGTAGGGCAGATGGCTACTCCTGTTTATAAGACATTTGAGTTGATGTAATTTATGTTTGGCTTGGTTAATTTTGTTGTGTATGCCACACACACACTCCGCACCTCAGCTCCTGCCAATTTAAAGCGATCAACTTCTAATATGTGCTAGCAGCTCGGGCTTTTTCAAGGTGTTAGAGTAATCGTAATGCGCTGTTCACATCAGGTTCGAGCGTCTTATTCGTCATGTGCCTCATAATTTGAGATGGATTGCCAACGAAGGAATTCGCACCTGGGACACGTCTTAATGTCATGTGTGTGAAGAAATATGTTGAAATAGGAAATAATGTTTTCACGCTTCTCAGAGGAATTTGAAAAACTAATTTTGCATTACTTAAAACTCAAAACCAGTCATTACATTTTTTTGAATATTATTTACGAAACTAAATATACCAAGAATTATTAAAGTAGAACCAATAAAATAGAGCTACAACAAATACAAAACGCAGATTTCTTGTAGTGAGCTGTTTATACTGACATCTAATGAATATGATATCTATGACGTCCGTTGTAATAAAAAATGTGTGTTGTATTAATACATCTTCTCGCCCTTTATTACGTCATTATTAACAAAATCCATTGATACATAATCATGGGGCAAGAAAATAATAGAATTCCTTGTATAACTATTAAAGGTCGAGAATCACTCGGATGGCATTTGCTTAATATTCGTACACTTATTGTGCAATTCAAAGTCTGGGTTTATAGTTTATATTCCGCGGGAATAGGCCTATGAAATATCTCAGGTGAGAAAGTACATTTGAAAATTACGCGCAATGATGCAAATGAAGGGTGACTAAATTTGAATCGGTAGCATAATAAACTTAATTTAGTTTTCAAGTAATTTATGGCGATATTTCTTTTAAGGCTTGAGTGAATCGAGAGAACTAGAAATGTTGTCACCAAAATACATTGAAGCAGTTTTTCCTTCGCGTACCATTAATTTGTTATTACGAAACGGATTTGAAACGGAATTGTTCTTGTGTTTATAATGGACGAGGGCTTATCGATTGTAGTGAGTGTCGTTGTCTTTGTGGCGTATCGAGTTTGCGGCGCTTCCGAGAAATGCATGGCCACAGTTCCGTATAATGGAATTTTATCGTATTTTTCTCTTTAATCAATTGTGTTTTCAAATATTTCCACTTATTCATAATTTTTATTCCATTTCAGTCCAGAGATTATACATTAATTTTTACATCTTATAGCGACATGTATTTAAACTTAGTGAATTTAAACATTTTCAATGACTGTGTGCCACTATAATAATTGTAAATAATAAATCTGGAAATATCTAAAGGGATTGTTCAATAACCTCTAAGGAGTTCGCAATGCCCTGATACGTATTTCACCCACCGCCACTGATTCTACAATTTATTACCGGTGCCTGTGTATTAAGTGTATTCGTCTTTGTAAGCGTAAAGGAAGGTTTAAGATTACGGAAGGTAAGACTGCGCTCAGTCCATGGCCAGTTTTGAGGGTTCTGCGCCGGTATTCGTCTTATATCGATAGGGAAAAGCACGGAAATTAACGGCCGCTAGTATTCTCACCCAGTGGTTGAATTTGACCCGGCTCTGTAGTGTCAAAATTCGCCACTAGCGCGGGATTCGAACCTATTTTCGAGTCAAAAATGCTGCAGGAGCAACGGCCTTTGTGAAGAACTATCACTGCCTGTACGGATTCTAGGGGTATAAACGTTAAGAACGATTTCAAAAATGGCAACATGACAGTTTTATGGAAACGCTCTATTTACAATTATTGTAAATTATCTCTGTGATACCAAAATACTAAATTTTACTACTTTTTTAACACATTGATTAAATATACATTTCAAATAATATTTTAGTTGAATGGAGTTGGTCAAGTCAAATTGAAATATATAAGCCGATTGGAGAGAGTCACGTGCTCCCAAACTTGTCCACTTAGATTTTTCTCATGATTCCAGAACAGAATTATAAAATGATGTAAACTTCATTCTTTCGCAGCTCTCTGTGGAGAGTTCCCGAATTCCTCGCTTACGTCAGTAAACAAGGAAACCTGTCATTGGCAAATGTTGAGAAACGTGGCCAACTCGTACTACCTTCACAATTCATTTTCATTTATATTGAAACGTACTTTTATTCTCCTTTTTTTATTGCCTAACTGCGTATCACATTAAGGGCAAAGGCATCCTGCAAGAGAATTATTAATCCTTCTTTAATGAAATGATAGGCTGATGATGAAGTGTGAAGGGACGATCACAAATACATCCCCGCCCAAGGAGGGATTCGAACTCGTGATCCTTCGATTTGAGATCGGCACAATACTACTGCCTCAGCGATATCGGCAATCCGAATCGACTGTTCTGCTTTAAACATTCGGAAAGTATGCCAAAGGTATGCCAGATTAAATCGATATCAAGTTAATATAAAATATTGTTAAAAAATAGTATTACATGACAAAATAATGAATCGAGTGCCATGGCAAATTCCACATGCATTGTCTTATCCAGATTTAATACAGTTTAATATGTTTCTCGTCAGATATTCGACGAAGCGTTGTGTCCACTAAAGGATCAGGATTGACGACTTGATCAAAGTCACTGCGGCCCGAATGTCTGTCTGCATAGGTCGTTTTTCCGCCTTCTGCGCGGGAAGATGACGCGGCGCTGGGGGGTTGAAAAGTGGCGTCTGCGATTGGAGAAGGCGGCTTGTTTGCAAACGTAAAGCCTCACAAGGACGGGTGGGGATTTATGTATTTTCCCCTCCAAAGACCACCCGAAACCTCTGCCACTTGAGGGCGAGACAGTCGAAGGGAGAATGAGGGATGAAGGAGAGAGACCAAACGGAGGGGGGGGGGGCGACGATGGAAAAGAAAGTTGGAGATTGCGGCGGTTGGAAACGGGATCATTGGAATCTTTATTGTTAAATCTTTATTGTTGATTCGAATCGTCACATAATTCTCACAGCGTTTAAATAAAAGTTTATATATTATTGAAAAATTGGTCACGATTAGGGCAGAGAAAATAGTTTGAGTTGGTATTCAGCAAAGATCTAAATGAGAAAATCCTCAATAACTCACCCCATGTTGCGGGGGGGAGTACTTAATGTACAAGTTTCCAAAGACTGATACTATAGATACACAAACCATATGAAATACATTACATGACACGATTGCACGCACATAACAGAAATCAATACGTACACGATGCGAATGACGCAAGACGAAAGCAGAGAAAGAGACGGTTGGGAGCGCAACCACTTGTACGGATGTAGGAAGCAGAGCCCTGATTATGTGAGTGTTCGTGATGGTGCCTAGAGAAATAATTGAACATTTATTACACCTATAAATAACAATAGATGCTTGTCAATTTTAAAGGAACATTTCAAGTATCTTTAAATAGTTAAGAAATATATTGAATTCTTTTCCAAGGAAAAAAAGCTTAATACTAAATTTGACACTCTTTCATAGTTGATTTGTGGAATCGAAAGTGAATATCATGTAGTTTGCGGTGGTGGGTATTACAAAATCTTAACATCCGGCGGATTTCTATCGTAACCGAATGAACACAGTCAATAGCATGATTTGTACAGCACAGCTCGTATGCCGAGTACCAGTTCTTGCGGTTGCGAAGCATTTCACATCAGTATTTTACGAATTACTCCTTAATTGTCGATGTAAGCAAAAAAAACAACTATACATTGGATAAAAGAAAAAGAAAAATTGGTATAGAAAGAAAAGATAAAAGCAGGTATTTTCTCATATAACGTCTTCAAAATCGTAAAATACTTCCAGCGATACAATACTTCTTAAATAACGGACATTTTACTTTCATAGAAAGTATTGGTACTTCTTCGTGGTCAATTGAACAAACATCCTTAATACCCTGACAGATCACCTAGTAACTGAATGGTTTTGATCATGTATGAGATCAAGTGAATTTCACCGTCTACATATGGAGAAAAATTGAGAAAGTTATAGTTAGAGATATTAAGAATAGAACAATTGTAAAGGGTATACTGAAAATCAAAATCGGTTTTCATTTTTTACGTAAATGAAATATTAATAGGCATTCGTTTTACATAAATGATAGATCTGTAAAACATATGCAAAAGAAAACTAAATCCCACTCCTTCTTATTAGTCATTTAGATTTAAAACGTTTAAACGCTTCATTAATTTGGCACCGCATTTATTAAGATTTTCATCTCAGTATCAAGACCGTCATAGAATCCAATTGAACACTACTTCTCCCGAAGCGAAGGTCTATGCTGTCCTCCGGCACTGCCCATTTCACCAGCATCTCAGCGGTCTCTCATGTACATTTCTACGGCAATAGCAGGGCATCCATCACTACCGCAAGCACTGCCGCCGCCTCGACGGCCACTCGCCCCCCTCTCCGCCCCACCATCCGCTTTTGCCCCCGCCGCTTCTAGACCGTTGCCGCCGCCGCGGTGACGAAAAACGTGAAAGTAAACAACCGGGAGCAAAACACCCAACAAACATACATCTTACTGTTGCATCTCTTCTGAAGATCACGACGCGAGACATACACAAAACATATTTAACCCCGGGCTGCACCCGAGGGCACGGGGTATGGGGAGTGAGCGAGTGGAAGGAAGGGGTGGGGGGCGCCTGGCTGGCGAACTCAGACGAAGCGAAGCTAGGCACTTCTGGGAAAGACACAGCCGTAGACATGCGTTATTCTGCGCAGCCCTAGGGATGAATCGAAGCGATATTAGGAATCGATACCAATAGCAGAACTAAGCATCGATATGTTCTCCCGATCAATCAATTCTCCCGATATCGATTTCTTGTCGAGTAATAATTACTACATGAGAACAAAATAAAATAAATTTTGCAGTCCGGATATCTGAGATCGCAACGCCGATATTGGAAGGAAGGATCGCAGGTTCGAGTCCCGTCAATGTTTAAAATTCTTCACCTAGTCAACAAAGGCACAAAAATGAACATTTTAGAGAATTTGGAAATTCTAAAACTTTTCAAAAACACTAATTTGTCTGTCTTGATTAAAAGCAGTCCCATTCTAAATATTTTATTAACTATCCCCTAATCATTCTTTTGAGTAGTCCTTTTATGACTAACCTTTCTTCTCTTCTTCCCCCACTCCCTTTCCCTTCATTGTTAGGCTTACTCTTCTCCCATTCGAAAAGATGGCTGCCATCTAGCTGTTACCACCATGTTTTATATTTTTGACCATTTGTGAACATTCATGGGAGATCCACGTTGCTTGAGCAGTAAGTTCTTTTCTTTTCTTTTTGTATTTATATGATATTATTTATTTTTCCACTATATTCACTGTACACCCCCCCCGTTTTGTGTTCAACTTATGTCTGTTTCATTTCTCCATTTTGCTAGAGATCCACCGAGGATGGGAAAAGTGTTTCCCGAAAGTTAACTCTGGAAAATTGTTAATAAAATTATTAAAACTTTTGAGGAGATTATTTCCTTTACAATACCATGGATTACCACAAGATATCTGCTACCACCACGGAATTGATTATTTCGTGTTTCCCGGCGCGTGAACTGCTATTGTCATTAGTGCGGTAAATGTAGCGCTTGCTTTTATCGCGGGAGGTGACGGAGATCGCGCGCGATCCGCGGCCCGTTTGCTAAGATACTACTCCGGCATTCGCTTGGTATCGATTGGAGAAACCACGGAAAACTATTTTTCAGGGCTGCCGGCCGCTATTATTCTCCCATAGACAGCGCTCAATTCGACTTAACTATCTACCCAGTGCCGAAATTCCAGCCACCTTCGGGACTCCAACCCTATGACATCCCGATGAAAAGTATTGCAGTGACGATGCCCCATGAGACCTCAGCTGATCTTCTGTTTACAAACCTCAACAAGTGTTTGTTATATATCTGCCTGAAACGTTAATAACTATGGCTAGTACGTAAATGATAATAATTTTTAAAAATTAAAGAAATATTAAACGGGCATTTTACTTTAACAAATAAAAACTTGAAAACAATCCACAGATAAAGATGAAAAGAACGATATAGTAAAATTTCCATTAAAAATATAATGTATTAAACAGGTACTCGGCGAGCGTCAATATCCTCAAATCATTATTTGCGTACCGGTAGTAGCTTGTAGTCCTATTTTTTGATATCTCGTCGGTGGATTTCTTGGAGAAGCGGTGGCTCGAAATGACCGCTGGGAGCTACACGCAGAGCGTTAGTTCCAAAGAAAAACGAGCTTTTCGCACGTCCATCCATTACACCTGTTCTTAGTGCCCCTCCATGCGCTGTGCAGATAAATTGCCATGTAGTCAAGACATTATTCCTTCCTGTCCACTACCGGCTCTTCCTATGAATTATATTCAATAGTTCGTTAAAATTACGACCTCTTCGTGTTGCTTATGAAGCCGCTGTTACTTCAGATATAATTGTAGTTGTTGCTAAAGATTGATAAGAACTATTTTTCACGGCGATATAACAGAGAATTTAGGTATGAATATATTACAAATAAGTCTTTTAGGAACTGAAGAAAAGAAATTATTCCCTGCTCAACATTTTCAATTTATTAACACTTGTAGATTAATGTTATTTGCTCTGAGGTTACTGATATCATTGTAAGTTATTTACAGCCCATGTTTTAATAACCTTCGCATTAAAACAGATATTGAGCCGTTTATTATATACAGGTCATGTTGCATTCCAAATATGTAACGGTAACATTTCATTAAAAATACATTTTTAATTTTCAAAGATAGGTCAACTTATGGTGATTCACTGTGTTCATAGATATAACAATTTGCTGCAATTTGTTACTTGTAGTAATTAAAAAAAAATTGTATGCTGCTAAAAATATTTTCTGAAGCAGCCCCTAAGCCCGGGTATTACAGAGCAAACCTGTAAGCCTGCTTCATGTAAGGTGTCCATATGTCACTGATCCTGGTGGCTTATTTGTTCAAGCAACGAGGAGCAACGCTGCTGCGACAAATTTACATGCTCCTGAGAGCGGCTTGTCCGTGTATAGTGGCCCTTCGCAAATCGGCACAGACCTCTCACCGGCAACGCATCTGTCTACTCTACGCAGGTCCACGTTCCACGCTGAAAAAGTGCGATTTCTACGCCAACTGAGCAGCCGGGTTGGTGGACTGCTTTTGGAGGAAGGAGAAGCTCCGAACCGCCGGCTCTAGGCGGTGCTGGGATGGGGGCGAACGAAGCGATGGCGGCGGGGGCACCGTGATCGAGCAAAAAGGAGGGGGTGGGTGGGGGTGGGGTGGGGCGGGGGTGGAAGCCGAGAGCGCCGGGGGCTGCGGAAATGCTGCTTCCTCAACGCCCTACCTCCCTCGTTGCCCACCCTCCCCTCTCCGGCCCACAAAAAATGGGGAACGGATTTTTAAACAAACATTTTCCCCGTTCATTTCTTTAACAAGTCTCACTTTAAAACATTTTGTAGCCCTTACTCATGTAGTAAATACGGAGATCCTATAGGAGAATATATGATCCGTAAAGCCCCCGTAAAGCGAAGTTATTAATACTGTAATGAAGCTAAAATAGCGTTATCCTTATTATTAATCAAGCCGCTTTGTCCGGGCCCGGGCCTGGTTTTATTCCGCCTAAGCTCCGTCTATATGAATTCCCAGTTTTACGGCCGAGGGGCGGTGGAGGCGGGAGCGGGGGCGAGCGGGTGCCTCCAGAAGGGCCGCGAGGACGACAAGGCGGAGGAGGGGGAGGTGGAGCAAGGGGGAGATGCAGGAGCGGGTTAGAATAGGATAGTGAACGGCGTAGAGGGATAGAGAAGGTCGGAGAGGAGTAGAGACGGTCGGAGAGGCGGGGATGGGCAGAGGGAGACGGCTATGAGCGGAGAGGAACAATTAGCGGAGACGGATACGTGCAGGCGAGGGAAATGGAGAGAGGCAGCGAGGGGCGGAGAGAGGTGTAGACGCAGAGGGAAGTGGCAGAGGAAGGAAGCAGAAGAGCGACACTACGGAGGCAGGCAGAGAGACGGAAGAGGACGGATAGAGTCGTGCGGGACGGGTCGAGGCCACTTGTGGAGGTAGGGTAGTCAACGGCGTAGAGGGAAGGAAGATTGGAGAGGAGTAGAGACGGATGGAGAGGCGGGAATGGGCAGAGAGACGGCTACGAGCGGAGAGGAACAATTAGCGGAGACGGATACGTGCAGGCGAGGGAAATGGAGAGAGGCAGCGAGGGGCGGATAGAGGTGTAGACGAGAGGAAGGGGGAGCAGAAGAGCGACGCAGGCCGGGAGGGGCGGAGGCCGGCAGAGAGACGGAAAGGAGGAGGATGCGTCGTGCGGGACGGGTCGAGGCCACTTGAGGAGGTGCGACGGCGACGCCGGCGGCGGGGGCGGGGTCGGTGGCGGGGGCGGCTGGGGCACCGACTAAGTGGCGCGGGGGTCGGGAGCGGGGGTGGGGGTGGGGAAAGGCAGGGAGGCTGCCGGGCGTGGCGTCGCGCCCGCCGGACAGACCAGCAAACACACGCGAGCGCCCTAAGCCTCTTTTCCGCGTCTGGACAAAGCCCGGGGCCAGATCGCATAAACCCGACGACGCGACGGCTGCGCTCGGCCAGTGGCGGCGACGCGTCGGAGGCGGGGCGGGGGGGGGGGGTGGACAGGGGAAGGGCGGGGACGGGACCCTGGAAGAAGTTCCACGCTGGAGTGGAGCCGCCACTCAAATTAATTTAATAATAATAATAATAATAATAATAATAATAATAATAATAATAATAATAATAATAAATTACAAAAATGTGTCTTAGGCAAATAACCTCATTGAGAAAATATTTCCGGCATAAAAAATGAGCAACCATCCTTCTTCAAAGTCTTGTGAAAGATAGATGCCTGCAGTTTATTTATTTATTTTTTACAATTTTTATTTATTTACGTCAAAAACAGTTAAAAAATGTGTGTGACGTGCTATGGGGAAAAGTTAATTTGAAGTTACATTTATGTCCAGAAACAAAACAAGGGGCCTTCTTAGCATTTGCTGAAGAATCAGGGAAACTGGACGAAAACCTGATCGAGATGGGTGTCATTGACGCAGAAGCTGAAGTACAATACTTGTTACAGGTTCTTTACAATTACACAATCCAAATGATATATAATACATTAAATGTCATTGTTAAAATTAATATTACTTTCCTTTTGGATGCTCGATATAGTCTCTAATTGTATAGAAACAGTTGTGCAGCAGAATTAATTTTACTAGGAACTTAAACTTTTGTATCGTATTTAATCGTTTATTTCCTCGTCATCTGGGAAGGTGTTGTAAAATAATGTACATGTATTATATGTGAATTTTTTGTAGTGAGCTGTTGATACTGTTACCTGATGAATATGATTACCGGATGTATTTCCCTAGAATATTATGCCATATCTCAGGCGGTAATCAACATTCGAGAAATATACACAACGAGCAGTCCTCTGAAATTAAACAAGAAGGAGACGTCCTGTCCCCAACATCTACATGTGACAGTTCTGCTGAACGGGCAACTAAGATTCTGCACGAAAAACATTGGGCAAGGCTTCAGGAAGAAAATGGTCGTCTTCAATGCTTGGCCGACGACAGGAGACCTCTTTACCGAAACCGCAGGGATTATACTGAAACTCTGATAGGGATGGAAAGGAAGAAGTTCATTACTAGAAATATACGCTTATAAGTATTTTTAACATGTAGGCTAAGGCATCATTGTTAAAACCATATTTATTTTTGATGGTGTCAGTATAGTCTCTAATTATCACGCTTCTTGTTTGTCAGCTTCAATTATTCAGGAAACTTATATGGCCATATTTAAGACGAACCATTTTCTTGAAACTATTGATTTTTTTAAACCATCATCGTATTCGTACAGCGCAAATTTTCGAGGGTCACAATTTGCCTCATCATCAGGCTAAAATCAATATATTCTATTCAATAATATACCTTATGTTACATCAACTAAAAAAATGGTTACCCAATATAACAAGACACTTTTGAACTCACCTTATTGTGAAGTAGGCACAATTCACCAGAATAATTAAATTTAAAAACATTATACGGCAGATACCAAAGGTCATGGCAAAATAAATATTAAAATTGCAGTCATCCTAAATCCCGAGTCTTGGTGCGCCATGCAGTATGTATTGCAATATGATATCTCATAAATGACACTAGCAAATTTAGAGCGTAAAATTAGAATTTTCAAATTCCGTTAATCCCCAAACGCTAAACTACTCGTACCTTTAAAAATTGTACATGACCATTTTTAAAAAAACGACTATTTTTAGAAGAGATTCCATTAAATAAACATATCTATCATCAATATTCTATTTCACCTTTTGTTTTGTGCAGTTTTTGAAAATGCAAAGAGCGCCGAAAGTGGGACCAGCTGTCAAATGAAAAATCAAACTCAATCCTACAAAATCAACTGCCAAAATATTCTCGTTAAGAACATTTTCAACCCCAACTCCTCTCCAAATAAACAATCACCCAATTCTATGGACCCCATAGAATCAATCTGTCAAATACCTACGGCTGAATCTTGATACCAGACTAAATTGGAAAAATCACATAACAGCAAAAGCACAGCAAGCCAAAATAAAACTAATTCAACTAAAGCCACTCTGAAATCGAAATAGTAAGCTCTCAATAAACAATGCCTTCACCCCTATAAAATCTATAATTAGACCTCTAATGCTTTATGCTTGCACTTTAATGGACCAACGCCTCCAAAACTATCATCAGTAAATTACAGATCATCCAAAATCATTTCTTAAGATTTGCCACTCATGCATCCTGGTTCACCTCAAACATTCAACTACACAAAGAACTTAATATACCCCTTATAGTTCACCCAATTGCGTTCCTATCTAACAATTTCTTCTTCAAAATAAACACAATAACCCAAGCCTCCCAATACGACTTAATCATCACCTACCAGCTCTCAACTAGAATAAAAAATAGGTATCCATTAGATTCTTTCCTCAACATATTTTCAGAACTTAATTAATCCCATAGGTGCTCTGTGAGTTTCCTATGCATGTGTAGTTATATATAATTGTAAGATTAGATTTAAGCTAAATGTTAAGTCAGAAAATACATATGATGTAGTATATATATATATATATATATATATATATATATATATATATATAAATATATAATATTGAACTCTATATTATTTCGTTAATAAATATATATTTAAAAAATGTGACCACAATTTTCTTTACCTTTCTTTGCAGGGGAAAATTAAAAAAACAATTGGAGTCGTTTTGTTTAGAAAATAATTGTTTACAACTTGCCTATTTTTCTCAAAAAATGTAATTGAACCAGACCACATAAGTTTTCAGCCGCCCTTTGTCAACAGAATATATGCACATTAGCCTGCATCCAAAAACAATGATATAAATGGTTCACCGAAAAATGTTATTTTTCAATTTATCAATCAAACAAGCGATATTTAAACCCGGTTTAAACTTGCACTAATACTCCATCGCCCCTTAAAATTCCCGTTTCTTCGTCTTAATGTACAATGCGTACAATGTGGTGGTAAACATCAAGTACAAATATTTCTCTGGTACTTTAAAGTGAACACAGACCAGTGGTTTGAACAAGACATGTTGCATCTCAATGTCATTGAATGGGAGCAGCAATAGATAGTGCACGTTGTCATTCCAGCAAATTTCAGAATAGACCAGGAAGGGATCCGAAAATAAACGAAGATTTGTGATCTCCTGATACAAGATAAAGGCTCTGGAAACCCAGGCACAGTTTCCCCATTAATCAGCCATTGAAACACCTGTGCACCAAAGGCCTTAATAGGCGAATTTAATGTAATTTAATACATTAACCAACCGAAAATAGTGTTCTGCTTCGGGATAAATAATAATAATAATAATAATAATAATAATAATAATAATAATAATAATAATAATAATAATAATAATAATAATAATGTATGAGTCTCTTCATGTTTGTGTGTATCTATTTCATCATTTCATCCCATCCCCTATTGCTTACATCCTTGGGTTGTAAAAATGGAATCAGAATTAAATATTGATCCACCTAATAGAAAAGTAACGTACACCTACGCCGATTATCCTGACTGAGCCCCGGTGTGATGCACCGCGTGTGTCGCGTGGCCCTCTGATGGCCAATTATCGAAACAAAAGAAGTACATAATAATACGAGTAATAACAACAAAGTTTTCAATAAAATTTTCAGGGTAGAACTGCAATATTAGTAAGTTTTATGATTGGCAAAAATGTAACTACACATTTCCTTACCTTTTATTATCATTCCCTTCTTTAGACACAACAATTTCTCTGGCACAGCCTTAGTCCTAGGATGTTCTGTAAATTCTAAACGAAGCCCAAGTACAGAAACATTAATATTTCACACCAGCAGAGTGTTTTAAACGTCAAAACGAAGGCTAATTTTCGTCAAATGCTTCTCGCCCTGCGTGACATCCACAATGGCCGGCTGTCTCCCTGAACGAAGGCCGCAATACCGGAGGCAGGATGAAGTGGAAGGACACCCGGACGAGGGTGGGACGTGGCGAAGGTGGAAGAGGTGGGAGTGAAGGATGAGGAGGATGCGGAGGAAGTAGAAGAGGCAGAGGAGGAGGAGGCAGAGGAGAAATTAGAGAAGAAAAATGGGGAGAAGGAGGGGAGTAGGTGGATGCCGGGAAAAGAGTTAAGCGAAGTATGTGGTGGAGGTGCACGGAAGGAGAGAAAAGAGAAGTAGGATAATGAGGAAGAGGGAAAAGAGAGTATGAGAAATTAAATTAAAGGGATAAGAGGAGTCGTATAGCGAAGAAAAGGGGCAGGGAAAGGTAGCAAGGAGGTAGTGGTGTGTGAGGGGAGGAGTAGTAAAAGGCCGTGAAGGGGTAGGGAGGGGGTGGAGGCGGAGGAGGAAATTTGTGGGGTGGGGGGTTGCGGGAGAAGTGCTGGCCGGGGAAGCACGACATGGGCCGCAGGCACCACGTATTTAGTTGCCGCACAGAAGAAAGCGAGATAAGGCCCACCCCAATTACCGCACAATCAATCAACGGCCATGCAAATGGCGCGGCCTCATCGGAACCTGCCGGAGCGGGGCGTGACACCTTGTCTGATGGATGGGCGGGGGCGAGGGCGGTGGCGGCGGTGGGGGGGGGGGGGCGGGAGAAGGTGCGGCGTGGGTCGGGCGTGGGCTAGGGTAGGGAAGGGTGAGGTAGGTGGGGTAGCGTGGGGTGGAGGCGGAGCGCGGAGCAGAGGGGGGCTAGAGAGGGGGGCGGACTTGAGCGAGGCTGACAGCGAGTGGAAAGTCTTGGAGAGAGCTGACACGAGGGCGGCGATGGGGCGAGGCCCGAACGAGTGCTCAAGGTGTTGGTGTCTCTACCATTTGTTTCAAATTATTCTCACCTTTCTTCACACTAACTACGACCAGGTATATTTCTAACGTTCTTCAATGAAGTTTCTTGAACGGAATAAACTTTATTATTATTACTATTATTGTTATTACTATTATTATTTATTAGTCCTCTACTTCTCAAAAAATGTCGGAGCATTCCTGGTGAAGACAACCTGTCAACAAAAATACGGAATTACTCATACAGTGTTCCTCACGCATGAAGAGTTTCAACATACTGAGTTCTAAACAACATTGGTGTAGTCTTTATTATTATTATTATTATTATTATTATTTTATTAAATTAATATATAATTATAATTATAATTTTTATTTGGTTGCAAATTTATCTCATACGTCTAACAAAGCTTTTTTCTCCAAAAATCTTTTTAGCTCATAAAATAATGGCTTGATGATTGATGAAATTGTAAAAGAATTTAATAATAATGAAGGAGCCGATTGGGTGTATGTAGCCGAAAATTAATCGCCGATAGATAATTATAATTTAGATCCCATTGATTACATAAAAATATTAAACTTGATCATTAATTGTTTTCTCATGTAAAGGGGAAAACATACAATAATACAATACACATTCTCCCCTCCTCTTTCCTATCCATCGTTCACTCTTATGATCAGGAGCGCAACTAGGCCGGTGCACCCGGGGCATCAAACTGGTCCCTCAAGTGAGATGGCCTTTGGTATAGGACATCTGCGGGCCGATTGCGGCATTTCTTCTTTTCTCCATCAATATTCTTATGCCAGTTGGATTTAAAACTACTACGATCCGGTTAATTGTAGATAGGGTTCCCATTTTGACTTTCTACAGCGGAGGTTTCGAAAACCTAGCTACAGAACTGCTTAGAAAACACGTCCACTTATAACTCTGTAATCACGACTATACTCTATCGCGGAATAAAATACTACCGCCAATTCAGTTAAAAACGCTCAACATTTTGTAAACGTTGCCCAACAACAATGCTTAGAAAAAAATTTACTCAGAGGTGGAAGAGTTTCCGATTATTGAAAATTTAAAAATATACGAAAATATTCGTTTACAAAATGGTTATTTTTGAAACATTTGTGTACAATGCTTTGTGTTATGTATATGCTGTATATTACAGAGAATTACGTAAAGGGGTCGATAGAGGAAACAATTCCCTTAAAAGCGGTCGATGAAAGAAAAAGGTTGGGAATCCCTGACCTGAACTAAAGTTCGTTTTATGACTGCTGTCAGGGATGTCGTATTTTTGTAATAAAAAAGTTTGTCTTCACTCAATGCAACGTTCACGTAACTAGCGCAGCATGAAAGTAAGTGTGACAGCACAGCATTTGCGACGCTCAAGCCCACAAATCGTAAGAGAACCCAATACAAAACAAACCGACGAGCTGCAAGCGATAAATTGCCATTGGAGTGAGTTGGAGGAACCGAATAGCGACATTTGGAAACACAGAAATCTTAATACTACAGATAAAAAATACACTAATTTGTGCTAAGAGGTCTACCAAAGGGCAATTGAGGCCTTGCAAAGCCAAGGGAGCTGGGTGTCAAAAACTGTGTTTTTGGGAAAATCAATAAAAACTGAATGAATTCACATTCTTGACAAATAACCAGAGCAACAAGGTAGATGTTACAACTTTTGGAATATCGCTCTTTTAACCGTGTATTGGCACTTATTGTTTAATATTTAGATGTGAAAACATTCATTTCGAAAATATTCGTAATTAGCTCCTTTCCTGCTCCTGGCCTTACAATTCCTCAATTATTTTATTAAACATCCATTAATACTACGGCTTTAACAACTACATACATTGTGTCAGCTAAATCATGGAGAGGAAGTTCGTTCAGAATCGAGGGCTCGTCACCCGGAAGCCAAAACAACGAGTTTGCACAGTTCTTGGAGGGATTCATGTACGTGTAGCACCTGACGTTCATTTAATGGCAAGTCAGCAGTTGCGACACTTGTGCATTTCCATCCAACGTGCAAAAATGCGAATAATCCCAGTCTTAATGACCGAAAGATATTTGCAATATAGAAGTGGTGACTGTTATGCTACCGGAAAAGATGGTAGGGAGGCGAAGGGGCGGAATCACGAAGGGACCGACAGGCTGAAATGGCTCAGGAGAATGAGATGATGTCCTGCGGTGCCCCTGTTAGGGACGTCCCGACGGTGGACTAGCTGGACAGCAAGTTCAAATTCAACAGCTGCCAGGAGTAGAATTCTAGCGGCCGGCTCTCCAATTGGTAGTTTTCCATGGTCTCTCCTATCAACACCGGGCGAACGCCGGAGCACTTCTCTAACAAACAGTCCACGGACCGCGCGCGATCTTTCCTTCCTCTTCACCAGTCGGGAGTCTCTTATAGCTTGTCCCGGCTGAGGTATTGACCCACGTGTGGGAAATAAATATTTGGCGAAAACACGCAAGCCGACGTGTAGATCGGCACCGAATCTCGCCATCCAGCGGTGGAGGATAACTCCCACCGCCCGCGATGAAAACATGCACTGCACTAATGGGATCAATGACCTTAGGAGATGACGCATGCGGAATCACATAATCAATCCAAAATCGATCAATCAAACGGGCCCAAATGAAACCCTCAAGCTGGGGGAGGACGGAGGGAGGAAATAGACAATTTAGCTCAAGTGACGTACAAAATCCCGACCAGCGGTCAGTGAGAGACATTACACAATTAAGCTCTTAATATTACTGCATAATCTGTTTAGTCAGATAACAGTTAAAATAACTAATACGTGTCAGAACCGAAACCTAGACTAGGTAGGCACATGGACCACTTAGACATCGGAACGACGACCTTCGATGACATTCATATTCAAGGAATTCGATATGTCATAATGACACAGACGCTAATTCACATTAATTCTAGAAAACTAGCTACGATATGCAACGTATACCATACATATTTAACATAGGGTTTACAAAATAAAACTACACAGGTTTTAAAAAATAAGTGAATGAATGGAGAAAAAAGTATCTTCATTAGTTAAGTATCAAGAGATGAGTACGTGAATTGTGGTCTCACTATAATGCTGCGCATCAGCAGAATGACCCGTGAAATTATTTGGGTGACCCAGCCTGGTCTAAAGTTGAACGGTGTCCTGAATGAAAGAGAATGGTGTCCTGTAAGTGCTCATGTCCCAAATACATATTTAATGCAAAATCAATATAAACCCGAATCTTTGGAGAACCAACGTGTAGATTGGTGTGAGAATTTAGACATTCAGACTGGGGTTTCCAGAGTCCAATGAACTGTATTTTGTCTTAAAGCGTTTTTTTTCTTGCTACGTGTGACGTCATTATTGTATAGTATGTATTTTGGGATCAAATTCATTTGAAACAGTTTGTATAAAATTTGATTGGCAACAAAGAATGAAGAACAACGTTTTATACTCTATTATGCAAGCACTCTGATAGAATTTCATGTTCAACCGCCAAATGTATTTGCTCAGACTGGGATTCGAACTAGAGTGCATACGCTGCTTCATCAATTACCCGTTACGCCACCAGCTCTGATTAAATATACCAACACTCCCGAGGGATCGAAAAATTAATTTTCCAGATTCCAGAAGGTTTAGTGAAAACCAAACATACTCCACAATATTAAACGAACTTTACTCAATTTTAGGAAATATGCTTAAAGAAAAATATCCAGGTATTTTTGAAAAAATCTTATTTCCATATTTTTTGTAGTAGGCAATTTCCAACTAAGGGAAAACAACTTATATTTTCAAAAAATTAAATATGCCATTTAGCACTAATATTGAAGAGGAGATTATATTAAGAAAAATCTATTATTTTATTCCTGGGGGTTCTTCGCAAATTCGTGTGATGGGTCTCACATGGCTCGGCCCACAACAGATCTTGACAATACTCCCTACACTTCATTGCAAACAGTCTTTTTCATCTTTTTTGCACCTCATGAAATTCCTAAGCGCTCAGCATTATAGTGAAATATGTATTGTATGTGCTACATTAAAGTTTTTTCATGAAATGTGTCTTTTTGTTTACATAGGGAAACCAACTTTTTGAATGCGTCTCGTACGAACTGAAAAATCCACTTATTGTTAATGAATTACGAAAGGTTTATATTATCAGAATTTTTATTACCACGAAGGTTTTCGTTTATGAAATTTGGCTACGAACTGCTTGAAATATGTGAAGTGGCTACGACAAAGAAAGTTCACACAAGTGTTCTTAAATGTAGATGTGTTTGAACTGCACAAGAGTTGCAATTAATTAGCTTCATTGCTGAATAAAATGACTCTCCCAAAAAGACTGATCACAGAATAGAAATAACGTCCTACGCAAACAATGGCATACTTTTCTTTCTAGCGTCGGAACGTTGGTAGATTCACAAAAGAATGTTAGAAGCGCCGCTTGCGACCTCCGTTGCTAGATACCTACCCGCGCCTTGGATGCTTTCTCAGGTCCATCTTTAACGATTAAGTTTTAAATGGCACCATTTTGATTTGTGTGTCCGTCTCTCACTCTCTTCGCCGGATCTGTCTTGAGCAGCGTTGAGGTGAAGGAGCAGCGAGAACGCCGGGGCTGCCTTGTGGACGGCGGCGGCGCGGCGGGGGCGGCGGGGGCGGCGGGGGCGGCGGGGGCGGTGGGGGCGGCGGGGGCGGCGGGGGCGGCGGGGGCGGCGGGGGCGGCGGGGGCGGCGGGGGCGGCGGGGGCGGCGGGGGCGGCGGGGGCGGCGGGGGCGGCGGGGGCGGCGGGGGCGGCGGGGGCGGCGGGGGCGGCGGGGCGGCGGGGGCGGCGGGCCGGCGAAGGCGGCGGGGCGGCGGGGCGGCGGGACCGGCGGGGCGGCGGGGCGGCGGGGCGGCGGGGCGGCGGGGCGGCGGGAGCGGCGGGGGCGGCGGAGGCGGAGGGGGCCGCGGGGCAGCGGGGGCGGCGGAGGCGTGAGCGCGAGATGCCTACTGCGAGGCAAGGTGGCGGAGGGGGGGGAGGAGCTGCCGCCGCCTTGTTCTGAGCGGCCACTTAAAAGCGCATTAAGAGCCGTTTGGACTCGCTAACTAGCCTTGTAAACGCCGTTGCGAGGAAAGAGAATATATGATGGCATATTATATTGCTCCGGCATGGTTAACTTAGTTTCTATAATATACACTGCCGACGCGGTGGGAGCGGGAGCGGCGGCGGCGCGGGCGGGCTGCAGCAAAAACAGAGCCCGTGTCGTGCAGCGGCAAGGACGGTTCCGAGGGCGGGGGCGGCTGTGAGGGCGGCGAGGACGGGTAGAGAGGCGGGAGGGTGGCGGGGGTGGAGGCGACTCGAGACGGGGAGGCTAGGGACGGCGGGGGCCTGCGGCACATGAGGGGGTGGAGACGGGAATTTGGAAGGGAGTGGAGAGGCATGCGTCGTTGTCTTGTTGTAAACGCTGACTACTGCATTGCAAGGGGAAAGCATTGACGAAAGATGGGGAAGAAGAAACCGTGCAGACAGAAAGGAGGGGCAAACTGGGAGAAGGATCCAGATGAACCGGCATGGATTGCTGAGATAACAAAGTTGGAACAGGAACCGTGATGAAAAAATCATACTATTAAGTAACAAAAACGTGATATCTTTTATTATTTTTTTTTTTGTAAAAAAAGAAAAGAAAAAACTGCGTCTTATGGAGAGAAGTACAATGTGCCCATACGTTACGTAATCCCCTCCCCGTTACTGAGCCAAACAATACTGGAAAAGTCACTGTAATTGAGGTGAATGGACTGTCACGTAAGCAACAACGGAGAAAAGGGAAGCACATAAGACTGACAAGGTTAAGTCGTTACACAGCGTAAAACGATAGCGTCAGCTGTTTGTACTCGTCTTGTAACGAGTACTAATTTTCGCATCGCCTCAACTACTTCACCTGCGCTGCAATAAATTGGAGAACAATAAACTTCACTGAGCAGAGTTTATTACACGCGGCACTGCAATGTGCTGCACAAGACGCTCTTTGGAATCTGCTAGGCATACGGTTCTCGCTAACAACTGAGAACAAAGGATAGTAATTTGCCTTGATGGGCTGTCCATAATGTAAGGTTATATAAAAGGAATAAATACCATACATCCTGCGCTGTATACTATAAATCACGACAGGAACTGCTTCACTTAATGATGATGTAGGCATTAAGAATAATTAGAAGATTCTTGTGGAGTCACGTGTTCGGTAACGAATAATTAGTGTTTATCGACCGACTAAAAAACCACTTCAATATTCCTATATTCACATTATAAGTATTCTTATAAATATCGAAATGAGGACTACTGGCATTGACATACAGTTGACGTACTTATTAAATTCTTGAACTATTATCAATATACTATGCACAAGATATTTCGCCGTCTTGTAGTAGTAATATAATAATCCTTAAATAGTTCATGCTATGAAGACATCAGTTCTCAAATGTGTAATGGTAATGAATGTACTATTGAATTTGTACTTTGAATGAGGGTTGAGCGAGGTATCTTTGACAACTTGATTTCATTACATTAGTCTGCGTTGTGTAATCGGGAATAGTGAATGAAATATGTCTGGCAGATAATGATGATTCTCGTGAGGATATGAATGATTTAATTTATTTGGCGTCAAAATCAGAAAAAAATTGTAAAAAATGGCGAATGAGTGAGAAGTGTGACTTAAACATGAAAAATATTAGAGCTAGTTAAGAATGAAAGAGAAAGAGCAAAACTCGCAGTTAACCCATCGCAAATCCCGCATATTGTTCATCATAATCATCACATATCTTCAGCGCACAATAAAAGTGACACATCTTGAAAAGTGTTGTTTTGCAGGAGAACGGATTTAATCTGAGCAAAGAAGTTTATTCAGAGTAAAGTAAAAACGGTTTTACTGTTTTATGTATACGCGGTCTCGTGAATTATTTTTCTGATTTTTTTTTCAAAAACACAACATTCTTAACATATTTCTTCACTAGTTTCTTTATTTATCGCAAAAACCAAATAAAAACTAATATGTTGTGTAGGAATACTTATAATCTGTATATGGTGTCTTGAAACCAAAAGCCGTGACAACAACCATGGCTGACATTAATTTTTCTTTTTTGTCCCCGAGAAAAAATGTATTTGCATCGGCAAACATACAGCGATTTGAAAAGGAGTCGTCACAGCTTTCCTTCAATGGATCGAGGATAACTAATCGAGATGAGCCGCATTGGCACACAAGCAGAAGTACAAATCTTGGCACAAACATATTCAGTCTTTTAGAATTTAACATCAGAAATGCACTAATTATCATTGGTAAAATGAATATTATTTTCCTACTTGATGCTCAGTGTAAACACAAGCAACTTCCTGTACCTCAACGAATCCTTGCAACTACCTTTGTACAGTGCATATGTTTACTTTCTCGCTATCGCTTACGCAGTACAAAGAAAGTCACGTAATGGTGCGCGAAAAAACGGAGTATTTTCTTCAGAAAAACTCGTATTAAAGACCCCTGGCAACGAAGAAGTGGATAAATCCCGATGCTAAATTTCAACACAAAATCCTCTAACACGTGGTGCAGCCAGAATCCGTGTTTTGTGCGCCCTTGATCCCGAAAAATCGAATGACGGTAAATCATCTGTATCTCGTCTGTCTGTCCGTATGTTAACAACGCAAGCTGTTGAACCGTTCCTGGAATTTTCTCCAAAACTGATATTTCCCAATCAATCATGCCTTGAATTTGAAACCGATATATAATTTTTTTGTGGGGGGTACTTTACATGAACCCTTAAGACATTTTCAAAATAGTAGCTCTATCGTTTTTTATTGAATTTTGTTGTTGTGTAATGTGAAGGAAGAAGGTGAGAAAATTTGAGAGAATATTGAGAGCTTTGAGAAAATATTGCTTGCTTCGTAATTTTCTTCTTTGACCTACTTTAAACATCTAGTTATGATTTTATTTAATAGATTGAGGCATTTAGTAGGAAGAAAGTCTCCGAAATCTGTGCCATCATTTGGATTTCTGGAGGTGATACCTTTGCACAGAGACGTTGGTAATTCTTCGGGATGTTTCAGGTAATGATGTATGAGAATCAGAATCCTCTCATGTAGGCAGATCAATCTTTTAAACCACAAATTATAAGCTTATTTGTTCCATGGCATTGCCAATTCTGTAACTTGGAAATGCCCGCTTTAAGAACATCTATGGATATATCGGATACACCCATTTATTTGATCTTCATTGAGATGTTGGACGCGTCTCTCGTTGGATGGAAAATCACTCTCGACCATATTTCGGTCCAGTGATTTTCTACTGCCAATATCTCTGGAAACTTCCTTTATCAACTCCCCTTCTCTTATTCTTATAGAACGTCTATTTTTACGTAAAATTGTGATTGTATTTTTCCCTTCTATATCCATTAGTATTCTATGGCTTGGCTAAATCGACATCTGGCATTCAGGAGGAAAAATCTTGCTTATATGTTTCGTTTAGGATGCCTACTTCAAGGGAAGCAATAACATTCGCAAACTATTATATTAAATTCCCGTGCGCCGTTGCCGGAATTTTCGTTACCAAATGGTAACGTTGGGCTCTAATGGGTTAAGATTGAGGGTACAGCGTCCCACCTGTTGAGAGTAGTCCATAAGTTGTTTTTCCACTACTTAATTTCATGATTTGCAACACTCTGCGATATGTGACTGAATCAATTTGTTCATATGTAATTTTCTGACTTGGGTTGGACTGTGGGTTTAGTTTCTTCTTGGGTTTGGGAATGATCAACACTATCTCCCCAGGAACTAGTGGTGCTTAAACAGCACTTACTCTCTCGGCCGTATTTTCACGCAAAAGTACGCGAAAACTATTCAAATTTCGAAAAATTGTACAGGAAATGATTTCAAAGTATATCTTTAATTTACAGATTTCGTTAAGAAGAAAAATGTCTATCTTTAATATTTCACTTCTGGGAAGCCTCCACAAAATGTTTTGAGTTTTTGAAATTTTTGAAAAAAAACTTTTTAACGAAAATGGGACCTGCTCCATTTTCTTAACCTTCTTCCTTCACATTACACAACAACAAAATTCAATAAAAAACGATAGAGCTATTATTTTGAAAGTCTCCTAAGGGTTCATGTAAAGTACCCCCCACAAAAAAATTATATATCGGTTTCAAATTCAAGGCACTCTACTACACCAGCACAGTCTCTACTACATCAGCATGATTGATTGGGAAATATCAGTTTTGGAGAAAATTCCAGGAACGGTTTAACAGCTTGCATCGTTAACATACGGACAGACAGACGAGATACAGATGATTTACCGTCATTCGATTTTTCGGTATCAAGGGCGCACAAAACACGGCTTCTGGCTGCACCACGTGTTAGAGGATTTTGTGTTGAAATTCAGCATCGGGATTTATCCACTTCTTCGTTGCCAGGGGTCTTTAATAGGAGTTTTTCTGAAGAAAATACTCCGTTTTTTCGCGCACCATTGCGTGACTTTCTTTGTACTGCGTAAGCGATAGCGAGAAAGTAAACATATGCACTGTACTTTGGGAACCGTTGACCTTGGCAGCTGACGCGCCAGATGCGTTACATGACTTTCTCTCTGCTGTGTAAGCGATAGCGAGAAAGTAAAGATATGCACTGCACTTACGGGACCATTGACCTTGGCAGTTGATGCGCCCGAAACATTACACGAGTTTCTCTCTACCGTGTAAGAGATAGCGAGAAAGTAAAAATATGCGCTGCACTTACGGAACCATTGACCTTGGCAGCTCACGCGCCCGAAGCATTACATGACTCTCTCTCTACTGTGTAAGCGAAAGCTAGAAAGTAAACATAAGCACTACACTTACGGGACCATCCACCCAAAGGGTCCCAAAGGTCCCTAGATTTGTTCTCCCAGACGTAAATGTACAGCTTGTCCTCCCCTCTTAAAATGTAACTACTCTAAATGTATGTAAATTCAGTGGTTAGGCGGAAGAGCAGGCCCTATGGCCTGAGCCTCGCCATTAATAAAGACATTATTATTATTATTATTATTATTATTATTATTATTATTATTATTTCGTTAATCGGCCGACTAGGACCACGCTTGCAAGCATCCTGCCTTTACCGTGGCTCAGTTTTTATTTATTGTCACGGTGGCAGGTGCTTGCGACAATTTTTTGGGGGGACCAGCATTTTTAGCTGGATCCGGTTTTTATCCCCCAAGGTTGTTAGCCCTGGGGGTATGGAGGATGAAATGATATGATGATAATGGGGGTGAAAGGACAGCACATACAGACATACACAAATACATCCATGCCCGAGGCGGGACTCGAACCCGCGATCTTCTGGTCCGAAACCACTCCGGCACTACTGCCTTAGCGATCTCGGCCATCTGATCGGCTATTATTATTATTATTATTATTATTATTGTTATTATTATTATTATTATTATTATTATTATTATTATTATTATTATTATTATTATTATTATTATTATTATTATTATTATTGTTATTAAGGGTCGCGTCGTCCGAGGGGGGCGTGGCCCGCGCGCAGGCGGCGGTCGGCTGGCGAGCGCGCGCGCGGAGCGACCGGCGGCGAGTCGGGGCCCGCAGCCGCCTTCCGGGTCGCGGAGCGCGCCGCTCCCCGGGGAAATGGCGAGAGCTGCGCCCCGAGTCAACAGCGCCGGCCGGGAGGGTGCGCTGACGTATCGCGTACACAAACCGGTCCAAGGAAAAAGCGCGCGGCGAGCGGAGGACGGCTGGCGGCACGGCCGGGGGTGGAGATGGCGACTGAGGAACGAAGCCGGATAATTCCGGGGGGATCTTTGTCGAGGCAAAATGATGGCGATTTTCATGGGGATGATACTCATTACGGCACTCTTAACAATTGGTGGTTTTGAACAATTGGTAACAATTGGTGAGCGCGGTGATGGAGGACTGGTGGTGGAGGAGGGGATTGTGGAGAAGGAGTTGAACGTGGTAGTGGGGGTAATGGAAGCGGAAATGATAGTGGACATGGAAATGCCAGTGACAGTACTGAAAATAGTTGTGGTAACTGTAGTGGTAATAACGGTAGTTGAATAGTTGCGTCAAAGGAAGTGGAAATGATACAATTACGATAAATAGTTACGAAATGGTGAACACATCTAGTCAAATCACAGAATCGTTTTGGTAATAACTAAAGACATATCGAGCCAAGACTATAGTGTGCGTTTTCCTTGCAATGTCCCAGAATATGTTGCTCTGTGACGATGAGAAAATTCACTTCTCAGATTGAGAAGACCGGAATGCAGAGTGGGGATTTCTACGTGCTGACCACACGTACCCCGTTTACCCAGGGCCGCAAGGCAGGGACGTCCCCGGTAGACCTGAGCTCGTTCACAGTCTGTCGCGCCAAGTACATACATACAATAACTAAAGGCAGGATATTCGTGTAGTACAAATCTCTAAATCGTGCAGTAAAAACACCAATCACGCAATAAAAACATCAAAACTATTAAAACGGTATTATGTAGCCTAAAACTCCAGTTAATACACTCATCAACATATTACGTTCCCGTAAACAAACGTATATACGTACTATAGGGAAAGTTATGTAGTGCTGCGGAAAATCGATTTGTGCTGTGTAGTGCTGTGGACGTTTGTCAAAAACGACACTTCATTTTTTCTTTTAATTTCTTGTAAAAATATAGTAAAAAGCACATACAAAGGAAGTACAGGTCCGATTTACACGGTTCACTGATTTTTTGAAAATTTTCGGGCATTTTCCTACAACTAGAAAATTGACATTATAGATTTTTCCTTCAAATAATTTTTTTCCTCTGTGAGTTCCTCAGTGAGTTCTAGTGAGGTCATGTACATTTTTGTGAAAATTTTACTAGTTTTCGCGTAATATTTCTCGCAATATGTTCAATTAAAAAAAAATAACATAAACTAGATTTTCTCCAAAAGCACTCCGAATTTTTTCTTTAAACTTCTGGTAGGGATAGTGCTAAATGTACTATGAGATGACATAAACATAAGTTAGCTCTATTGTTTTTTTAAATAACAAAAGTGTAATATTTACTTATCTCTTGTCGTTAATATTTATATTAGCTCTTGAAAGATCTCTCATCCCATGAATATGCACATTTCCAGCAAATTGTAAACACTACACACTAAACATATTTGTCAGTTAAAGTGATTCAAATGACTTTAAATTAAGTATTTCGAAAACTGAAAACTTTTCTCTGAAAAAGAGCTTCCAATTTCGAATTTACAGTAGGGCTTAAGCTTCATTTTCTAAAAACAGCTTCAAATGTTTCAAAGAAAATTGCCATTTAGGACGAGGTTTTACTATTCTTTAATATTTTTAAAATAATATTTCCGATCTACTATTAATAAACCGAAAAGTTAAAAAAAACTTTAAAAAATGTACCTACGGCAGTGATGGTAGCTGTCAAGAGTGGGTGGCAAGTCCAAATAGGTAGCCGAGACCAAAGGATATAGAAAACTAATACGGGGACGTCTGGATCATTCTGTAGCACCACTAGTGTTATATTTTGGAGGTGGGAGTTAAGGTGAATGAAATATTATGATTTTTGTTTTTTTATAATTAAGTTTGTACATATTGTTGAAACAAATCATTTTTGACATTCTAAATACATCTCCGACACAAAATTAAATTAGCATAAAATTTAAAAAAAGCAAATAGAATAATTGAAAAATGCAAATATACCTTTAGAAATAAAAAATAATGAAGTTATAGGATAAATGTTCCTAATTGTTATCATTGTAATTCAAATTATGCATATTTCTAAATTATTTTCTGAAAAACTATTATATCTTCTATCAACAAATATGTATTTTAGGCTGGAAAAATTTCGATCTACATTTGCATTTGTCTGTCCTCCGAACTCCCTTACGTACGTGTGTCGTGCACACTGTGCACGCTGCTAAGTGCGGTCAAAAACTGCGTTCGTTTACTCTCCTGCCTCCCAGGACAACGTCTGTTCCAAGAATTTCTATGAATTTGAAACACAGTGCGCTCACCGCTAAGATTCGCGCCCGTAAGGTCAAATGTGACTCGCGCATGCCGTCTCGGGTTGATAAGTTCAACGAAGGCTGACAAAACGAATATCTGACCAGATTGGGAAGATAGACCCCGAGTATAGCGTTGGCTGAGCGGCCGCAACCAAGGGGAACAACCCCTAATAGTTCGTGGTAACACCCTGCTGCAATAACACAGATATTTTCATTAGTCAATAGGCATCATAAAAGGTATGCACGCTCAGTTGATAGGGCAACAAGATGCCGAATTAGTACATATTTAACGATAATTGTTTCACTGACTACCCGAGAGCACTGCTGGCTTACGACATAAAAACTTGTTTCTTAAATGAAACCTTTAAAAAAGATAAATTAAAACAAGTTCATAATAAAAATAATATTTTATGCAATAAAACGATGAACCTTGTAAATTCCCAAATTCTGCAGTTTTGAGGCAGTATTACCTAAGACGTGCAATATCGTGCAGTAACCCCCAAAACGTGTAATTTCGTGCAAAATAAAACAAGTACTTAAATAACGTCCGTATCATGGTTCAAATTTCTTTCAAGGTTTCATTCAGTTTCAAGTCAAGAAAATAGTAGTAACACGGGAATTCGGCTTTTAGTAATAATGCTAGTAGTAGTGGTGGTGATGGTAACACAGATTTAATGGGGTGGATGAGAGTAATGGCACTTAAATACAACATCTTAATAAGAATCTTACAACTAACGGCAGATTGAAGAAGAAATAATTATAACAATAATAAGAGCAATTTTAGTAAAATATGCAATTCGTTTATGTTAAGCTTTATTGCGTAAGTACATGTTCTGAAAACGAGCGATGTTAAAAGCGAATTTTCAAATTTTTGCTAATGCAAGAGTGACATAAACAAGTTACACACGATATTTTTGTATTACACCATCATAAATATACAACAATCAAAGTTAATTTTTAGAAACTTTATTATAATGTCGGGGGTATTTGAAATAATGCGAAAAAACGGTGATCGGATCCGTGGGACAGCTGCAAACGATGCAGAGAAGGCTGCAGGACGGCCACGTGATGATCATGCCATGAGATGTGTTTCGTGGATAAGTCGGAGGTAGGAGTTGGTTCAAACAGGTAAAGAAGGAATCTTCCAATTGAGAATGTAATGTAGGACGAAAGAAATCGTCGCCGAACATAGGGAGGATGGAGGCGAGACGGAAGCGGTAGGTGAGCGAACAAAAGCATGACTGTGACTTGGCGTATGCGTATTGAAGACGCCGAAATCGGTGCGCGGGCGGGGCGGTGCGGGTCTGAGGCAGGGGGCGGATGGCACGGGGTCGGAGGAGGCCTGGAGGCGGAAGCGAGGCAGCCCAAGAGGGCCCACCCGCGCCGACTCCGTACATCCTCGTGCTTATTTCCCTTCGGAATATTTCCAATTCCTTTCCATTGCCGATGTCCAGGAGAATAAACAGCTGCGGCGGCTGAGGCAAAGGCGACGACGGCGGCGACGCAGCAGCCGCCGCTACAAAAGCAGCCGTCCAATTTATTTCCGCCCGGCTGCCTCAGTGCCGTCGCTGTTTCGCCTGAGGTCGCCCACTCGCCCACCCCTCCCTCACTACCTCCTTATCGTCACCTTACCGTCAACTTGCTCTCATTATTCCGCTGTCCGCCACCGGAACGTGTTGGCGTCAACGAAGAAAGTATGAAGTTTCAAATTGACTTGGAATAAAACACGTTGCTTTCGCATGATTCTGAAACAGGAATGAATGTAATGACGTGAAAGGTTTTACGAGAGAGTCCTTATTTTGAAAGCAATATAGTTTCTGGAGGTAGTACAAGATTTGGGAACGGTGTAGGTTGTAAAAGGTGTGGAAATGTAGAAAATTGACGGAAATTGTGGAAGTGATTTTCGTTGTTATCATGAATACTTCCGTACCGTAACTAATAAATTCGAAATTACTTGCAACACTGCTGAAAAAGGATATTTTAAGAGAGAGTGCTTGTGTATAATTTAGTTTGTTTTGGGAACTATCTCCCTCAACATCTCTAATATCTTTATTTTGTCAAAAATCATACAGAAAATAATTAAAACTTAATCACAATTGATAAACTTTTTCATTATCCTTTATATTAGCAATTCGTACAGCTGCCGACAAGCAAGGGCCAATTCTTGTTCCTAATTCATTAACTTTTATGGTAGCAGCTACATTTAACTCAACACTTCAACTTTTTATCCTCTGCCATGCACGTTTTAAACGTATATACCCTATTACTATACCACATTCCTACATCTTAAAAACAAGATTCAACTACGGTTCTGAACCATTCTACTGTTTTTGAAATTGGGGGTAATTTTTCCATCTGCCTATTTTTTATATAAGATTTAGGATATATCCTTTAGTTTTGACTTCTAGTAGAACCTCATTGCGTAATGTACTGAAGTGTATACGTTGGCGAATGTAATACAATATCTCCCAGATTGTTGTATTTTGATAACGTGAATTTTTGATGATACTGATAAGCTACTAATGAGGAAATACTGATTAAAGCCAAAGAGAATAAAGTATCATTACTTTCCATCTGTCAGATGGAAACAGCTACCGGCATAGGTGGCTCGGGCCAGCAATTGATCTACTAAAATACTTAAGAGAATTAGAGCACATTAATAAAATTTGAAACCTAAATTATTTTTTTTGATTAATTTGTTTTTGGCTTTCAATATGTAAATGACTGTCTAAAATAAATCTGGACACAAAAATCTTAGTAACATAAATGTTAATGATATAATGAATCTGAAGGTGGTACTTGAACGATATTTGGAGTGTAAAGAAAATATCAATATGTATCCAGAATGGGTGGTGTATGCCTTATATAAAAAAAGACATCAGTTATCTACCCAAAGGAATCATTAAGAATGTTTATCAATTTTCATCGACAGCTCACTACAAGACAAATTCGAAGTTCAAAAACACTTTTTTCTATTTATATGAACTATAATACATAAATGTATAATTATTTCTATCTGCTGTCCATACTCTTGACACACATTTTTCAGATAACACATACGACGCGCATTTCAGTCTGTAATAATTATTAATTAATAAACACTATTATATTGATAAGCAATAATGATTTAAGGAAACATTGGACACGTCAAAGCAATGTAAGCAAGACTACGTGCAGGAGAACTCATTCACTCTACCCATTGTATGATCTTCCAATCCACTCAACTACGTCAACAGTAGAAAGCTCTGATACGTAATTTAACTGCTCTGCGTAAACACGAGTAACAATGGAACAATACAATCAATTAAGTGGTAAAGGTCGTTGGCATCAGATTAAATTCTAGCCGATGGATAGCCAGCAGCAAGCCTTGTTCCAGTCGGCAAATAAAGAAGTCCATCGACCTGGAGACTGCTAAACAACACAAGAAGGAAACAAAGTCTTTGTTAATTGGACGAGTACCTTACTGGGCGCGAGCGCCTCGAAAGGGCTAGAAAGGGTTTTAATCGAGTAATACAAGAACGGAAAGGAGTGGAGGAGAGGAAGAGAAATTATACAGAGTTGGGAAGAACAGAGTTGAAACGTTCTATGGGAATGAATCTGAATTCAATTCGAAGAGCTGTGTGACGAGGTCGGGCCTCCAAAAGCACGGAAACGTTCGACCCCTGCAGTCCGTGGCCCCCGGGGTCGGGAGGGCGACAGGTGGACACAGGGCAACACAAACAAATAACACAAACAAGCGCCAACACGAACTAGACGCGCAATTTGTGCAGACAAGCTGAGATGCTCAAACACTCACTGGACAAAGCTTGGGGATCCGGAAAGCGAAGGCCAAATGCGGTTCGTAGGTACATCTACTACGCAATACAAATGACCCACGTGCCAAGGAAACTCTGTAACTAGAATTAGAACTAACGAATAGTTTGATGGTTAGAGGTTCCAGATACCTAGTAAATTAATAAAATCGTGGGTTTGTCAGATGAAATTAATCAATCGAACATCAGCTGATATACTTTTTTCATTCCAAATGAAAAGGTTTCAGCATTTACATGATGCTTCAAGAGCAGCGGGGCGAAAAACGCGATTAAGATTCATTTTCAATAACTACTGTATTTACAGTAATGGTATTGTTACATATTCAAAGATTCTTAAAGTGTAAATATGTTTTAAATACTTAATACAGCATTATAAAGTTGGCTATATGAATGACTGTCGGAACACTAACTTGTTTTTCAATCCGTTAAGTAATTAATTTTTTATATCCGTTTCCAAAAACATGAGTTGTGTGGAATGTTGAAGCACAACTTGAAGTAGGCCAAATTTTACATATAGGATATTATCATAATTAAAATTTAGACAGTTTAAGAAGAATTTGAACTTGAGAAAGTTGTGAACACTGAGTCTTACTACTCTATAATACGAAAGTTGATGTTTCTCGAAAATATTATGTTACCAACCTTCGCATTACGCAGAAAATTTATGTAGTAACATAGCGATGGGATAGTTGTAGATAATATATGGTGGGTGTAGTGAGATCTGCGGACTGAGTACACACGGTAAGGATGAAGAATACAAAAAAATGGAAATATAGAAGAAATGTAAAGATGGGAAGAGGGAAAGAAGGGGATAGAGGGAAAGGGAGAGGAAGCGAGAAAAAGAGAACGAGAGAAAGAGAAGGGAGAAAAATAAAGAAAATTAAAGAAAGAGAAAGCAAGAAAAAGAAAGAAAGAGAAATAAAGAGAGAGAAAAAAAGATAGGAGAAAGAGAGGACTAAAGAAGATGGAAGATGAAGTGTAGGCGAGGAGGAGAACGAAGAGGGAGAGTAGGAAAGGAGGAAAAGGGAAGGTGGAAGGAAGTCAAAAAGAGAAATACCAAATTAGATGGTCAGGTCATCAATTGTCACTGCAGTCCCTTTGACTAGAAGCCCTAGTCTTCAAGTCCCGACGATGGCAGTATTTTCGATACATAGCCAGTGTAATTCAGTCGCTCTCTGGAGGAGAATTCTAACGACCAGCTGCTATGATTTGTAGATTTCTGTGATTTCTCCCAACAATACCAAACTGACGCAACAGAACACAAAAAACCGGACCGCGTGATCCTTCATTTCCCTTTTTTATCTTCGTACTTTACACACACACTTACATACACGACACTACTACTCATGCCGAAAGACCAGTCGGGAAGCTTGGAGCTAGCCTCCTCTGGGGCGGCAGCTGGTAAGAGACACCTTGTGGCAGAAAATCCCGCAAGTAGGTCGGTGCCGGATCTCACCATCCATTGGAGGAAGTTCACCGCCACCGCTTGGAATAAACAACGTGTTCTACAATTACGAGACTAATGGCCTTGGCAGTTGACCCGCCCGGAATTACGAATCAAGAAAAAGGAGACAATGAGAGGAGAGGAAATTTTTTTTAAAAGAGAGGAAAAAAGCGGAGAGTGAGTGAGAGAGAGATATGACAGAGGGCGAGGGAGCCAGAGAGAGAGAGAGAGACAGAGGGAGTCAGAGGGAGCCAGAGGGAGCCAGAGAGAGAGCCAGAGAGAAGGAGAGCCAGAGAGGGAGAGCCAGAGAGGGAGAGCCAGAGAGGGAGAGCCAGAGAGGGAGAGCCAGAGAGGGAGAGCCAGAGAGGGAGAGCCAGAGAGGGAGAGCCAGAGAGGGAGAGCCAGAGAGGGAGAGCCAGAGAGGGAGAGCCAGAGAGGGAGAGCCAGAGAGGGAGAGCCAGAGAGGGAGAGCCAGAGAGGGAGAGCCAGAGAGGGAGAGCCAGAGAGGGAGAGCCAGACAGGGAGAGCCAGACAGGGAGAGCCAGACAGGGAGAGCCAGAGAGGGAGAGCCAGAGAGGGAGAGCCAGAGAGGGAGAGCCAGAGAGGGAGAGTCAGAGAGGGAGAGCCAGAGAGGGAGAGCCAGAGAGGGAGAGCCAGAGAGGGAGAGCCAGAGAAGGAGAGCCAGAGAGGGAGAGCCAGAGAGGGAGAGCCAGAGAGGGAGAGCCAGAGAGGGAGAGCCAGAGAGGAAGAGCCGGGAAGGGAGAAACAGACACACACACACAGAGTGTGTGTGGAAAGGCGGAAGAGGAAGGATTATGCTTAGTCGGGTTGGCGGCGCGTTAGCGGGATGTTAGCGGGGTGAGGCGCGGGATTGGGAGTAGGCGCAGCGGGGACCGGAGCGGACAGCCGGGGCGGCGGAGCGCCGCGACGCGGGCCGGCGCCGGGGACCTTTCAATAGCCCTGCCGACGGCAGATTTCCGGGGGCGCGCGCCATTACTCATTCGCGGCGCTCCCGCCGCCGCCGCCGCCTCCGTGGACAAAACGTGCCGCCGAGCAGTGAATACGTAAACACCGCTCGGGAGTCGCACAGCCTCCTCGCTGCTCGCCCCGCCCCTTTGCCCCGTCGCCCGGGCCGCCCCCCACGACCTCTCGTATCTTGTTGTCTCGATGCTCTCACACTCATTCTCGCGGGCTCTGCATCGGTTAGGAGTCACAGCCTCCTCAAAACATAATATACGTAACACTGTTGATAACTAAGTGGTGGTGCTAAAACTGCATATACTTCCTCAATATTTGGAACAGTTTTGCTATATTACACTACACGAACTTGCAAGAGTCTCTACCCAGTAAAAATTCTTTCTTTGCGCCGAGATTCAAACTCAGGTCTTGCGTGTATATATTATCCTGTATTATTATGTATATATTATCCTTCCGCACTGCAGGAGAGAGAAGACCGAATTGAGGAGAGTTGTTACCCGAGAATCTGTGTGAAAACTCATTTGTGATTTCAGATACACCCAAAATGATCCTGTTAACATCCTCTCATATACCTGTTGGTTCAGGCACCCTTGTCAAACTGTCCTGCCTACAATACATCTGTCCTCTCTACTCGCCTGTTGGTTCAGCTACATCCAAACTGGTCCTGCCGACATCCTCTGAACCATTCTTGCCAATCTCCTGAACACTCGGCCGTGTGCCGACGCGGCGTAAAACGTTCCACTGCGGAGGTGCTGTCGGGAGGAAACGTCCCTGCTGCTGAGACTGGACTGAACCGCTCCCGAGTCACGATGTAAGAGTCCACGGATAATTATCCACTGTTTGCCGTGAGTGAATTCATCTCGTGCTCCCTCTCATCCTTCCGCAGGACTCTAAGAAACAAGGCACTAGTTCCCCAATCGAGGCGCAGCCTCTTTAAAGTGGGCGACCAGGTAAATGCCTCGTCGCCTCACGACTCTTCGCGCAGAAGCTTCGGATTGCTCGCTTCTCCCGGGGTGTCACGTGACCCGACTTCTCACGACGTATGACGTGTCCCGAGGTTTCACAGTATTTCTTACTAACGCTTTTTCGAAAATTCAGTGTTCCCGGCCCATTTATAAACGTCCTTTGCACTGCTCGTGGGACAAATTTAAAGAAAAAATTGAAACAGGTTTTGAGAATTTTATAAAATAAATTACATTAACCTCTAGTGCAAATTACGCAAAAACTACTCAGGTGGAAAAATGTACATCATCTTTTTTAAAGATCTGAATTTTTAAACATATCTTTTAAGACAAAAATATCTGTGATGACTGTTTGATAAATTGATTGGTGATTGCGGGCGCAATAACTGCTAAGTCATTAATTAGTCCCGTAAGTGTAGCGCACGTTTTTAACTTGGGAGGCGGCGGCGATCTTCCTCCACAGGCTAGCGGGGTTCTCTCCAACTGGGTGGGGGAAGGTCTAAACTCCCCACCGGTTTCCTGTCATGTGTGGTTGTGTATTGCATGTTTGTGTAAGAGACGAGGAATGGACAAGGAAGAGGAAGAAAATATCTGCCGCGGACCCTGGCCCGTTTGTTAGGGTACTGCTCCGGCATCCGCCTGATATTGATTGGAGAAATCACGGAAAACTACCCATTAGAGCAGCCGTCCGCTACAATTATTCTCGAGACAGCGACTGATCTCTACCTATCTATCTAGGTGATGTCGAAAATCGTTCCACCGCACGGGCTGGAAGCCAACGAGTTTCCGATATGAAACACTAGAGTAACATTAGTTCATGCCCTGAGCCACCGCTCCCGTTCTCTCTATGATCAATATAGTACTTTAGCAACGTTACCTTTTTTACCATTTTTAAACCATTTTTTCGCCGAAAACTAGCACCACTTCTGGATCAGCACCAATTGTTTACCATCTTTTTGCTATCCACGAGCAGAAACTGTTAAAAAATTACTTTTAACAGAACATTTTTTTATATCCAAGGTAAAATTGCACGAAAACTACACATATTTTCGACAAAAAAATTACATCACTGTATTTCAATTCCCGTCTCTAAACAACATATTTAGTTCCGGAAAATCTACTATCTGCAATATTGTCATTGTAGGAAGACGCATCAAGGATTTTAATCAAAATGGAACCTGCGCCATGCTTTTAAGTGTTCTTTACGCTATCAGATGCTTAATAAAAATATCAACGACAGATCTGCCGGCCGCTAGAATTCTCCTCTCGACAGTGGTTGAATTCGGCTCAGCTACGGAGCTCGTGTCGAAGATCCGTCACCGAATGATTCTCCTCTGCTACTTGCTGACGAGGCAACGCTGTTGCCGGCGATCAACGTAGCTGGTGCCGTATTTTGTGTTGTCCCAGTGCTCATTCACGACTCTCAGATGCCGCCTCAGTTAACTGTGTGAGAATCTTCGAATCTCAAAAGATGAAAGATAACGTAAAATTAACAATATAAAAAAGATACGATATCAATTTTTCTCTTCACACAATCCGTACGTGTTGCAAAGAATTTACTCCACTAAGTGATAATTAGTCTTTTGTTACGTGTGTAATTTCAGGATGTACTTGGTTCTGATTTTTTTATTTTCTTCTGTTTTTAAATAAATCTATTTTATTTACATCAACTATCAACATCATCAGTGTTTTAATAACTATGCATGATCTTTGCCCAGTTTGTGCCTCTGTCTTCGCCTCGTTCCCACGTCTGCACCTGCCATCACCGTTTTAACGTCACATCTTTCACGTCGTTCAAATGCTCCAACACAATTTCCCGGATATAACCTTATCCGGCAGAGCGAGAGGCGAATCAATTCGATAATTTTATGAAAGTATGCCAGTTCCCATTTATGTGTGGAGAGGATAATTTGACCATGACAGCCCTACAAACACGAAGATTACAAACGACTGGAATGAGGTTCTTGGGGTCACTCTTAGAATATGCACGGTCTGACTGAATCCAGAACTTGAAGACGCAAGCGGTGTAAGAGCAATTTTGGAAGGAATGGAAAAATGCACTACAAAATGAATCTCAGCTTCGGAGAAAACAGACGAAAATCTATTTCCAAAAATGAACACATACAAAACTACGGGGAAACGAAAGAGAAGACGCCAACGGAAGAGTTGGAAAGAACAGTTCTAAACATTTTTGGGGCACCGAACAAACTAAAGAAAGCGCTAGTCCATGACGAATTTGGTGAATTTAGTACGGTCATTAATGAACATTTTCAAAGCAGTCTGATTTTTTGCTTCCAAATTTAAAAATATCGCCCAACCGTTACCAGGTTCAACACACATTTACAATACTGGTTTTAAAAGTTTTAAGAGATCTCAAAAAACATTTGGCACATCAACTGCTTCCTTTCGACACACTGAAGCGAATGTTCATTTCTGTATCCAGCGCGGTCAATCGCGGTGTGACAGTTGCTTAATGCAACCGATTAAGGATTCAACGCGCATTCTAGTCCCGCTGAACGAGCCCGGCCCGGCCCGACATCATCTGCGCAGGTTTAGAGGCGAACGCAAGCGTGCAACGCACCGCGTGCCACCATACGCATCATGGGGGGATGGGTGTTTTTATCCAGCTCATTTACGTCGGATCGCCATATCTCTCTGAGCCACTGCTAATGCGCCTTCATTCACGCACGAATTGCGGCGGACAGTATGCCAAGTGAAAATTCTCTTCATCGCTTATGATAAAGTGCGGTTTTAAACGATGACGTTCAACACGATACATAAATTTAATTGAATATCCCGCATACGCTGTTAGGATGGTTGTTGTTTGCCCGCTATTAGTATTTTTATTCACTTTTCTGTGTAGATCAATTCGATGTGGGGCATCTGCAGAATTTTTGTGACTTGTTCGGATTTGACCAAAAATTGTTTTTTCGTGTTTTGTCAACGCGCGTTAGCGATTTCCTTTATTTCAGGGCTCGGCTTACGCAGGGCTGTGGAAAAAAGTCGTTAAGGGGAGCAATAAGAGACGCAATCAACTGGAGTAAACTATGTGTAATTTGGTCTTGCCCACAACACGTTTCACGCTGATATTTGCCAGAATTATAATCCTGTTTCGAGAGGGTGGACGTAAAACATGGCAATCTCACGTTACAGATACTTGGGATGTGTTTGCAGCACAAAAAACAGTAAAATGTGCGTTTGGATTTTATTACATATTCGACGCGTAACCTTGTATGAATTGTGGTAAACCTTTATAACTGAATTCAAGATTATAGTTACTGTGTACATAAGGATCAGTTTTAAGTTATGAAATACCCTCTGTATTTTTCGCCCTGACGATTTCGCCCTGACGTTTTGTTGTCTATAACAGTTTGGGAGCTACAACGAAATCTTGAACTCTCTAAACATGGAGTATTAAAGTAAATGCAATCAAAACTACAATAATATCATATAGGTATGGCAAGAATGTTGAATCCAATTCCAACTCCAGTTAGCGGTATGAAAAACGGTCATATCCAGATGTGGCACTAGAAACTATTACACAATCCGCGTATGTAGGAATAACTTCGTTAATGAGAAGTAGTTGGGATACACAAATTAAGGTGGTACAAAATCGAAGGAATACTCCTGTTATGCGATATATCTCGGGCAAAATGACGATGCAAAATGCTCGTTTTACTCACTGACAAAATATTCGAAAATATAGCTATCTTAGCCTTACTATCTGGGACAGAATCTTTCAATACACAATAGTACGAATAATACAAAATATTTTATTTCAGTTACAAAAACTTTCTTAAAAGAGCATTACGGTTGTCATCATTCAACTCGAGGAGTAGCGTCTGACGGGAAAACGGTGCAGTGAGTTAATGACAACGTGCCAACAAAAAACATTGACATACTGTTTAGAAATAGTGGCAAAGAAAGTGAAGTGTTATTCCAAATGAAGAAACTAAAGTTGGGGTTGGCCTTCCAAATCTTAAGGAAAGCGCAGAAACTCAGAACACCGGATACCAATGAGGTAAGAGAAAATTAGTTTTACAGAGCATTGATGAGGTTAACATTAAAGGCACAGACACAGATGATTTCTCTCGACGTGGATTATTTGGATATAAAATGGGCCGCAAACCCTCCTCAGTGACTAAAACTATGTGAAGAGAGCATATCCAGTGAGGTTCAGAATAGGAAACGGATACGAAATAAAATTATATACAAATACGATGAAAAATATAAGTATATATCCCTGTTGAGGCTGAAAAATATTGCGTAGATGATTGGGAGAGCATTACCAGAAACTGCGACGAGAAGTTTTATGCATCGCCTTCTTTGCTCTCATCAGGCGAGAAAGAGCTAAAAAAAGACATATAATTGACAAAGGTGCCTTACTTTGCCGTAAGAATCAGTTTGTATTGAAAATATTTTCATGGCTACTTCTGTCTGGACGAAAATAAAGTTCTCCTTACGAATTTCACGTCATTCATGCTTTCTGCTTTTTCTATCCGCGTCTCAAAGCGCTGGTTCAAAGAAACTATGATAATTCCTTGCTGCCAACGTACCACCAACATTCAAAGCGCCCAATACGCGTATTGCTTAGCTTTTCGGCGCGATCGCTAAAAAAATGGTCGCAGCTCCTCTGATTTTCAAACGATGCCAGCTCGTGGCGTCTGATGAGGAAAAAATTGGTTTCCGGGAAATCTGACAATGGTAAATCTTTCGCCGCGGTCACGAGATTTTTCGATGCCGTTGATAGACGATTTCAAAGAGCTTTGTATAAAAATGAATTTTTTGCCAATTGGGAAAGAATTCGGGTGGTGTTTGGCCGAAATTAGACCGAAGAAATATCAAATGTGGGAAGTTTGTATTGTATTTTCGTTTCGTCTTAAATACTTTCGAAAGAGTAGCGAAAATGAGTTATTCGAAACGTGGTGCAAAATTTGAATTAATTTGGCCACCCATGTACCAACTGTTCTTTTTTTGGAGAGGAAGAAAAATGGGAACGTATACTCTGGCATTGAAAAAGCACTGAAAGAAAACGTAGAGTGGTATTGGATACAGCAGCGAGACGAAAGTGTTTGTGGCAATTTTTTTAAAAACATTACGCCACAATTTCCACACCTTATGTCTCAATGTTTCTCTGCATACCGATATAGAAGACCGAGGGATCACGTATCATTTGGGGGTAGTTATTTCAGGATGCCAACAGTATTGTACAATCTAATCATGAAGACAAATATTAATCCTAAAAGCAACGTTAATACAGGGTACCAGTAGTAACATAGAATTCGGTAGAGAACAGTGCTAGCGTACTACTTTTTCGTTTGCAAAATAATACAACACACACCTACTTTAATGTAAATATATCCCAATAATCGGGAAAATTGGCTCTCAGGAAATACAAAAAAAATTCTGGCGTAACAAACCAATAATATTAAACACGAAAAATATATAAAACACGAGATAATCACTTGCGACTTTTCTATCTAGTCGTTTTTTGTTTCGTATTATTCGTATATGATCTGATTTTCCTTAATCGTGCAAATGCTGGAACCTTATTTTCGTGTTTGTGAGCACAGGGGCAAGACTTGTTTATATATTATAAGTATGTTAGAAAATTCTTATTTTTATTTTGTGTTCAATGAAGTTTCCATTGCAGATACAGAAGATAAACGAGTATCAAGCCCAGCCACTTCTACATTATATGGAACTTAGTTGCAACATAAAAAGCACACATGAAGAATGGTAATATTTTTGTCCATAACACGTTCTAACTTTGGAATACAATATAGAGTCCAAAAGTTGGATCAGCAATTTCTATGGCACATTTTGATATGCAAGGCGAGTCAAAACCTGTTGAACACGAATATCAAACAAACGGTGTCAAATCGCCTTAGGGCGAGCCCAGCTTATAAGTTAACACAAGAAGAGACAACAGTAGGTCTGTCACGTCTCGGAGCTTGGCGAGGCACGGGAAGTAGGGCTCGAACGGCGAGGCGGTCGGGGGGGGGGCGATGAGTTGGGAGGGTGGCGTCAACGGTGGCGGTGATGGTGAAAAGTGACGTCCGTAGAAACAGTGATGGCTGCGCATGCGGTGATGGTGACTGTAGTAAATTTAAAGAAAGCGCCATCGTCAGGTTGTGCGAGAGGAGGTGCGAGGCGGCTGGCGCAAATGAATTATCCACCGGCCGTATTATTAGTCGGCTCACCTGGGAGGTGGGTCGAGAAGATGGAGAGGAATAGTTGGCTGGGGGCCGGACGCCGGGGGCAGGAGGCCGTGGGGTAGGGATTGGGAAGGCGGGGGCGTGGCAGGCGGTGGAGGCGGCGGACGCGGCGGAGGACGGTAAGCGGCTTACGGTCGCCGCTGTACGCTCTTGCGAGGATAAGCTGCAAGCCCACACGCAATCCTGTTACCGAGATACCGGGGCATGGCGCGGCGCGCTGCCGTCACCGACGCCGTCGCCCACGCCGCCGCCGCCGCCGCTGATGGCGCCGACGCCTCTCGCATCCCTGTCCCCGTCCCTAGTCCTGCCCACTCGGATGCCTATCCTCAGCGTTCCACCCACTGGTCTCGTCGGCATCCAGCCTTAGGGACCCTCCCCTCCACACAACCGTTCCCCTTCCGTTCGTCCCCACCTGTGCTACCGCCATCACCACACTCTTCGCCTTCACCACAGTCACCGTCCCCGTCTCCGTCTTCGTCATCGTCATCGTCACTGCCTTCGTCATCGTCATCGTCTCCGCCTTCGTCACCGTTTCCGCCACCGTCAGCGACTCCGCCTTCGTCGTCCATCTCGCCCGCCGTCTCTGTCACCGCCTTTGTCACCATCCGCGCCTTCGTCACCGTCACCGCCTTTGCAACCGTCACACCTTTTCCACCGTCTTCGCCTTCGTCACCGTCTCCGCTTTCGTCACCATCTCTAACTTCGTCAGCGCCTATGCCGTCGTCACACTATACCTCCGCTATCGTTTTTACCTCCACCTTCCCTGTGATTTCTCCTCCGCCACTGTCAACACCTTCGTCACGATCCCGTCCTCGCCCCCGTCTCCGTCACTGCCTTTGTCATCGCCTCCACCTTCGTCACCGTCTCCGCATTCGTCACCCTCTCCACATTCGACTCGACAGCTGCTCCCCCACTGTCCCCACCTCCGCGTCCGTCTTCGCCAGCGCAAATGCCCCCTCCTCCACCCCTCCATCCCCTCCCCATCCCCTCCCGCGCCCGCCCTTTCTGTCGCGCCGCTGCGTCTTTATCTCGCTCGCCCTTTCGCCCGCACGCCCCCTCCACTGCCGCCCCCTCCACGCGGTTCGCTCCGTAGGCAAAAAACGAAAAGTATTTTGCTTTCCTTTCACGAAAACCCTCATCGTATTTTAGTTCCTTCCCTGTGCCTCTTAATCTGCTTTACTTACTTATCAATATCCTGCAATCTTGAAAATTGTGTCTACTTTGTTATCCCCAGACATGCAGCCTTTGTTTGAAGTAGTCTCCTGTGTCTTTATAATGCATAAAGTCACTCCGATTCTGCGGAAAGGAAAAAGAAAAGGGGAAAAGGCTATCCATTTACTCGGCTCCTCAAATTTTAACGGATACTTTCACGACGTATGGAAGCGAAGGAACGCGTATGTCCGGGTGCACCAACTCCACCCCTTATACCACCACCCAAACCATAACAACCGCCATCACCAACACTAACACGTCCTTGGTCACCCCTACCAAAGCTACTGATGTCATCTTCATCACATTCAACAAAATCGCTAAAGTCTTCGACATTCTCCCACAGCCATATTAATTACTACTAACACCATCATCAATGTAAAATTTTCGCAGCGAACTCAATTCTGTCCCAACGTTCTCCATTACTAACATATTTCCATCATCAACCTTACCGCGTCAACAACGGCACTACTACTTTTTCACCGACTTTTCATGACCGTTACATCGTCAGCAACAATATACAATACTTTACTAAATCTACTCCGTTTTCAACACAAGAAGACATCAAAAATGCTACTTCATCACCAACGCTACTTCACCACCAACCCTTCTTCATCACCGATCATCAATGGCAATTCATCCCCACCGCATTGCTCACTCATCTATCCCAACCGTTTTCTTAGACCTATGATTTCCCATCACACACACTTTTCCATTATCACTTCGTGGCATATCTACCGCACATCGTCATGCAGCCGCCTGTCCCGCTGCATGACGAGGCGCCACGCCGGTCTTGCCATCACCACCATCACCCCCCGCTCACCTCTCTTCACTTCGGCGCCGCGACCGCACCTCGTCATGCAGCCGCCTGTCCCGCTGCATGACGAGGCGCCACGCCGGTCTTGCCATCACCACCATCACCCCCGCTCACCTCTCTTCACTTCGGCTCCGCGACCGCACCTCGTCATGCAGCCGCCTGTCCCGCTGCATGACGAGGCGCCACGCCGGTCTTGCCATCACCACCATCACCCCCCGCTCACCTCTCTTCACTTCGGCGCCGCGACCGCACCTCGTCATGCAGCCGCCTGTCCCGCTGCATGACGAGGCGCCACGCCGGTCTTGCCATCACCACCATCACCCCCGCTCACCTCTCTTCACTTCGGCTCCGCGACCGCACCTCGTCATGCAGCCGCCTGTCCCGCTGCATGACGGGGCGCCACGCCGGTCTTGCCATCACCACCATCACCCCCCGCTCACCTCTCTTCACTTCGGCTCCGCGACCGCACCTCGTCATGCAGCCGCCTGTCCCGCGAGCGTGAGAGGGAGGGGACCCTCAACCAGGTTAAATAATTAACGAAACGAATTTCTAAGAAGCTGCAATTCATTTCCGACCCTTCTCAGCTTCCACCGCCGCCTTCCTCTTGCGGAGTCTGCGGGGACTCGCGGGCCAGTTAAAAACTTATGAAACATGGACGCGGCATGACGCGTGCTCGAGGCGGAAGAGGGGGGGAGACAGGAGGCGCGGAGAACCTGTTAGTGTGATGAACAGGGCGGCAAGAGGGGCAACAACGTTGGGACAAAAAAATATAGATTTAGGCGTTTCATTTCGCCAATCTTCAAACTCACATTGTAAATAATTATTTTTTTGTATTTTGAGAAATAATTTACCGAACAATTATTTTATTAAGTCGAGCTAATAACATACATTAATAAATTGGTAAACTTTAGTTCAGTATTGTAAAACGCGCGGTATAATGTTCAGCGTTACTGTAATTATCTCGTATTAATAAATCATTTTTCAATTATATTTTTGTTTAAAATTTATTTACTTAGAAACTAAACAGTTTCATACCTAAAATCATGAGCCATAACATCGAATTAACTTTCAAAAAGAAAGAGTATATCGCATTTATTATACAGATATGATACAAGGCATTCAAATGTCAAAATATAGAAAAAATCCAAGCTGTTACAATGTAATAGTATATTTATATACATGAACTATATAAGTTGTGCATGAAGAACTTATTATCAGTAGTACAAATTATTGAAATGTAAATTGTTTAATACAAGCATACAACATCCTTCTTTTCGTACATTTTTATTAAAATTAATATTATTTAAACAAAAAGAATTGAAATTATTTATTTATATAACTATAAATTTAATTTTTTATCGAAATGTCTTTGCCACCTAAATTGGCCCCCCACCCACCGCCATTAAAAATTCGAAATCCCGCCTCTGATGATGAAGCTGCACTCCAGACTAAATATCGATCCTAAAGAAACAAACGCTGAGAAAGTATTGTTCAAATTATAGAAAACGAAACCTGAAGGTCCGGAGAATTATTCTTGATTCTAGAAGATTTATCATCAGAAGTTTACTTTGAAAATAAAAGAAACTTTGACTGTAACATACAATTTAGCATGTCTTGAATCTTTTCCTCGGTTACAATAGTCATACAAACACATTTTAGATTAATACTAGTTGCCTGCAAAAGCAAAAGTGCTGCTGAAAAAATTGTTGTTTTTTTTCAAAAATGAGCACGTATACTAAACAAGAACAAAAAATTAGAAACTCTCTTATATCACTAAACACTTTCATATAAACCTAATATTGAAACAAAAATTCTTCATGAGTAGTATAACACAACAGTTCTTTTCAAACTAATAATATAACGAAGATAAAAAAGTTGCTGTTCCTTAACGCAAAACCTGAAGAGCAAATATTTAATGGCGAGTGGTGTCTTCCTTGGAGCGTTGCTGTCGCATAACGCCAGACGGGCCATAAGCAGAGACGCACTGATTATAGGAATTTAGAAGATTCGTAGTAGTACGATATGGTATGATAATATGTGGAATAACACAATCAAATATTTGTACTTTTCATTCAAAATTGAAACTGTTTAATTGCTTCTGCATTTTTTCGATTTCGTGGATATTATACAAAATCATAGGCACCTTTCACATGGCCGGAATCTACATAGTTTCTCTCAATTTCTACATGCAATGGTAATTAGTACTTAGATTTCAAATGTAGATAAGTAGTTATTCAAAACATTTGACGCAGTTCCAAAATTGCTTCTTCATGAGAATTGAAACGCTGCTCCCCGTCCTGCTGCGAATTAATACTTCGAAATCACAGGTTTGTTGATTTGATACTTCAAAGAAGTAGAGTTGGCGAGTGTCTGACGATGACACAAATTACTCATTCAGAAATATAGTTCGAATTCATTGATAAGTAGCAGTTCGTATGATTGTCGATAACGACGAAACAATTTAGAAAATAATGTAATACTTCAACAGAAGTTTTATTTTGTCATTTACTACAAATGCGTCGCTTGCACGATTGAGTTGTGTTTAGAACGAGAGTGATAGACTATAAATTCGTGGTACATATCGTAAGGTGACTTTACGTGGGCAGTGATACTTACTGCAGAGTACACAGCAATAGACGGATAAATAGACACTCGCTTGTCTGTGATAGTCGGTCATGACGCCATGGCCTCATGCTGTGTGTGTGTGTGTTACTTCAGGTATCACATAGTGTAAACATTTCAAAAGCGGCTAGGCAATGTTGCCTATAAGTAAGTAGGCTCTCACTCGAGCAGGAGTTCTAGAGCTGTGTCTCATGTTTGGGCGCGTTCCTCACGTTTGGCATTGCATTAGAGGTGTATTGGGCGGAAAAAATCTCAGCGTTAAATCATTCTGGGACGTTTCTGTAGTTCTTCGTTTACGGTTTTGACTCGTGTGGACTGTCATGAGTGGTCATCGAGCTGTTTTGGCGATGATGTCATTGAAGCGCCCCTTCATTTAAAAGAATAGATTTGCTAGGAAGATAAAACCACACATTTTCAAAAATAGTACACTAGGTCGGAAATGTCATACAAAGCCCTTGACCTCAGTTGAGATATGTAGTGTAAATAAATTGTTTCGAATTTGTAAACGAAAGAGCTTTCCAAGAAAGCAAAATTCCTTTCATAACAAAAAGTATGACATTTTTCTTCTGTATAATAATACTGCAATATCTTATACACACATCTTTACGGTTGCATTTTTACCCTCAAAATGCAATGCTAGTAGATGTCCAGCACATCCCGCTAGTTTTGACAGACGTCAAAGATCAATAGTTCCAGTTACGTGTGGCCATTCATTCATCTATTTCTGTTTCCGGCAGTAGTGCCCTGACGTCGCGCCTGACTGCACTGACCATGTGTTCACATGGGGAAGTTAGATGTCAATAATTTCAATGGGGAGCGCCCTGCCAAAGTTACGGTGACACCGAAATGCCAGAGGTCTTTGTCCACTGTTTAGTCAAATAGTGTTGTCACTAGTAATCTTCTGCCAGAGGTTAACTAACAGAGCCTAAGCTTGGTTGGCTAAGCGAATCGAGTCAGAAAAGCAGGTCGCTCCCTCTCCGAACAGCTTGCATGCGTCTAGCCGATGGCATTTGCTCGTTATTAGGACACTTTTCTGTGATTTAAACGTTTAGGTTCTACACGATGACATTCCACGTCTCAGACTGGAACTGAAATGCACAGAATAAACACAACGAGAAGGTTGCACATCGTTCATTTGCAAAGATATGGATTTTCATAAATGTTCCTTTTTTGTAGCTTCTATTCATTTGCCATTTTTTAAGTATAGAAAAAGTCCAATTAGTCCAAGTAAAAGTCCGTCCAAGAATTTGTAGTAATATTAACATTCTCGGGTTTCGCTCCAAATATCAGCATCCATCCGTCCTCTCAGCAACTCCCATCCGTCTTTACCTCTTTTCTTCGCTAAAAACAGCAAACAAAAGCACAAAAATAGTTTGAAGTGGTTTAACAAGTGCTTTGGAGAATAAGCGGAATAAACCGAATCGTCAATTTTTAGTTGTTTCTAAATGAAAACCGAAACGGAAAACTTATCTTTGCTTCTTTAACGCAGAGGAAGTATACAGCATCTACGCAAACTGCCTTCCATGGCTTGCACAGTATTCTAGTAACAACCTATAGACGATACAAATTTCTAATTTGTATTTTCGGACAATTCACGAGATGAGACAATATATATATATATATATATATATATATATATATATATATATATAATGACGTAATAAATAAATATTCATGTTAGTTCAGATTATTAGACTCAGTGATCGGTTAATAATAAATATAAAACAATTCCTTAGATCATTTATTGTTATTAGGCATTCAAATTTACATGAAAAAGTATCGAATACTTAGAATGTTACATGAAAAAGCATTGAAATGCATTTAAAAAATGCATTAAAATGTTTGCCTCGTTACAAAATTACGTTTAATTATCGTCAATCCGCTGAAGTTACTTGAGTTAATTTTTGTTTTGTGGGAAAAGCAGTATAGTAATCCAATACTTTTCATCACTGTAGGAGCCTTCAAACCATTCAAGATACATATTGCCTGAATAGAGCCACACAATTTCTCTTTAACGTAAGATATAGACGCTCATTCAGGTAAAGATACAAAGGACGTTGTTTAATCGAGACTCAAACCTAAAACGACGGTTTTTGTTATATCTCTATTTCATTCAACGAGAAAAATACTACATTGAACTCGATAAGGGTTTTGAGATTTGACCACATTTTTTTTCACTTGACGTTCATTGGGCATAAGTGAAAAACAATTACAATTCAATGTGAGGATTGCCTCTCAAGTATTATACCAAAAATTAACAAAATTGACCACTATGCACATTCCCGAAAATGATGACGAATCGTCAAAAATAAAATATTATATATATATGTATATAAGTTTGCTCAAGAACAACGGGCCCTGGTTAACAACAACGTGGATAAATCTTTTTCTTACGTATTAGAAATTACTTCTTCTTCGCGCCGACAGTCCGAGTCTGCCTGGAGTGTCCGTGAATGTCCATGAATGTCTGTGAATGTCCTAATATTCCTCGATCGATTTAAAGGAACTCTAAGCCCTTTGAGTTAGAAAGGGATATTTTGATTTTTCGACGAACTTCACATAAAATCTCTATTACAGGTTCAAAATTTTATCAAAAATGGCTCCAAATTGTTTGATTCAATTTTTTTTAGATAGCAAACGCCTGCTTAAAAGAAATGTTTTTGTATCATTTTTGTTGAAATCCTTGGTTTCTTAAAAATTGGAAAGTAAAAATTTTTTCGGCTTCTTCCTACAACTATAATACTGATGATAGAGATCTTCTTTCCTTAATGATATCTGTTCTGTAAACACAGATCAAGAAATATATGCACAATTTTTCGAAAATATGAGTAGTTTTTGCGTCTTTTGCCTGTAATAAGGCAATATTCAATCAAGCTTTTCCTAAAGAACGGCTTCAACTGTTTTCTTTAAATTTTCTCTATTGGTATAAAAATGGTACAAAAATGCTACTAGTCCTATTTTTGGCATACATGGTAAAATCTACTTGAATTTAACGTAAATTATTTAAAAAACCTTTTTCCAAACACCGCTCCAATTTTTGTTTTGTGCAAGGGACGATAAAAATGAATGGCGTAGGTCGCAGTTTCGTTGAATTCTACATTTGGAAAATCGCGAATTTAGAAATAATGCGAGAACGTATGTACTTAAATTTTCATAATTTGAAGGGTTGGTCTTTAACTGCATAGTGCCGTCAATTTTGCCACCCCATACCGAGCTCACACGCCACTGTGGCACGGCGTGAAAGATGCAGGGCAAAATTTGGGCGGGGAGGCAGGGGCAAGGCAGTTCGTTTTTTTCTCGAGATGCAGCGGCCCTTTCCTTCCTCCTTCATCGCCTCCCCCCCCCCCCCACCCCCTTCTTCTACCCGCCGCTGCTCGCCGACCTTTCGCTTCGAGGCTCCCCTCGCCCACCCTCTTTTTCCCTCCAGACGAGACTTCGCCTGAATAACGAGCCGGTTTTAATATTTGAGACGCGCTTCAATATTCCATAGCGCGCAATTTGTTTTACGCACTCCTTTGACTGAGTTTGCCAATTTCCCTAACAACTGCTCTGATGAGCGTCTTCACGCACCCCGCGAGGCAGAGGCGGTGGCGCAGGCGGCGGCGGGCGGCGAACAGACCTACCAGTTGCTGGGCTCGCGTGGGCCAAAAGTATGTGAGGAATGAGTATCTGAACAAGCGCGCGCGCGCGCGTGTGTGTGCGTGCGTGAGTGTGTGCGTTCGCGCGCGTGTGTATGTAGGTGGGGCGTGTGAGTGAGGCTGTATAAGGGAATGAGTATTTGTAAGGAAGAATGTGTGTGTGTGTGTGTGAGAGAGAGAGGATTGATGTTTCCAGACACGACAACTGCTATGGCCATTAGTCCCGTTAGTTCAGTCACGGTTTATCGCAGGAGGTGGCGGTGTTCCTCCCTGATGAACAGTGAGACCCGACATCGACCTAAACGACGGCTTGCAAGGGATTTTCTCTTTCAAATATCTTCTCCGAACGGGACACCGTCCCAGGCGGGAAGAGATCTAATCTCCCGGCTGGTGTCCCGACATGTGTGTATAAGAAGAAAGTATATTACCTGGAAGTAAAGATAGCGGGCGGACCGTGCTCCAAGTTTTAGGATACGGCATTCGTCTGTAATTGACCAAAAAAAACGGAAAACTACCTATCTAACTATAGGGCAGCCAATCTCTAGAATTCTACTCTTGTGCAGCTTAATTCCTGTGTACGTGTGTGTGAGAGACAGACAGGCAGTGTCAATGTGTGTACGTGTGTGTATGTGTATGTTAATGTATGTATTTGTGTTTGTGTGTGTGTGAGGACATGTGTGGTTATATTCTATTCTTCAACTAGCAATTGGTAAATACGATGTGTCCTCTAGAGAGACCAGACTGAAAAGCTGTCAGGAAAACGCGCATTCGCTTCATTTATTGAATGTAAATTTAAAATTTCCGAGACGTTTACTGTAAGGTCGCTTCTAATACCATTGGACCTTTAAATCAATAAAAAAATGTAACAGATCAGTAACCAAAATACTAGTACTTTTCTTCTCGTATGTATCAAATAGGTATTTTGCAGTTTATCATTTGATTCAAAAAGAATTAAATAAATGAATTAATTATTGCACAAAGTCTACGGCAAATTGCATCATGGTTTCCATGTACTTAGAGTTATGAGAAAAAATAAAGAGAGCAACAGTGAAACCCTTTGCTTAACTGCAAGGTCACGGAAATGAATAGCACTGCTTAGGCCACATTTAAAGTGCGCACAGACTGAAGAGTATCAGGTTGATCAATTTCATTTTTACTTTCTCGCTTAATACGAACGTACGTAGTAAAAAGATCATTTAAATGCTGCAATGGAAAGTGTCTACGTACTGTGGGGCCTTGAATCCGAAAAACAGGATACATCTAGTTCCATATGCAGTAAATTACCTCCTCCAACATGCATGTCGCCAGAATTCGTGTTTTGTGGCTCCTGGAAATCGAAACTGGTTGTCATTACTAGCGTGTAAACTGTTCAGAAGATTTTCTCCAAAATCTGTATTTTTATTGATCTGACTGAACTCGAGGCTCTGCGAATTTGAAACGGATTTCCTATTTCTTGGGATAATTTGGATGCTTCCTTGCCATTTTCATAATTTTCTAAAAAATTACTCTAAAGCTTCTGATTAAAGATTTACGTCAGATATCGTAATAGACACATTAAAACAAATTCTTTAATTTTTTTCGCATAGTGCAAAATAGACTGTTCAAAATGGCTCATGTGTAATTTTTCTCCAACTCTGAATTTTTGAAAATTGCCAAAATTACAAATAATGCGAAAAGCGCTACAATTTTGTGTGGATTTGTCAAGCAGTAAAGGTAGTGCAGGTGAACGGTAAATAAAAAATATTAAATTAATACAATAAGTATTCTTGTAAGGGTATTATAATTAGAAATGTAAATACAATATCAGTAAAAAAATTACACCATTTATTAGGAATTTAGTATTTGAACGCCTACCGACGAAGCAAAGTGCTACAAACGGTCAAGCAGAACGAGTGATGGTTTTCCCTCCTTTCCTCCCCTCAGGCCGAGCTTAGGTTTTTAGTGCTCCACTACAGTCCTCCGAGTTGCCGCCAGTTTTAATGGCTCGCGACTGTTCTCGTCGCTTGTGACGCTTCTCGGGAAGCGGAAGGGGAGTGCGGGACTCGACTCATCTACTGCCCGCAGCTCATCAGTTCTAATTCAGGTAGCTCTGGAAAGTTTTTAATAAAGCACCACTTTACGACAAGTTCAAGCCATAGCGGGACATTGCATTTCTCACTCAATCGATCCAAACAGTCTGTACAATTTCTAAAATCTAGGTCATAACTTCTCATTATTTTTTTTTGTTTCCTGCACAGTAAGGGCTCACTCGTTTTCTATTTGTTAATCTCCGTTTTCGTATTATCGCTTGTTTTTACGGCAATTTCGACCGTAATAAGATTGTATGGAATATTTTTTTTAAAATTAATTTTAATCGTTTATTTGATCTTCCGTTTTTGAAACAAGTACTGTGAATTAAATCAGTCTAAAATTATAAATATGAAACGGATTAACTTCGTTCAAATAGCCACAGAGGTAGTAGACAAAACAAAATACGAGGCGCATCCAGAATTTTCCCTATCTAAGAGAAAATACAAATTTATGGAAAACTTTATTGTAGCAGATACAGCACACGCTGTTACTAGCGTTTATAAAGATACCGCCAGAATTAAGAGATTTATCATACCGTGGGGTCAACATTTGAAACCGAGCTGAGAAGAGCACTGATGAATCATAGAAAAGGGTCGCAAAGTGACCTGTGAGACCTTTGGGTATATCGCGTTATTATACATTTTTTCTTATTCTAACATTTATATTCTGCATTTCTTACGTGTAATGAAGGAGAGATTCTGAAACTGTCTCATAAAATCCAAGTGAATAATGTTTTTTTGAATTCTGATGGGTCGATACACTATCTGTTTTTTAAACTTATGTGATAACTCTGTATGGAGCTTTATACATTTCTCTGATATTCTTGATTGCTGATAATTTCTTAGAATGTATGAACTGGTTACAAAGAATACATATGAAGGCTCTCGGCTGTCCAGGTGACGCCGAATCGATGGCAGAGGTACCGACGTTTCGACCATCATATCATTGCTATCTTCCGTGGTCTTCTTAAGCGCTGAAGAATTCGCTGATCTGATGACGTCGCGTCTAGAGCAGTGATACCAACGATTCGACCATCAAATTGTGGCCTTCTTCTGGGCCGTGTGCTGGGCTCTGTCCACGGAAGACTGCAATTGAATTTAAAGAGTGTAGTGAGGAGGGTGAAAAAGTGAAAACAAGATTCCACCCCTTGAATAATCCTCTCCAAATAAAAAGAAGTTTCAAAAACGGTTTCGAGAATCGCGTGGAATTTCACCCTCCAAGTGTCGCGCGCAGCGATGGCACATATTAAAATAGAAGGCGATTCCGCGCTTGAATGCCCCGCGGGCGGGGAGGAGAGGAGGGGCGAGGGGAGGAGTGGCGAAGGGAGTAGAGGAGGGGCGAGGGGAGAAGAGGAGGGGCGAGGGGAGGAGAGTATTGGCGAGGGGAGCAGAGGAGCGGCGAAGGGAGGAGAGGAGGGGCGAGGGGAGGAGTGGCGAAGGGAGGAGAGGAGGGGTGTTGAGAGGAGCGGCGAGGGGAGGAGAGGATAGGCGAGGGGAGGAGTGGCGAGGAGAGGAGAGGAGCGGCGAGGGGAGGAGAGGAGGGGCGAGGGGAGGAGAGGAGGGGCGAGGGGAGGAGAGGAGGGGCGAGGGGAGGAGAGGAGGGGCGAGGGGAGGAGAGGAGGGGCGAGGGGAGGAGAGGAGGGGCGAGGGGAGGAGAGGAGGGGCGAGGGGAGGAGAGAAGGGGCGAGGGGAGGAGAGGAGGGGCGAGGGAGGAGAGGAGGGACGACGGGTGCCTTCGCGGGCGAGCGCGAGCGCACCCGCACGCGGGCAGGTGGGGGCGGGGGCGGTGGGGGCGGCGGCAGCGCAGGCGCGCAATCCTGCTTTATAGCCCCAAGTGTAACTACTGCGCGGGAGCCGAGCGTGGAGATTGAGCGGGATTGGCAGCCCTGGCGAACGGAGGGGGGGCGTGGGAGGCGCGGCTTCTCGGGAATCTCGGCCAGCGCCGGCTCATATGCGGCTTCTCGGCCTCCGGCCCGGCGCGCGCCGACCACTCTTCCGTGGACTCGGTTTTATAAAATATATAAATTATGTGTAGAAATTTCAACCTGCTGTTAAATTGAAGAGTGATTTCCTCTTCTTCCCTATACCTTATGTATTAACACATATGTAATAATAAAAATAATGATAATAATACAATTAATAATAAATTAATATTAACAACATTCTATTAGATAGATTTATTAAAGTTCGCTTTGAGCTAATGCTCGGTGGCAAACATGATAACAATTAAAATTAGAATTACTAAACATTTTCAACATTTACAATTGGGTTTACTATTAGAATTAGGGGGTCGATATAATAGTTCCACTTTATTTCTAGCTAACTCTAAATTCACTTCTAGTTTACATAACACTTCACTACACTACACTGCACTACCCTTCACTACACTACACTCCCTTCCTCCCCACTACACTACACTTCACATCACTTCACTGTATAAGGGCCATGACGATAATAATTATGACAATAATAATAAAAGTAATAATAATATTACTAATAATAATAGTAATAATAATAATAATAATAATAATAATAAAGATAAATGTCTCAGTCAGTATTATTCGAGATGATCTAGATGGAATGAAGCATATTTTTAAATTTGGCTACATTAGAAGGAAGAGCCTCTAGTGCTTCTGCAGGTAGTTTATTCCAATCTACGTTCCAATCTATTATTGACGTTATTATCTTATAATATATATTGGTACGAAGTATTTGAATCATACAATAATTACAAGCCTGTGTAGTTTGATAACGCACAATTTCTGTATTTCAGAAATATCAAAGACGTGGGTAAGGAAGCTTGCGTTGTAAAATTCGCGTCAATTTCTTCCAAAGCTACTGCGGCGAGAGTTGAAAGGAAGGGTTGAGATTTAGAGATTTAAGAGATATAATAAAAGTACGATACCTGTCCCGTGACAGTCTTCTGAAGGAGCCAATTACCAGTTAAAGCTACAAATACAGAGATATTAATTCACACTTTCCTAATAAAACTAGGGAATTGCCTATTAATATGCAAGAAATCAGTCGTATTTGAAGTGATCCGTTGAGGGTACAATTAATCATAATGAATCTAAAGGATTTCTATTTTACAATTGTTTTCGTAAAAGTACAAACAATGCATTAACTTCCAACGATAAGGTTAGAATCAAAGGTTCTTGCCAGGTAAAAGAGATGTCATCCCTAAGTAGGATAAACTAAATCTATGAGCAAGCTTTACTACAGAAAATAAACCTGTAGAATCACACGCATTTCTACAATTTTGAAGTTGTATTTTATAGTGATGTGAACATTTTATACTGTGAAAACACTTCTATACTGTAAAAATTGGTATTTTATTGCCTACTGAAATAAAATATATATAATTAAAATTTGTATTTAATGTGTTAAAAATATATTAAATAAGTTCGCAATTTTAAATAAATTCTTTACTAGAGAGAGGAGAGAGAGAGAAAAAAAAGAGAGATTATGACCAACAACTGATGAAATATCTACACGTCTAGCCACATATATTTCACTGCATTTGATATATAACACATCACCCTTCTACACCACCTTCCCCCTCCTACTTCGTAGTACTTCTGACTTCATTATCTTATCGCTCGCACGTCTCACCCGCAGCTGTAACCGAACGTCCCACCGCCGCCACCCGCACTCCACACGCCACACACTGCCTTCCCGGCGATCCACTCCTCCCTGCCCTCCCCCTCCCCCTCCCCCCCGCAGCACTGCTTTCCCCAACAGCCTCCGCCACGCTCTAACTACGAGTTATGGGGCTGTCCAGCTCGCCTAGTTTTTTTCTCCTACGCATCGCTTGAAATATAGCCCACCGCGTTTCACTGAATATCTAAGTGCGCAAAAACGCGCATCAGCTTACGCGTGGGGAGGTTTTTCCCTCGAACATCTTACCTCCCAACCCCCAACCATCGTCCCCATCCCACCTCTCTCGTGAGCACGAGTCGCCATCCTCCTTTCTTTGGAAGATTATAATATAATTTAAAATTGAAATCGATATTTGAAAAACTGGAGAGGGGGCGTGACAACGCGCGCCCGAAGGCTGTGCCCGCCTCCGGGGGAGAGGAGACAGGGCTGGTGGTCCGGAAGGGGTGAGGTGGGTGCGGGTGGAGGGGTGGCAGGAGGGGAAACGAGTGCTGGATATTCTGCAGGCGCCTTTGAAGGAATCCGTGAACCACGCACCCTGCCGATATTTCACGTTTTCTCGCCAGAGGGCGGAGTCGCAAGCGCCTCGGGGCGCGCAACGCTGAGGTGAAAGAGAGAAACGGAGGGGAAAGGAGAGAAGTGGTGAAGGCGACCGGGTATTGGAGGAGGTGCGTTTGCGGCGTACGACGGAGGCCTTGGATGCACAAAATCGTTGCGCAGATGGGATATGAACGAAAAGAAAATCTGTCCCTGAGAAAAGTATTCGAAAAATAAGAGAAAATATTGTAGGTTTGCGAGTTAATTACCGATGAGTCCCTAAGTAGTAACAACAATAGAAGATTCAAACGACAGTACCAGAAAAACATTCTGTAAAAAGTACAAACGAATCAGCAATTTATTGCCTGAGTAGTAATTGCTCTACCCGAAAATAAACTCAGAGATGACACCAATTCAAAATGGATACATTCGGCAAGATCATCTAATACAAGCGAGGCAAACTAAGTCAAAATATATAAATAAACTCGTGAAAATAATAATAAAGAATTTCAGAAGACGAAATAACGGAAGAAGCTAATGAAACAAGAAGAAAAGAGGTACCATGCCTAAATCAAGAGGAATAACAATATCATATCGACATAAACCTACCAATATTTTAAAATGTGATTGATAGTAATGAAATATTGACTCTTCGTTGACGGCGTATTTAATCTTTCATCGCCCATCAAGCGAGAATCAGGCAATGAAAATATGTAGTACACTTTGCAATATGGGCAAGCTTATGTAAAAGTTTTGTACTGATTGTATTTTGTATAGACTGTACGTGAAAATGAAGAAAAGTATAAAACCATTTATGATAAATCTGCATTCACTGTGCAGAGGCGTTTTGAGTTAAATAATCTTTGTGCAAATTCTCGGAAATTCCAAGAACAATGTAAACTTCTAGGAAGATGTCCGAGTGTCATTTGTACACGAGATGAAAAAAAGAAGAGACAATATTTTCTGCTAGTTTTGTGCACACAGTCTCTAAACAACGTAAAAGGGAACTAATGTTGTGTTTATGACATCTTAGGAAAATAATTAACTCTTCACGTGGAGTATAGTTGTCTGTGTAGATAGAACTTTTCGCCATTTTCGCATGTCAAAAGAAGATTACGTCGCAAGTTAAATTAATATTTTAACTTATACATACGTTTTGTTCTTTGAAACTGTACCGGAACATTGCATCTTGACATTCAACTTAACTGAAGAGTTCCTGCATTGCTGCCAGCACATTTCTGCAACAAAATTCGTGCACGCCTCTGTTCTTGCGCTTGGAATCTTATCAGTACTTTTCCTATTTATTTACAAATATGAACAAAAAAATATATTTACAAAAAATTTGTCAAAAGTCAAAAGTAACTTCCTTAAGGGTGGAATATATTTTCCTACTATACAGATAATTATGAACACAACTCACGTCGTGGGAATGATATACATCGGGTGTCACTGTCAACAGCTCACAACAAGAAATCCACATATGATTGGATGAAAATAAGAACGGTATGACATTTTATAAATTCTGATAAATCAGTTTATTTAAGTCAATGTCACTGTAATGTCGGGGTGCTTTTTGTAATCATTAAAATCACGGCATTTCAATTGTCCTTTAAAACTACGAAAATACATTGCTACTGAAATATAGCCAAAAATATACTCATTTTCTCAGAATTTATAAAATGACACTCATACCGTTCGGGTTTTCGACCATTTATATAATACATTTACGTTACTTTACAACAGATTACCAGATGACATTTAGCAATTAAAATCGATACACAAGTTGAAGCGTAAAGTACAATCTCCTTTGCTGTATAACTGTTAAAATTAAATCAGTGTAGTTTCCCAAGAAATTCGTTTCAATGGAAGAGATTTCTGCTACAGCAAACAGTAACATTGTACAATTGATGGAATCCACGTATGGAAATTATTAAGAACAACTCAAATTTTAGTTATTCAGGAGTTTCTGTTGATAGTTCGGAAATTTGGACAGGTAATCATTTTGCCACGAGTGATTTCATTCGGTCAATAACATCGATCTTTTTATACCTAATGAGCGTTATAAACTTTAAAAATAACATTTTAATAATCGTTTCAAAAGAGTATGTAACAGAAAAACGACATTTTTTAGTAAAAATGAAAACTTTTTGAATAATGGATAATTAGAATGAAACATGAAAAATACTGAACTGCAGGATCGTCGCAATTATTTGTTCACTAAGATTTTACTTACTTGAAATTCTGTTTTGTGTATCCGCAAAGGTCCTATCATAGTTAAAAAGGCAATGAATAATTAATTTACTTTAAAAAGTCATTTTTTTAAAACTATCACAAAGAGCGGCAATGCGAGTAAACAGTTAATTATTCTGTTCACCCCAGTTGTCACAAATAACTTCCGACGTCATTTTACTTTTAAGAAACGACACTCATTTCCACAAACAATAAAAATATTTTCTACTTTCTTCTTAATGCTTTCTTCACGTGCATAGGGTGCACCGGGCTTTGAATTCTTGAGAGCGTTTCTCATTATTATCTTGTATTCGGATAATGTACACGAAACCTCTCTATGTCATTTTTTTCTCAAACTGGAAGTTGGCATCACCAAGAAGAAATTTTTAGTGTCGCTCATTAGTAAATTCACAATGCGACATTTTTTCACTCTGAAGCTCTAATTCAGTTTTCAAGGAACTAAGTAGGAAGCCAACTAACTTAGGTTTTAATTGAAAGAAGATTATTAGGAAACTGACTTTTTCAAGTTTTGCAAAATTCAGAAACTGTGCTTTTATATTTGTATTTCTAAGAGACGTATCACATTCTAAATGAAATTGATGTATTTGATCGTTGTTTACTTATCGCTTTTACTTCATAATATCCTACGATTTCAATTCAGGTACCAAAAAATCAATCAGAGCGGAATAGCGACATCGATATAAGAAATAATAATAAAAGATGTCTAGCTTGTACCAATGGGAATTCGGAAAAATAAATTTAAAGCGAATTGATTCGACTGATGAACTCAAGTAAAACTCTGAACCGAATTGAGAAAAAGTATAGCAGGAAATAGAACAAGTGGTTACAAAAGCAAAAAATAGTAAAATGGGAAAGCAATAACGATAAACAAGGAGAGAAAAGTAGAATGAAATATAGGGAAAGAAAGTCGATAACCTACATAAATTAGGAAAGAAGACAATAAATAATAGTGGATAGAAAGAATGAAAAAGAAAGAACTGAAGAGACTAGAAACATATAGAATGAAAGAAAAAAATATAGGATGGAAAGAAGAAAGAACGAAAGAAAGGAAGTGGAGAAATAACAGAAACAAAGAAAGAAAGGAATGAACGAAGGAATGAAGAACAATAAAACGAAGGAAGCCTAGAAGAACCGAAGATGGAAGGCAAAGAAAGAGAAAGGGAAGAAAGACGGATCGCAAGATGAAGAGGATCAGCTGAATAACAAGAGTAAACAGGCAGCTCGTGTCGGGGAAAGACAAGCGGAGTCTGAGGAGCTGTGTGTGAGTGCCCCATCCTCAGGGCTCGGCGGCCGCGCCCCACTGCCCCGTCGCGTGCAGGGCCCACGGCGCATAATAAAACACAATTATGCCTTCGCTCCCAGCCCTCCGCCCCCGCACCTCCTCGCCCAAAGCCCAACGCCACTGCGGGCGCCCTCCTGCTCCCCCTGCACGCGCCTGCCCCGAGCCTCGGGTGCTAACAATTGGATATTTTTTCCTCTTTCCTCATCTTTCGCGTCCTCGCCTAGCCCTCCTCCAGACCCCGGCCCCACTCTCCCCAGTGCCCACCTCCATTCCTTCCCGCATTCGCTTGCCCTCACTCCCGCTTATCGAGTCCTCCTTCGCTCCCCGCCCCCGTCAGCACCGTCCTCGCCTCACCATATTCCGTCCCCACTCCCGGAAGTCTCCGCCTCTCCCTACCCCCGCCAGATACCGCCTCCGCCAGACCCCGCCTTTGCCAATCCCCGCCTCTACCAATCCCCGCCCCTGTCAGTCCCCGCCCCTGCCAGTCCCCGCCCAACCCGCCGCGCCCCATCAGCCCCCGCCTCTGCCAATCCCCTCTCCCACCAGTCCCCGCCTCTGCCAGTCCCCGCCCCCATCAGTCCCCGCCTCTGCCAGTCCCCGCCCTCGCCTGTCCGTGCATTCGCTCCTACCGCGCCCGCCCTGCAACCACCATGCCTCCGCCGTTCTCCGCAGCGCCCGCGCCCTAGCGTGCCGAAACCCTCCCTCCTTTATTTAGACGAGCTGTCTTACGGGGGGACAGAAATAAGATTCCCTTTTAGCGAGCATCGTTGATCATTGCACAATGCTCTTCTGCCCCGACCAGGGAGCCAAGTAAGAGGATGCCGCTCCTTCCCGACTCGCCTCCTTTGTTGTATTAGCGGACAATGTTCCTTTTTTACGGAGCCACGTTCGTATAAACAAAGAGTACCTTATTAAAGAATTACGATGGAAAGTCGACCTCGCCTTTTTTTCCTTTTCTTTCAGGAATTGGAACGAAGCCTGCAGGGGCTACAGGAAAAGGCTCGTTAACTGATGCAGCGTCGTCTCGACCTCCGACTGACCGTCGCTTGCCCTGCCGGAGCAGACGACGTTGCGCAGGAGAGAAGGATCAGATACGCTGGCTTGGACAGGGAGATTGCCCAGAGGAACAGCGACAACACAATTCTCCCATCCCGGAGGGGAATTTCGGGGGATGATTCGAACTAACATTGATCGACCCAGTAGGCTGCACGGCGAAAACTTTTCTTCCCAGTAAGCTACTTTTCTTGCAATCGCGTTCTCTTCTCATGGAGTGGTCGTTATTTTGATCTAGTTGGTGTTTCGTCCCCAGGCACTCGGCAGACAGATTGCGGCGGAATGCGCTTCAACCCGATTTTGCGGCTCTTTCTATTTAAAATATAATATCCGCGCATCAAATATTTATTGTAGTCCGAGGTGAACTCTCTAAATACAGATACGAATGGCTACATCCTAAACGCCCTTATCTACGAAAAAGATCACTGCAAAACTTACAACTGTTCGATGCCAGAAATTAATGTTACTTAATCTAATTGATAAGCTGTACCTTTCATTTCGACTTTCTCGCCTACTACGTACTTACGTTGTATACAGATAACATGACTATTTTTACACTTCTTCTAGACTTCAGTGGGAGAATACACGTATTCAAATTCAAAATCTCACTTAGAAAAGTCCGCGTATGTCTACCCGCGTGTGCATTGCGTGCGTGCATGCCTGCCCGCGTGCGCCTGCCCCCGTTTGCATGCCCGCTTGTGTATTGTGACGTACCTCGATTTGCGGTACTTTTCACTACATTTAATTGAGAAAGGACGGGTGTCTTTGTTCGTGAGTGGGTCTCGTAAAGTTTTGACAAGAACATTGGAAAAACCAAATTATAATTTTCTCTGAACAAATAAACAATTTATTACTGAAATCACACATTTAGTACATCAAGTTCAATTTACTTATTCCCTGTTTTGGTACCAAAACTACACTCATGATTTTAGATTTCACAATACCTCGAATACCAAAAATAGCTCGTTTCTTCTTGGACGTCGCCTAACGGCTGCGACCATCGGCGGCCTTCGGCGCGACTCGGCGCCCTTTCGGACGGTTGGCGGCGCGGACGCTCGCGGCACCGCCCCCCCCTGCAGCGGCTACACAATGCCTCTGCTTCAACTCCGACCGTTGCACGCGTTCTCCAAATCGGGCAGGCACTACGTCTATATTACTGTCCGCCTCTCCCTTGCAGTTTATCTCGATGCTTTCTTGCGGCACAATCTCCCAGTTCTTCTCCGCTAACCTTTTACGAGAATGCAGGCACGTGGTCACTACCCATGCTGTTACCTACCACGCGGCATACAATTCTTGCCCTTTTCACCACTGTTCCTGATGCTAATTCCACGACTACCAGCTTACACTATTTAATATTTCCCACTGTCACACTTAACTCACTTCTTGATAGATTCCCTTACATTATTGAACTTCCTTTTGTCCTTTGTTCACCGCACGCACCGACATCGCTCCGTTCTCATTCGAGATCTGCTCCACACTGCAACCGCCGTCGTCTCGCCCCGTCTCGCCGCCTTCTCGCGCCTGACTCGTTCCCTTGTCGCGTCGGTTACTCGCCGCCGTTGCCGCGCACTTCAAAATAGGCGTAACTGGAATAACATGCCCTGCGTTTCTAATTAATTAGAGAAACACTCCCGCGTTTCAGTATGATTCGCACGTGCCTGTCTGCGCGCGCCTCTCCGTCTCACCATCTGTGATAAACACTCACCGCCTTAACTATTCAGATGATTTTCTCCAAAATTAACATTCTCCGGTCGATCTGGCCGAACTCGAGACCCTGCGAATTGAAATCAGATAATTAGTATTGGGGGAGGGTGAAGCGTGAAAAATATTTTTAACAATTTTTTTGAAAATATTCCATCCTTTTCCAACTATTTCATCCATCCCATGTACGCTGATAAAAATGGCGCAGGTCCCATTGCGTTGAACTCTGTATTTCCGAAAACAGAATAAGTTTAACTTTTACTTACTAGAATACATTTTTACTTTCTGGTTTACTGCTGACACAGTACAGAGAAAGTAATGTAATGCTGCCCCAAAACGGCGAATATTCTGTACAAATATACTTATTACAGGGCCATGGTAAAGATAAAGTCGATAAATTCAGCTGCTAAAGTTAAAAAAAATCCTCTAACAGGTGGTACAGCCAGAATCCAAGTTTTGTGGGACCTTAATACCGAAATATCGAATGAGGTAAAACGTCTGTGTCCGTGTCTTGTCAGTGTCTGTTGTCTGTGTATGTTGCCTGTATCATGTTGTCTGTGTCAGTCTGCATCAATCTATGTTAGTCTGTGCCAGTCTGTGTCAAGTCTATGTCTACGTCTAATTCTGTCTAAGCTTGTCTGTGTCCGCCAGTGACTGCCTGTGTCTGTGTTTGTTCAATGGTCCGTCCGTTCGCCAATCTGTGAACAACACTAGCTGCTAAATCCTTCAAACTTATTTTCTCCAAAATTGATATTCCCCAATCGATCTTGCTGTTGTTGTGGCCCCTTGAATTTGAAACTGATATTTTTTATTTTAATAATAATTAATAATAATAATAATATATAATAATAATAATAATAATATTTATTTGCTACAATTGGCTGATTGCCAGGTGGTAGCCATAACCCTACAGTTTTACAATATATGAACATTTATTAATTCAAAAACCAATTTACAATACACTCCTTTCGAGCATATACACTCAATATATAAACATACACAGACCTGTATACATCTATGGCACATATACTACCCATACACACATATATATATTACATATATACATATACATATATATATATACATACATATACACATACACATGCATTACATACATACAACACACATACATACACATTCTTATACATGAATGCTCACTCTCACGTTCACACATAACACGAACACACGACACACACTTGCCTACAATTATACATGCCTACATTTAAATGATAGACACTCTATTTAGTTACAATGCTAGTAACATGCACGTAATATTTTCTAACATTAACCAGTACCATTTCGTTTTTTAATATAAACATGATGTGATATTTAAAGTTAGCTCTTTAAGCATTGTAGATTTACTACCCCACCTACTGTCGCACTTTCACTTCACTTCACTTCACTACATTACACTTTGGGAGTACATTCCATGAAGCCCATGGAAGATTTTTAAATTTAAACAAATTGTTGTTGGATAGTGTACAGAACGTTTAGAGAATGATCCAGGTCTCATTTTCGTTAAAACTCGAAACTCGTTAAACTTCGAAAATTCGAAACGTTAAATGTTTTAGGAGTCTTTCCTACAGTCAAAATACTAGAGTTAGAGATTTTCCCGTAATGCAATCAGTTTCTTAAAGATTATATTCGAAATAAGTTCATGTACAATTTTTTTTTTAAAATTGACTTGTTGATTTTGTGTGAATATACGAGCGAGAAACTACGTGCTGTTTTTCAACCACTAGTTACTTATTGAAATCGATTCTTTGCAACTAGATCTTGAAGAAATGCCAATGAAAATTTATGAATTTTTTGAAACTGGAAATGCAATAGGTGCTAATATTTTTAAAAGTGCCGAAAAATAAGATCCTAAAACTCCAAATCCCTGCAGGGAAAATCATTTTTGCTGATTGAAAACACTTTTGCAGGTTTGTGTATATTACGCAGCCATTTCTAATAACGGGAGAAAATATGGGTTGTAGCAGTAGAATATAATTTTTAAATAAGCGAGAAGATATAAAGTATCCACATTTTAAAAATAACGGGCATCCTAGAACATACGATGTATGTGATCGTTAAATTATCGTTCAATTTAAACACAAAAACCCGGTCAGGTCTCTGAGTTCTTACCCTGTTAAAGTTAATTAGGATTATGGCACATCTGACACGTAGGATACCAAGTGCTACGTAACGTGTGTTATTACTCAAGAAGTCTCGAATATTTATAGAGAAATAAGATCAGTGACTGGCTAGAAATAGTTCAAAATGTTTAATTACGTTCAAACATGACAATGATGAAATTATGGTTTTCACAGCCTATCATCAGAAGGAAATTAAACACTATAATTTTCATGGCATGTCGGTTTCAAGCAGAGTCGTCATGTACGAAAATAGGAAGGTTCATAAAACTGAAAGATAGCACGAGTGAAACTTCATGCTGTCCTGTTTCATTCACAAGTAAGCTAGCTAGGCTTAAAAAATCTAAGAGTTTCCTCTTACTTTTTCACACAGTACATATTAATTTATGTTTACATTAACTAATTCATTACTCAACATGCATTATGCAATTCTGCATTACGATAACTAATGCATAAACTAACACCTTAACTAATGAGTTACATTTATATTACTCTATATTATGATTGTCGAACAGAAAAAATAAACTATAGTGTTTCACTAATACCTGTAGCTGCAAAAATATCTGCTGTACAAAACCAACGTCTTCCAAAACGTCATTGCTTATTTCTCGAGAACAAATAATGACACTCCCTTAAATACTGCAACAAATGAAAACATTTTAACAAAAACAGCATTCACGAATAATGCAATAACACAGTATAGTATTATTTATACATACCGAACACTTCTTTAGATATCAAGAATATCGAAAACGTGGTTTTCCAATAACGCAACACATAAGTAGCACATGTTTAATACCTTGCTATGTCAGAAGATCAGAAGAAGGAGCGAGAGTTCAGTTGGTAGGCATGGCATGAGAATAGACAGAATAACGCAACAAAATATTTGCATTTCTCAGTAAAAATACAAACACTTTCATTGGTTTGAGTTTTCCCCCCAAGTTTCTCTGTAGCTATGGAAACCGTAGACACCAATTTAAAGGCCTGAACTGCATACTATTCTCATGATTTCTGCGCTCATTGAAAATTAGTAATAAACATGTTTCTGTACTTTTCCGGAGTCCGTGTGTATTTACCGAAATCGTGGACACCTCTCACATGACCGAAGTCTGCATAGTTTTTATTCTAGTTCATCGCGCAATGAAAATAGTTTCATGGAATTTTAAAGTAATGTTTCTTTCAAAATTCATTGCAGTATTTTTAGTATCAAATTATGTAAATTGGTCACAAACAACTTATTGAAGTAACTCATTTAATCTGATATCAAATTATCAATCATCTAATTATGAGGCAAAGTTACACTTGATTAAATACGCGGACATAAAATATATTAGAGAGATTGCATTCAGAGATTTAGTATTTCGATGAAAATTATAATTATTCCGGGACAAAATTTGTCCTCCGGATGAAATGTCAGAAAATTGCATTTATATAATCGATGGTGGTAGCAAATCAACTTATATGGCTAAAACATTTAGAGATACTTCAACTTTATTATTAGAGTTAGTTCATTGCTGACAAATTATTGTATTAAATGCAATCAACAGCGGTTACTTGCAATATTAGAGGCATTTGTCTAATAAGGGTGAATTAACCGAATATTTCCCGGGTGGTGCTACATTTACGGAGAACGGAGAGCCCAGAGAGTATATATCCCTTCTGGACATTTATATGCGTGTTGCTCTATAAACGTGTAATCATACGGTATGGTAAGTCTGAGTATAAGAAGTAAAATATGTTTCAATGTTCTTCCTATGTTGTTCAATTCAATGTTGTTTTTCTGAAAGAAAAAAATGCACCATCACAGAAGTAAATATCAAGGATGAAATGTGATTATTTTTAAGACGCTTAAAATCAAGCCGAAGTGTAACGGAGGCGAGATTTGTCAATGGGTGCGTTATAACATTTACATTTCGGGGCGAGAGCGGCGGAGCGCGGGGCGAATCTGCGAGGGGGTGTGGTTGGCCGGACATTGATTGAGGGGAGGGCGGGATAGTCCGAGAGGGGTCGAGTGGTTTCCTGATCGTTCAAGAGTGGCATAGAGGGGACGAGTGGGGCCCAGACACACCAAGACGGACCGAGACGGTCCGATACGAACCGAAAGGCGCCGAGAGGGGCCGAGACGGGCCGAGAGGCGCCGAGAGGGGCCGAGAGGAGCCGAGAGGGGCCGAGAATGACAGGGGAGAAGAGCCAAGGGAGGTTGGCGAGACGGCGAGAGAGGGGCCGGGTGGGTGGGCGAGAGGGGGTTAGAGGGGTCGAGAGTGACCGGGACGGGTGGTTAAGAAGAGGCGAATGGGAGGCGGAGAGGGGAGGGGGAGTTGCGGAGGACAGAGAGGGGCAGAGGACGCAGATACTGCCTGTGAGATACAGAGGGACAGAGAGAAATGGTCAAGAAGTGTATGTTGCAGCAGAGATCGAAAGAGAGAAACACAGAGGCGAAGAGTAACAAAGGACAGCGAACAGAGAAGCACAGATGAGAGAGACAGGGAGCGTCGGAGAGAGCTGGTCTGGACGGGGCGAAGGACGCGGAGGGCAGCGGAGGGCGCGTGGGCGGCGCGTAGGAGTAGGCGCCGCTGAACGTCCGAGGAGGGGGGGGCGAAGGCGCCGTCGAAAGCTGGTGCATTTTTTATCCGCGGTCAGGAAAACCACTCCCGCTTGATTCGCCGCGGCGGGCGCCGCCGGCCCCGCACATAACCGCCTGAGAGGTGCCGAGCTGTGAGACAGCGCCTGGCCACCGGCGCCGACGTGACTGCTCGTACCCGGAGCCGGCCCCTCCCCTACCGCCCCTCCACCCCACCACCCCCACCCCCGCCCTCGCTTCCACGCTTTCCCGGGGATGGACCTCCGCGAAGTTTCTTTCCGTCGCGGTTGCCCGATGGCCGGAGAAGTGCCGGGCTGGCGGTTGTGAAGGTTTTCACGGTGGATTGAAACATATGAATAAAGTCGATGCTCGTGAAATACTAAAACGAGTGAAGTGATCAGCTACAGCTCTAAGTTGCATTTAATCTTAATTAGACCATTACCATAAACGATCGTTCCTATTAGTGAATGAAATTCTGACAAAACTTCTTCGCCACAATCTTCTCAAATTGGACTAAACTAAATGATGCTCTAAGTGAAATTAGATCTGCTTATTATTGTAGCTATACATATACTAATTATACACATCACTTAAAGTAACTTTTATATTAATAATATTCCAGATGCATTAATTACCAGTTGTACTGTATTGTTTTAAAAACCTACATATGTCCCTAACATATTTTAGTTAAACTTCTGTATCAATTACCCCATATCTCGATCAGGCTTTTGAGTCTTGGTAGCAAAAATGTCTCGTTTCACAATGATGCCTAAAATTGTTCAACTCTGTAGAGTAAAAGGATGGAGAAGGAATTCTCGAGCTGAAGAAAATGGGCGCAGATTATTTTTCTCCCGCATACGTAACACAAAATTACTTACTGTATTTGTACGCTAAATAAATCCACATCAATTAAATCCAAATCAAAGTGCAACAGGGTGTCAGCGAAGGGACAGCGGCACCGCAAGTAGATACGGGCGGCGCTCACAAGAGGGCGCTAAAAGTAGGGCACCGGAGCCGACTCGCTTGGCCAGGCGGAATACAGCGAGCCGACAACCGTATGACACGCCAGTCAGCGAGCTCCTAGCCCTGGGGGTGTATAAGACAGCGCGCAGCGTATGGTGAGGCACAGCCCTCCCCATCTGCAAACGCCAAACCGGCTGCAGAAATAACTAATATAGTCCATAAAGACAAATAAATTCCCGCCTCTCCAGGGGTACTGGAGAGGGAAAAATCGAAAAAAAGAAGAAAAAAAAAAGGTGAGGCAGTTGGCGTCTTCCCGCAGTGTAGTGAACATCGGAGTACGAGTAACGGACTTTCTCCCTTGGATTTTGTTGTTAGTAACTACTGCCGTGTTAATTGGACGTCTACTATGCTTATGGTAATTACGGCTAGCTTTGGTATATCTTGAGGATAATTGGTGATAACGCTTGTTATCTGTAATAATAATAATAATAATAATAATAATAATAATAATTATAATGTCTATTTCTGGTGAGACGCAGGGCGCTCATCCTCCTAATCACTAAAATATTTACATTTACATAATTACAATTTACGTGTTCGGGTGGATATAATGGTAATGGTATTAACTAACGTAAATGTGCTGCACATAAGTATGAATGAATTTTCATTGTCAACGTTATGAACTCTACAGCTATGGAGTTAACATAATAGAAGGTGACTCCATGAATCTTATTTACAAGAAAGGCGTGGTAAATCAATAGTTTTACTTTCACAAAATGTTAGTTTTACTAATATTTCTGAAAAATTTAACGTAAATTTGTAAATATTTTAAAACAAATATCACCGTAATTCTGATTGCGAGATAGGTAATGTTTTGCGTTGCATTTATTGTGTAGTATTATAATACATTAACATAAAACAATGAATAAACTATCATAATATGACGTATTAATACGTACAATGTTTCACATATTTAATTTCCTAAGCCATTATTTGAAAATCTCATATTCTAGTAGTAGGTGAGAGTTATCTCCCACGTCCACACTTTTTTATTCTTCGTAAGTATACTGAATGTATTGCGACGTGGGCTAGCGTCAACGTCGCGCTCATACGATAATTGCATTTCCATGCATGCATCACTAACAAACTATTTGATTTATCAATTTCTATGCATAATATTGCAGCAATGAGTTAAATTAACGTACTCGCGCTATGAACCCACATCACTAAAGCGCCAACTATCGATTGTGGAAATATTTCCGTTATGACCTACTCATCTCTATCGACACTTTGGAAAAGTTGTCAGTTCCATTCGATTACACTCATATCTGCAATGTGGACAGATATTTAAACTCTATTTAACAGCACCTACTGAACATACTCTCACAGCTTGGTAAAATTCAATTAATAATAACGAAAATGGGTCCAACACTCACTAAAAGGGCAATGTATATAGAAATGGAGGTTTGATGAAAAGAACAAAACACAACAAAAACTAGCGAAACTTGTTCGAAAAGTAACGTAATGCAACAAATTGAAAGATCATAAAAACTTTTTCGAAATCTAGGCGTTCTTGTGTGGCGCCCTTCTCGATTCGCAAATGATACTCGAAACGTCACATAACCAGCAGATTTCGTACAAATCGCATATATTTGCAAATAATGAAAATACAAGATTATGAAAAAGTACACGAAAACACCAGAATAATATCAGAAACGACTTCATGCTTATTGTGGAGGGAAACTAGTCGACATCAGAAAGCGATGGACTCCACAGATGTGTGTAATCACGTCGTAGAAGCTTCGTCGGCAGGAAAAATGTCATCACGATATGGCATCCCTATGGTCTAGCGGGAGCAACAGAATCATACCGATGACTGCTATTTCTGTTCTCTTTTAAGGTTATTGGTATTTAGAAAAAAACAACAAAACAGCAAGACTATTTTGCATCTGAATGATATTCGCTCAACGATTCGTGTTCCTTCTGGCCCAGATATACTTATATCAAAGCCTCCGCAGACATTACGTACGGACGACAGTGTCTACTAACATTGTACCATGATACATACCATGATACATACCATGTAGGAGATGGATGATACTGAGTTTGAACTAGCAGAGATGATGATCCAATTCTGTTCATTCAGTCATTTCTACATGATTTAGTCCGTGTTGTGGAACTGACAAGTGTTAAAAAACTCTTCAAGGAAAACAATCAGGATATTACAAGTTACCCAGTTTCATCTGTGAATGGGACAGTCATGGCCGTGAGAAACTTTGGGGGCAAACAAAGAGTCCCCACAAATTACAATTAAAAATATTATGTGTGAAAACATTACTATGTGTGGAAACTGTTTTAAATATCTATGTAACAAGTTCCCAAATCTTTCAAAAACTCAAAACTCGCTTCAAAAAGGGCGTGTTCACTGGACCCGGATTTCTGAAGCTAATGTTAACTGAAGATTTACTTTGTTCAATGAATTCCAATGAGCGAGAGGCGTGGATATTATTTTAGCGAGTGGTTCAAACCTGAATGAGGAAACAGTTGTAGAACACAGTATAGTCGTATATAGTCGTGAACATGCTGACGTACTTCAACTAGTGATGCTTAAACAGTACGTAATTTGTCTCCCGTATTTTCACGTAAAATTACGCGAAAAGTACTCAAAGTTTCTTAAAATCGTACATGATCTTACTTCAAAATCTATCTTTAAAGAACAGATTTCATTAAAGGAACACATTTCTATCTTCATAATTGTAGTTACAGGAAAACGCTGAAATGAGTTTTAATTTTCTCATTTTTGGAAAAATCAAAGTTTTCAACGAACATGCGACCATTCTCTTAAACGAACGTCACACTTTCTAACACAAAAAAATTAATCAAGAACGATGAAGACTTTTTTAAAAATTAGGAAAATGTTCCAGAGGCTACATGTAGAGTACCCCCAAAATTGAAATATCTCTTTCAAATTCAAGGGCCGCGACATCAGACAGATCGAATGGGGAAAATCAGTTTTGGAGATAATCGACTGAACGGTTTTGCCGCTAGCGTTATTCACAGACGGACACACTTTTGCCGTCACGATTTTTCGGTATGAAGGACCCACAAAACATGGATTCTGGCTACACGAGGAGATAGAGGATGTTTTGGTCTAAATTTAGCAGATAGATTGATCACCTTTTTCGTTACCAGAGCCCTGTAATAAGAGCTTTCCTGGCGACAATTCGCCGTACTTTCGCACAGCATTACATAACGTTCTCCCTAGACCGTAGAGAGAAAGTGGTATGCTGGGATGTTCATTGAGTTTGAAGTTACATGTCTTACATTTGCATCTTGACTCTTTATCTGCACATCTGGTTGATGTAAGTGAGGAACAGTTTGAAATATTACATCAGGATAACGAGGACATGATACCACGAAACTTGGGATGTTCGAATGATGGGTGACTGCTGCTCGCTGCTTCACCGTAAAACCATGAAATGCCGCATTAAACAAAAAGTAGGGGCCAAGCCATGACAACTAAAAAGCACGGAATGAATGAGGTTAATGTAAGTTTTGTACCACAGTCTAGATCTGTATCTATTCAGTGTGTGCAGATTTGAAAATGTTATTTTCAACTTGTATCCCACTTCAGCATGATACATGTGTCATGTATATGTACTATTTCAACATGTGATTTCAACTCTGGCAAACTATACTATTTGTGCCAAAATTGGGTGACACGATCTTTCGAAGATCATTTTCGAATCCAGAGGCAGAAATACATTAAGAACACTTAGTTTTGTGAAAACGTTTTTCCACTGTTGCAGTACGTGATCGAATATTGAAATTTTCATCAATCACTAGTGGTACGGAGGAGGGAGCGGGCAGTGGCGGGGGTGGGCGGGTGGACGTTGGCGGGCGGGGTGTGGGAGGGCGGGCGGGAGGCGGGAGGGCGGGTGGGGGGCGGGAGGGCAGGCGGGCAAGCAGGCGAGTGATCGGGCGGGCGGGCGAGAAGACGGGCGAGAGGGCGGGTCAGAGGACGGGCGAGAGGATGTGGAGGAGAACGGGCGAGAGGACGGGCGAGAGGACGAAGGGTATAAAGCTCTGTTAAGAACCGGTGCACATGCAAGATTGTTTTTGAAATCAAAAATGGATTGCGATTTCGTAACCATTATGAAAGAAAACAATAGGTATCTTTCTCAGTAAATTAGTGAAACTTCTAGCCAGGGTCTAATAAAATCAGAAGAAAAGAGACAGGAGAAATAAGACATGAGAATATAAATGTATAGTTGTTTGTAGATTGCAAAATTTAAATAAATACCAACATCACGTCATTTAGTACCGAATTAACGATGCTTTGTACAATGTCACTTTGAGGAAAACAAGGTCCATTTACCAGAGTAATCGTATTCTCCTCTTAAAGAAGAACACGTGAGAGCTATCAATATTTGCATAAAACATGTTTTCGTATAAAATGTGTTTAAAAAATTTACGGAACCATGTTAACCACAAAGTAAACAAAACATTCTCCTTGCTTCAAAAAAGGACGTTCCTCAACAAGCCAATGTTATATGGCTATCTTTAAAGACACACAGAAAACTCTGTTCCATGAAAACATCACTGCGCAAAAATACAAAACTCAAGTGACTTTTAAGCGTCCCACAAGGTCTTATTTTTGTCACAGTTTTTCGCAAAAATATAACTAAGAAACTGTAAGGCATGAAATTCAGAAAATAATTTCAGGCTTAGCATGAATCAGCACGCGTTTAAGGGCAGAGAGGTGAGATTTACATAAAGTAAAAAAAAATAATGAAAGTCACCCAGCGTGCACGAAAAATCGTCACCAAGGATTCACAAATTTTCTTAAACTCAAAGTGTCCACGCCTCAAATGCTACCGTCCACAAGGCTGACATTGCTGGGCAGCCCTCATTTTTGAATATCGACGTCACCGTCATTGTCCTCACTTTTCTGTCCTCCTCATCGAACTCATCTCAACATACACCACGACATACTTCCACTCCTTGTCCTCTATCATTTGTTCTTCCTTCGTTACATTTCTGCAGCTCGTCTTGCTTTCGACCTTTATTTCTAATATTTTTCTCCATTTTCGCTCTCGTTTTCGACCTCTGTCAAAACTCTCGTCTTCTGTAGATGAATCCGAACAGTATCCAAGGACATTCTTTTTTGTCATTGCATCTCTTGTGAAATGCTATAGTGGTTGCGCGCGCGCGCGTGTGTGTAATGGAGCAGAATACGATAAGGGTACGGAAGGAAACGTCGCGCGCGTTCTATGGTCAATGTTTAGCGTACCTGCTGCATTCGTATGGTATTAATCAGAAGGACCATGGAATACTACCGATTAGACAAGCCGGCCGCTAGGAGTCTTGAATTCATCTCGTATGTAGTTAGTGCCGAAAATCGGCCATTGTCCACGCTTGAAGCTTCGGACCTTGGGGTGCGGTGTTGTCGATGAGCTATCGCAGCCGGTCGGGAGGTCTCGGGCCCGGGAAGCGGGGGAGGGGGTGGGCGGCGGTCGGGCGCGGGCCGTTTTTTGAAAGTTTGAACTAAGTAATTAATCGCGGAAGCATCAGGCTCCGTGACGATGATATAGGGGGCGCGTTGCGGCCGGCACAACCCGGCGCTTGTGAAATGAGGTGGAAATTCGCGCGGCCGGATGGCGGGGCGGGGGGCGGAGGGGCGGGCGCGTCGGTGCGAAGCGGGGCGCAGAGGGCCGGGGTTGCTGGCACTGGCGGCGGCGCTGAGGTTCCCAGGCGCCTGAGCGGGCGGGGGCGGGGGCGGCGACGGCGGTGGTGACGCGCTCGCGTGTTGGTTGTCGTGGAGGAGGAGAAGGACGCAAGGGGAAAGCCGTGGCAGGGCTACGCGACGGAGCTGGCGGGTGGAGTGGCAGTCTGTAGGAGAAGCGGTCAACCGGAAGAGGCGGGGGGGAGAGGGAGGTGGGGGCGGAGAAGAGGAGGAGGCGTCGATGGCGGTGGCGGTGGCGGTGGCGGTGGCGGTGGCGGTGGCGGTGGCGGTGGCGGTGGCGGTGGCGATGGCGGTGGCGATGGCGGTGGCGGTGGCTGTGGCTGTGGCTGTGGCTGTGGCTGTGGCTTTGGCTTTGGCTGTGGCTGTGGCTGTGGCTGTGGCTGTGGCTGTGGCTGTGGCTGTGGCTGTGGCTGTGGCTGTGGCTGTGGCTGTGGCTGTGGCTGTGGCTGTGGCTGTGGCCGTGGCTGTGGCTGTGGCGGTGGCGGTGGCTGTGGCTGTGGCTGTGGCTGTGGCTGTGGCTGTGGCTGTGGCTGTGGCTGTGGCTGTGGCTGTGGCTGTGGCCGTGGCTGTAGCTGTGGCTGTGGCTGTGGCGGGTGCGGGGGCAGGGTCGTGGCGTTGGCGTTAGCGGCGGCGGCGACGATGACGGCTATCGTAGCAGCAGTGGTGGCGGCAATGATGACAGTGGTGGTGACGACGGTAGTGGTGACGGTGACAGTCATTTCACTAATTTAACTTTTTTATTAATTAAGAAATAGATAAATAGTTTCAAGTTCTATTGGCATTAACAGGCAAGGATACTCATCCATTACAATTTGAAGACTATTTCACAATTATTTAGTCATTAAAATATTTTTTATTTCTAGTTAATTTTTTTATTTCAACATTATGTATTAGGTGTATTTCAGAATGAAATTGGTTCTCGCTTCTCAAATTCTCTTGATTTGCCGGGATGGGAACAGACTACGCCTGTGACGATGGGCCATGAAGAACGATCCTCTTACAACGGGGTTGTGAAGTCAGAAATGGGAGCACTGAGATTTGAGTTCTGATATGTGAGATAAGAGATGAAAGGATGGAGATGCGGAGACGGAATGGGAGGACGGAGTGCGAGGACGGAGAAGATATAATAAGAGGACAGACATGTGGCCAGGGATATATGAGGTCGTAAACGGGAGGACGGAAATGTGGGGACGGGAAAGGAGGACAGATGCGGGGAGGGAGAAACAAGAGCGAAAATGTGACGACGAAGAAGCAAGGGCGGAGAGGATGGAGTTGTGAAGACAGAGATGTAAGGGTCGAGGTGTCTGAAAGGAGAAGTGAAAAGAGATGAAGACGAGGTCTCCGATGTTCACATGGACAAGGACTGAGATAGTGAGAAGTCTGCCGACCGCCATCTCTGAGCCACTTTCTGACAACATACAGCTATATAGATAACGAAAGTCCTAATAATAATTATTCGTCAGAGACTGGACGAGGCATTGCTATGCATCAATGAACAACGCGCAAATGGCAAAGAAGCAACGAATATGGTGGAAGTTTCACACTGAACGAGAATTTCTATCAAAATGCTTGGAACCCATTTTACCCGACCGGTACGGCACGGCGGAGCTGCGGCCGAAATGTTGCGTCTGGTATATCCCACCCGTTTCAATCGCCTATTCGACCTGTTGGAGCGGTCTAAATAAAAGCGGACTTTTACCTCTTTTATAGCTCATTTGACCCGTTAACAATCGAACAAGAAATAGAAGAAGAAATTGGGGAAAAGGGCTTGAGGGTGAGCCAAATCAAATGGATTGTTCTGGGTTTGGAAAAGATTCTGACGGCTTGGGACTAATATTGTTCACAGGTTTGTGTGTTTCCACTACTTGTTGCTATTCTCATATGATGTAATCTTCATTACTTCCACTCTTCATCCGCAGCTATTATAATTAATTCATGATCGAAAGAATCAATTCCCTTATAACTTTTCTCCATTTCTACTGGAAGAAGGGGCGGTCCAGGTCGTCCGAATAGGTGGTCCGAGCCGAGAGACACCGGGCCGTGCTGGCCTGTGGAAACGGGTGCCCTGCTAAAGAGCACTCCGACCCAGCGGGGCGACATCGGCGGCCAGCGCACCAGCGAAGATCGCACTGTCGGCTGCGGCGAGGGCGGCGGCGGATCGAGGGCAGTGGCGCGCCGGCAGCGCCCCGTGAGGCAGCCCTCCCCGCCGGGTCGCGTCGCGTCCTCGCCGTCCTCGCCGGCCTCGCCTCCGCGCGGGCTGCGTCGCGCTGCGTCGCCCGCGCCCGCAGTGCGGCCTCAGATTAATCAGTGTCATCTTCCGCACTCCCGCAGATCCATCACGCCACGCGGGCGCCACCCCGGCCCCTTCGCCGCCACCGGCTCCGCGCCTTGTTTTCCAAATGAGTTACTGCGCGCCCTCCGGTCGGACCCCGAGACGGTGCGCAGCCCCGGGGCCGTCGCCGTGCACCAGGAAGGACCACGAGCACCAGGAATATCACTAGATCAAACACCATTATTTGTTTGAGCAGTCGGAATTACAGCTCTTCTATTATTACTATCATTACCAGTTTTAGCTGGTGCTATTACAATATTACTTACAGATCGAAATTTAAATACATCATTTTTTGATCCAGCAGGAGGAGGAGATCCAATCTTATATCAACATCTATTTTGATTTTTTGGTCATCCTGAAGTTTATATTCTTATTTTACCAGGATTCGGTATAATTTCTCATATTATTAGTCAAGAAAGAGGAAAAAAGGAAGCCTTTGGTACACTAGGTGGTCCCTGGTCCGGCCGTCGCCGTTACAGTGCGGCGGTGGAGGCGGAGGCGCGGGGCGGCGAGGTGGCGGTGGCGAAGGCCCGGGCTGTCGCAACGGCGCGGGGTGGCTGCTCGTGGCGATGGCGGCGGCGGTGATAGCGGCTTCAGACTCGGCCTACTTCTTATCGATCGCGCACGATGGCCGGCTGCCCCCCCGCCCCCCCCCCCGCTCTTCGCCGCATTGCTCTGCGCCTACTAGGTCACTCCCGCGGCCTGTACCGCCCTCTCTCTCTCTCTCTCTCTCTCGTCTTATGCGTCTGCCTCATCCGCGCGGTTTTTAACCGGTCCTCACTGAGAAGGCTCGTCCTCTCTTCCGCATCCTGTGTCGTGCTTCGGTCTTCGTCGCCTTCGCGAATCTTGAGCAGTAGGCAAATGAGAAACATTGATATTCTATTGGATTTTGGTTTATTTTTAAATCATGTAGAGAAGAATACTACTTTTGCAGTGTCTGTTTTATTGCTCTATTTAGATAATACTGAAATGGGATATATTTTCTTAAAGACACGTCTTTTCCGTTTTGGCGTGTTCACGACCACTGGACTCGTGACTCACTCCCCCTAATGGTAGAGGCCATCAAACACTGTCTCGAACAAGTAGCATTTTCACTTGTCACTGCGGGGTGAGACTGCAAATGGTCCTGTGCTGAAGAACTCTAAAAGACAGCTCAAGGTTCCCTTCCTGTATTGTATCAAACGTACATATACGTCAATCAATTTCAAGCAAAGATAACGAAACTGCATGTTACAAATTTTTTAATGCGTGAGATATTTAACAATGGAAAGTAAAAATCGTTCACTCTCACTTGAGTTTATATTTTTTATATATTTTTTTATTTAATAGGTAATTATTACAAACAATTTGGCTTACTTGCTCCTATGTGGCTAGGCCGAAGGCCTTTAAGCCATTACAATACCTACATCCTTTCGCGTTCTAATCTTTCGAATTCTGGTATTCACCCCAAATGGTCTCTCCATCGCATCAAAGCCGCGGAAAAGAGACCATAAGGTACGGCTCAGGAAAAAACCCCTGAAGGGGGAAAAACCTGCCGTCAGAAGCCGAGTACATACTAATCTATCCGTGATAGATTTTTTATATACGGTTCCCTATCGCAATAAATACTTGTTAATAATACTTCTGCGTCTGTCCTAACAATTGTAAATATTGCTTTCCATGTCGCTAACGCACTCTTTTGCGTGCGCTCTCTGCTGGCTGCGCCTTGGCAGCTGACTGCGCTCTCTGCTGATTCTGCTGCCTCTACTGACTGTGGTGTCTCTACTCACCATGCTGTCTCTACTGACTGTGGTGGATCTACTGACTGTGCTGCCTCTGCTGACTGTGTTGTCTCTGCTGACTGTGTAGTCTGTGCTAATTGTGCTGTCTCCACTGAATGTGCTGCCTCCGCTGACTGTTCTGATTGCAATGTCTGTGCGGATTGTGCTGCCTATGTTGTCTATTCTGCCTTTGGTGCCCCTGCTCTCTGTGTTGACTGGACTCTCTGGTCTGGTTTTGGGTTCTGCGCTGCTCTCTCTCTCTCTGATGACTGTGCCTGCTGCGCTGTTCGTGCTGTTTGTGCTGATTATGTGGTCCATTTGTCTACCTGTCCATCCGTGTTCAACAGTCGATTTTTTCAAAATTGGGGTTTTGTCATTGGACCTGACCAATATCAATACTAAATTATTTTGATTTCGGAGTTTACATAAAGCGTTGACTACATTTTCAAAAGTTTTGAAAAATTGCGCAAAATATATTAATTTATAATTTTTATTGGATAGACCAAAATACTCTCAAGAAAAGGTGCATGTCTCATTTTCGTTGCACTTTCAAAATGTTTAAAAATAACAAAACGTCAGACATGTTTTCGGTGTCTTCGCACAACTACAATATAGAAGAGATATATTTCTTAATGAAATCTATTCTAAAATATTGGTCTTAAAATGAGACCATGTACAATATTTTGAAAAAAGGATAGTTATAGCGTATTTTCTGCATAAAATAAAGGCAATTTTTTTAAAAACAAAATGTTTCCAATTTTTTCTTCAATTCTTTTACTGTAAAAAATTTAATACAACTCCGTGTAATTTTCATTTTACAAAATGTTCGAAAATGCGAAGGTAAGTTGCAGTCACGAGACTAATAGTATGTAATGCATGCCATTTTAGGTACAAAATGAGTGTTCTTTAATGGGAAATCTTTTTTCTTCTTTAAAGTACAAGTGTGAAAGTGCATACGAATGTAAACATTGAAAAAAATTACAACAGAAACATGGTATATAACTAGCGTGCTATGATCTGTCACCTAAGCACTTTAATTATATGTTAGTTTCATTTGTTCCGAACAGTAAAGATATTTTTTAAAGAAGTGAAATAGGAATTCATTTCGATATATTGAACCTGCACTTTATTTCTTTATATGGAGAAACCGATGCGTGTTTAACTGTGATGATGACTTACGAATGAGGCGTTTACACTCAACTGAATACATGGCTTTCTTATCATTGAAATCAGATTCAGTCACGCTTCGACAGATTTTTTCGTCAGTAAATGGCTTCTATTCTCTGAGAATATTTCTTTAAATACTCATCGAGACTCATGTGAGTCCCGGCCATTTTTTTGGATCTTTTAGAAACAGAACTAAGAATATTCTTGCCTTTTTGATTATTTACTTTTGTTTCACAAATGTTGAATTATTCTGAGAGAAACAACCTCAGTCTACACGACCGCCGTATTCATTACTCCTCTGAACAAAGCCGTACTCACACGTATCTACCTGCTGTCACACCCGACATACAGTAATTGTAATTATCAGGTGTTGATATCGACACGTAACAACGCAACATTCATGTCCAATACATGCACATTATTTTTAATACATTGTGGAATGATATTAAAGCGACTAAAATCGATAAACAATTTAATACCCCAGGTAAAATCTCTGTTGTGTGTTTCTACACAATAAAAGATTATACTCAACTATATCATCAAAAAGGAAAATAACATTGATAATTAACAGTGATATTTAGTGTATTAGTTACCATTCGTACTACATACTTCTATTGCATGTCATTTGTATTGTACCTCAGCTGCGGGGACATTGGTTCCCATCTCGAACACATTTTTCGATCATCAGCTCTCGCATATTCATTGAGCAAATGCTGAGATGGCACCTTTTTTGCTTCTGGACACTAATGTAGCGTCAACTTTTCTACACGTTTTCTAGATTTCAGTGGGGGAATAAAGCTATTCAAATAATCGTTCTCCACGTTCTCGCATCAGTAAGTCAATTCCCTCACGTTGGGCATAACAAGGAATAATTGACAAAATCTGTAGCGCGTTTGCTTTTGCAAATAGTTTCTATTGCATCAGAGTAAATACATTCTCATCGATTAAAAAACGGCCAAAAAAGCTCGTTCTTATTTGTATTCATAATTCAACACAATTTGTATGAGTCAGGGTAGAGCTCAAGAATACGTGCACAGATTGCAATTCTCCTCAGTGCGTTGTATATTTAACTGTTTTTTTAGGTTAAATAAATATCTTCAGAAAACATGTCGAAATCAAATCCAACGGACTATCTTCCAGGAAGCAGAGTTCCGACCAATGAGAACGTGCAGGTTACGGAAGACCTGCAATGAGATACTCAGTTGCTCTCATTCTCTTCCACTCTCACGCCTATCTCGATCTCACTTCGTTCCTTTATTTAGCGAACCGTCACCTCCGCTTACTGCACTAGCCCGCGAACTGTGAAATTACATCGCTACGTGACCTATCCACGTTCACACAGCCAGTTGTCTAGGTACTCCGCGGCCTCGTACCTTCTCTCCCTCACTTTCTCTCCTGTCATTGCCTCGCACCCACCCTCCCGCATCACCTCTTCCGTTTCTACCTCCCGCCAAAAAGTCCACCCACGAGCGTCGACCGCCCCCTCGCCCACCCCGCCCCCTCGCTCACCTCCGAGCCCGCCTCCCGCTCGGCGCGCCAGAGCGCAATATACGAAATGAAGGCGGGAAAAGTTCGATTTATCTCGGGCGGCGCGCAGGTGCAAAAAGTATGATTTATAAAACGGAGCGTTATATCCCAATCAGGCGCCCCGCGGCCGCGGGCGATAACTCGCGCGCGATCCGAAAGAGGCGGAGAGGGAGCGAGAGGGCGCGTGGGCCGGGGAGGGGAGGCGGGGAGGGAGCGAGAGAGCGCGTGGACCAGGGAGGAAAGGCGGGGAGGGAACGAGAGGGTGTCGGAGCCGTGGAGGGGCGGAGGGGAGGGAGAGAGAGGGCGCATTGGCCGCGGAAGGGAGGCGGGGAGGGAGCGAGAGGCGAAGCGCGCGAGGGCGGTTGTAAAGCACGCGAGAGGGAGGAATGGCGAGTAGCACGAACCAGAAAAAGAAGCAGAGCCAAAGGGTAGGAGACAAATAATGAATTGAATACGAATAGAAAAGGTAAGATTCGATTGGTTGGTTAGACGTGATTCCGAGCGGGTCAACGAGGCGACTAGAGGTTCTTAGTCCCGTAAGGGTAGTGCATGCTTATTGGGAGATGGGGAAAGGTGGAGGAGGTGGTGGTGATCTTGCCCCGCTGGATGGCAGGATTCCGCGCCTACTACGTCTGCTAGCGGGGTTTTCCCCTAACCAGGTATCTCTCACCAGCAGGGACAGGGACAGGGACAGGGCAGGGGCAGGGACAAGCTCTAAGCTCCCGACCTGTGTGGTAGTGTAGTGCATGTTATTGTAAGTGTGTGTAAGGGATGAGGATAAGAGAAGGAAGAGGAAGGAAATATCGCGGCGTTGCCCGTTTGTTAGGGTACTGCTCTGGCATTCGCCTGCTGTCTGTCGAAGAAACAACGGAAAACTGCCGATCAGAGCAGCCTTGCTTCTAGAATTTTCCTCCAGACAGCAACTGAATTCGTCCTAGTTGACAAACTTGTGTCGAAAATCTTGGTTCTCTCGGGTCTCGAATCTACGACCTCTCGGTCAGAGGGACTGCAGGGACCAGTTGATACACTGATCCATCTTACACGGTGGAAGATTCCAGAAGGGAAGAAGAGAGTGGAAATAAAGATAACAGAAGGGTGTTAAGATGCCAAAAAGGGGAAGAGAAAGAAAAAGAATGAAAATTAAAATAGAGTGTAAATAGGTGATCAAAAAAAGAAGACAGGAAAATGAGTAAGACGGAGAGAAACTTAAAGAGGGAACGACTGAAACGGTGAGACGGAGAGGAAAAAGACAGCAGCAAAGACAAATGGATTGGAGAGAAGGTACATGGAAGAAACGAATAGAGGGGTTGCGTCCCTCTTGGAGAGAGTTGCAGTCTAAGGAATTGTAGCATCGGGAGGGAAAGATTCGATTAGAGAGACAGGCACTGCCAAGGAGAGGAATGTGACAAAGAAATATGTATAAAACTCGAGAAGAGAGATATGTTGGCATGGCAGGGCTAGAAATATACGAGAGGACAAGTGGAAATAAAGATGGAATACAATATATTGTCTTGCACACGGACTATTGATTTGCACAGCACTTAAAATCACAAGCGAGTGGAAGGCGAGTATGTAATGGAGTTGCAGCAAGGTCCAGTAGTAGAAACGTTGCACAACAAACTGTAGCAGAAATATTCTGAAGTTGCATAGCAATAAGTTATACAATCATGTATTTGCGAAATACTCCTGGCACCGAAATCTATGTAGTCGTTACCAAAATATTTACTTAACAAAATAATTAGCTTGAGGTTGTACGCGTTATCGTGCATTGTGAAATACAATTTCACTCAGCAGCGCTGTTCATCGTGAAATTAAAATTCAGATAAGTGGAATTCTCCAATAGTGAACGAGAAAAATTATTCTACTTCTTATTGCTAGTGTGTATTTTATCTTGTTACCTCCATACTTTCTTAATTTCCGGAAAGCAATTAAAAGAAAAAAATGATGAACAGGGGAAAAGGAAAGGATTGTTGAGATGTAACAAACTTGAGTGGGACATTTGGAACGTATAGGGGCGTTTACTCGGGCAGAGTTTTCTCTCCAAAGATACTGTAACTGTTTAGCAAACACGTGTAAGTTAACTCAGAGGAGAGCTATCTTTTCTCCCGAAGCATGACGTCGTAGGAAATGTTTAGTCTTCGGAAGAGACAATAAAAGTATAGGTTCTGATATCTATCGTGTTTTCTCGGTCCTGAGAAAGAAATAATGTAAGTACTCCGAGTTGGAAGACGTTTTGGTGCCGTGAAGAGATTTATCGTGCACAAGAATGAGGAACAGTGTTGTTGTGCGAGAAATCTAGAGACAGCCTAGCTGGAGAAATGTAAATGTATTAAAAACAATAATATTTTGAATCATCATTTTAAACGCCAAAAAGTGCCTTGTTGCTTCCGCCATCACATTCTTTCCTCCGCTGTGCTTTTTAGAGTTGCAGATATGAAAAGTTATATTATGAATAAATTATATTATGAATAGCGGGAGATAATTTGAGTAATTCACATGATATTAAAACCAGGTTTGATATTCCTGATGTTACATTTCATTTGTATGACGTTTCGTAAGACTAAGCGCTTTACCTCTTGATGTACTGTCATTTGCCATCAAGAAAATTTTTTTAGCTCCATGAAAATCACAACAAAAACCACAACTTGAAAATATCATTGTAATCAGAATTTCAATTTGAAGAGTATCAGTTGACCAAGTTCATCACAAACGAAATATTATTAAGATATGTATGTTATCGTATGTGCTCATGAACGGCGAGAAGTCCAAGTACACTTTGTTTCACACCAGGGAGGTTTTTTTCTCATTCGAAGGAGGTAGATGCCTTTTCGGCTTAACCTCACCTCTTTGAGGGAGCGCTAGTTCTCCGGTAGGCTGGCAACCGGATACGGCACGTGACTCTCCCCGAAGCGCCTCCAATTAAGCCTGGGTAGAGCCAGCCACCCAGCTCGGGGCTAACAGTTTTCCAGACTGGCAGTGGCATTAAGTTTAAGCGTTACTCACAATACGCCTGGGGAAAACAAACAACTTCAATTATCCCAGAGTATCGGGCACCACCACGACGACGCTAAGTGCCCTGGTGTCACCTGGGGTCACGTGGGCCGATGCCTGGGCGGGTTGAAGCCCCGAACTGTCTTTCTACTGTTCACACCACTCATGATATGAGGTTCGTCGGAATTTAGGGTAGGGAATCGGACTGGGTTATTTCAAATTATTTCTAATAGACTGATTGATTGTTAGTGATTCCGGGCGCGTGAATGGCTAAAGCCTGAACTCCCGTAAGTGTAGTGCACGTTTTCTCGTCGGGAAGTGGCAGTGATCTTCCCCGCTGGATAGCGAGATCAGGCTCCGACCTACTGGCGGCTATACGCGTTTTCATCAACCACGTATCTCCCACCAGCGGGGCATTGCCGACAACGAGACAAGCTTAAACTCCCGTTCGGGCTCCCGACTTGTGTGGTACTGTAGTGCATGGTAGGCTATGTAAGTAAGTATGAGGTAAGGATAGGGCAAGGAAGAGGAAAGAAAGATCGCGAGCAGTCAGGGACCCTTTTTTAGATTACTGCCTGGTATTCATTGGAGAAACCACGGAAAATTACCGATCAGAGCAGCCGGCCGCTAGAATTCTCCTCCAGACAGCGACTGAATTCGACCTAGCTAACAAACTAGCGTCGAAAATCCTTCCATTTCCGGACTCGAACCTAGGGCCTACAGTTCAGAGGCACTGTAGCGACATCAGGACATCAGTTGATGACCTGAGCCACCTCTCACGGTCGAATTACTTCTAGGACGTCTATATGGTTTACAGCAGAGGCCACGCCCCAATCCTTCCCTGCGTTCGGCGGATCGAGGCCGACGGGCCGCCCGGAAACGGCATTTAGCGACGCGGCATTTAGCGACGCGGCATTTAGCACCGTCTACTCTCTGCACACAAAGCACTAACGACGTGAGTGACACCAGGAATCTCAAGGTTCGGGTAAACGTTTCCAAAGTTCGCGAAAGTCTTTGCCCAGTACAACAGCCGCTCTTCACCCTGCGGTGAAAATATCGTATAGAATATTTTGTAATTTTTCATGCTCGGACATTGTCCTGAAAATCCACTCAGTTCTATATTTCTTATAGATGGTGGTTTCGTAAACCCAAATTATCTACAATGGAAAACTTTTAAAACGACAAGAAACGCCTGAATATTGTTGGAGGTATTGCGGATCATTTTCATTTTTAATTAAAAATGTTAACATTTTATTCAATATCTAGGATGTCTACTATATAATTTTTATAAATGTTTATTTCGAAGAAAAAGATAGGTGAAGCAAATCAGAGAATACTTACGATTTACTCAATCTGCATTAATGCGCCAGATATTTTGATAAATACTATCGTCCATTTCCCGTGAATTCCCCACAGTATTATAAAAATTGTATCGCTCTTCAGTAAGGAATATTCTCTCTTAGCAGTTCTTTTCTTGTCTTCCATTTCTTCAAAACTATTAAGGCGGTACAAGCAGTTCAAAAACATTTACTGTAGACATCTAGGGCTACCCTCATAGACGTGACGGCTCTTCATTTTTTGGAGGGGTATTTAAGGTCGCATCAACATCTAGATCATTAGCGACTACTATTATATCTAACGTAATGGTTACTGTGAAGATGCCATGATATGATGATGGTAGGTTGTTAAAAGACGTACACAAATATAACCCTGCCCGATCGCGTCGGCACTGTTGACTTAACGATCTCGGCCACCAGGATCGCCGTGACTGCTCTTATCAACCTCAAACTGTTTGTTTTGGGCGAAACAATATGGCCACTACCAGAGAAAATTGTTCACGCTTAAGCGGTTAGGAAACTTCGGCCAGGAGAGATCTCATGAAGTGACTCAACCGTGAGTTAGGAGACACGTGTTTCAGGAGAGATAAACTATCGTAAGAAAGTTTACCTACTGACTTCGTGAAAGTTAGGAGACTTTATCTCTCGGTGTAAACGCACTTTAACTGACAGAAAGAAGGAGAGAACAAGGCGTAAATTAGAGCATGCATAAGTCAATCAGAGATGAAAACACAGTACAAACGAGAGGAGATAACACGCGACAGGGAAAGAAATGTATACAGGGAAAGAAGCAATATTAGTTTAAATTAACAGCGATTATGCAACATGGTATATAATAGATTTGCTTATAGATTTTCGAACCTAACATCTAATCTAGAAGAGTGAGAGAGTGCACTGGCGTGAGTGGACGAGAGCAGGCGAGGGGAGGACGATGTTGGGCGAGCGCTTGGGAGGTTGAGAGCATGGGAGGTCGAGGGTGTATGTGGGCGCAGGCATGCGAGGATTGGGACTAGGTCGTGAAAGGGCGAAAGTGAGGGAGTGAAGGAGAGAGCGCGTGCATTGGAGGGAGTGAACGCGAGCGGGTGGGTGCAGGGGGAGGACGAAGTTGGGACAGAGCTTGGGAGGGCGAAGGTGTGGGTGGCCATAGGCGAGGAAGGTGTGTGAGGGCGGGCGAGGGCGTAGATGGACATGCGCGAGAAGGGGTGTGAGCAAGAGAAACGGCGAGGCCGTGCATTGGTGTGCGTGGTCGAGAGCGTGTGAGGGCGTGCGAGGGCGTGCGAGGGCGTGCGAGGGCGTGCGAGGGCGTGCGAGGGCGTGCGAGGGCGTGCGAGGGCGTGCGAGGGCGGGCGAGGGCGGGCGAGGGTGTGCGAGGGTGTGCGAGGGCGTGCGAGGGCGTGCGAGGGCGTGCGAGGGCGTGCGAGGGCGTGCAAGGGCGTGCGAGGGCGTGCGAGGGCGTGCGAGGGCGGGCGAGGGTGTGCAAGGGCGTGCGAGGGCGTGCGAGGGCGTGCGAGAGCGTGCGAGGGCGTGCGAGGGCGTGCAAGGGCGTGCGAGGGCGTACGAGGGCGTGCGAGGGCGGGCGAGGGTGTGCGAGGGCGTGCGAGGGCGTGCGAGGGCGTGCGAGGGCGTGCGAGGGCGTGCTAGGGCGTGCGAGGGCGTGCGAGAGCGTGCGAGGGCGTGTGAGGGCGTGCGAGGGCGGGCGAGGGCGGGCGAGGGCGGGCGAGGGCGGGCGAGGGCGGGCGAGGGCGGGCGAGGGCGGGCGAGGGCGGGCGAGGGCGGGCGAGGGCGGGCGAGGGCGGGCGAGGGCTTGGGTGGGCGTGGACGAGAGAGGGCGTGAAAGGGCGAGACCGGGAGAAGCGGCGAGGACGTGCATTGGTGTGTATGGCGGAGAGCGGCCGAGGGCCTGCGAGGGCGTGAGCGGGAGTGAGTGGGCCAGCGCCCGGGTAGCGCCCACGGCGCCTCAAGAGGCGATCCGCGGTCCCGCCCTGAATTTGCATACCGCGCGTGTCCGTCCTTGTCGGAATCGGGCGCGGCGAGCGGCAGCCGTGGGCGCCGCCCTGCCCCTCGCGCCGCTGCGGCGCCGCCCTCCCCCCCCCCGCCGGCCCTCCGCCACCCTCCGCCCCCTCCGCCGCCCGTTTCTTGTCTATAAATTTGCAGCGGCGCGGCGCTCGAGAGCAAAGATTGATGCGAGCCCTCGGCAAGAACGCGCCGCACTTGACTTAATATGTCGTACATCGCCGACGGAGGCAGCGGCGGCGGTGGCGCAGGCGGCGGCAGCCAGGAGGTGGCAGGCGAGGGCGTGGGCGCGGGCGCGTGTGCGGCGAGGACTGTGAGGACGGCGGGGGCGGTGGGGGCGGCGGGGAACGAGCTCGCCCGCGAAAAACGCGCCGCGGCGCCGGAAAACTTGATGTACGCCTCTGCCGGCCCCGCGCCGCCCCGCGCCGCCCCGCCCCCGCCGTCGCACTTGTACTGGCCGCACGACAGCTTGTAGCGCGGCGCTGCGGCCGGCGCCGCTTTTTGCCGCCGAGGACGCGCTGGCCGCCGCGAGGCGCGAAGCCTCGAGCGGGCCAGGGGCCGGGGAGGAGACGCAGGAGGGCGGATGCGCACTGGGGAGGGGATCGACGTGAGGAAAAAGAGGAGGAGAAGAAGAAGCAAAAGAGAAATATTTAGTGGCACGGAGAGAGGAAATGACATTAAAAGGAGGAAGATAGAGGATGTAACGGAGAGCGAGGAGAGTTCGAGGACCAGAAGGGAAATGTGATATAATAAGAAATGGCGGGGGAAAGGGAGGTTGGATGAGAATGATGAAGAAAGCAAAGAGGCACATGGAGAAGGGAGATCAGGGACAAAGATGTTGGAGAAGGAGAAATGAGGAATGACGGCGCATTTAAGAAAATATACAACCATAGTCTTCTTGTTACGATATAACGAACAACGGAAGAAACTTAGAAAGTTTCAAGAGTATATCATTTTCGTTTTAATCTTTTACGCTTTCGAATAACATTTTTCGCATTTTCGTAAGTTCGCATTTTTAGAAATACATTTTTGAAAATATTTGCAGACGTGATTTCTTATGTAGATAACAGGGTCAAGGAGATAACAAATTTGGCAATGTAACGTAGGTGTAGGTGTGAGACATTCGCCAAATAGACTTCGGACAGATTGAGGAGAAGAGGAAAGCACAGCACAATGCTGTGAAATATAGAAGAAAATGGTATAATATACATACGTAATAAAAATACCCGCATGCATAAACAAAGTACTGTTATCTAGAGGCCAAATCTATCTTCCAGAAGGGTGCGGTCAGGGTTCCTAAAGAATGTAAAGGTGAACTACGTCAAAAGAAACTGCCAAGAATATCAGCGGAGGAAACGGGATTCGGCTAAAATTGTAACCTTCATGGTTAGCGCGCGTCCACCCACCCATACACACACACACACACACACACACACACACAGGTAGCATTAAAATAAAGATGGCGTTTGAAGATTGGCTATGTTCGTTGCACAGCATCAGTAAATACAGCATTGTGCGTACGTTGGACCCATTACTTCAATCGGATGAGAGAAGCTTCCCGCCGCGCATCTACTCGCCTCGTTCCTGCTCGTCGCCCCCCTTCGTTGCCACCGCCCCACAGCGGCTCTCGGCCTAATAGCATCGTGTTTATTAAACGCGTGCATTAGCATGAGCGCGCCTTGTCAGTCAGATCAACAGCCGCGAGGCGGCAGCGGCGGCGGTGGCGGCGGCGGAGGGGGCGGCGGGGGCGGCGGCGGCGGGGGCGGCGGCGGCGGGGGCGGCGGCGGCGTCGCGGCAGCGCGCGAAAACGCCTTGCGAAGACGCCACCCACGCCACCGCCACCGCCGCTAGCGCTGCCGCCCCTGCCCCATCCCGAAGCTTGCGCCATTGGCAACCCTACGACATCTACTACCAGGGCCGCCCCTGGTGCAACTGCCTGGCTTCTCGCCTTCAATTCCTAGGTACCAATGCTCCATAGTTATTCACAATCTCAGCGGTCCATCTAAACCAATCGACCATTTTAAACGAGAGATCAAGAACCGACGTCATTCTAAAGACATTTCTACTGTCGCCACTCTTAATTCTACATCCACTAATTATTTATCCAGTTCGCAAACACTAATGAAGGCAAAATATGGGAAAAGCTGCAGACTAAAACCAGTCGAATTACAACAGCTCATATTTTCTAACATGATTTCCAACTTTCTCAAGTTTCAAAAATTTGAAGTGTCCAAGGAAAATGAGTTCTGCACCATTCCTGTAAGTGTCCCGTTTTATCCGTAAAAAAATGAAAAAATTCGTTGCTGTTTATGAATTCTTTTATAATTTGAATTAACTTCAAGCAAAAATTACATAAGATCTACTCTCATTTTCTGAAAATTGTACACGTCGTTTTTAAAGATCTGATTTTTTAAAACACTTCGATTACGAAGAAAATGCTATGATCAATATTGTATTATTCCAGTGTTAATTTTAGCAATTTTGAAAACTCAGAGAGATGGCTGAAAGTGATACCAAAATGAGAACGTCGCTAGTTTTTCTATTGACCTCTGATATATATGTGGAGAATATTTACAAAAATACGAGCCGTTTTAAAAAATTGATTAAGAATTTTATTTCACGCAACATTAGGCGAAAACTACTGATATTTATGAAAAATTGTTCATAACCTTATTTCATGATCTGTATTTAAAGAACACATTTCATTACGGAAAATAATATCTATTTCAAATAGTCGTAGGAAGGCGCCGAAAAAGATTGATTTTTGCAGTTTTCCAAAAATCAGGGATTGAAACGAAAATGAGTCCTGCACCATTCTTTTAATCGTTCTTTATTCTATACATGGACAAAGTTTATTAAAAAAATTGGATGGATTCTCGGGAAAATTTCTAAATAGTTGAGGCTTCACGTAATATACCTCCAAATAAGTTTCAAAGCATTAGGGCTCTGAATTTCTTTAAATTGATGGAGGCATATAGAGAAAATCATCTGAATGGTTTAGGCGCCAGCATTGTCCAGAGGCGCACGGACGCAGGGCGTGACGAAGGGACGGGCCATGTCAAAATGCAGATTTTCATTGTAGAAGAATGTTAAAGCAGTTAGTAGAAAAATGCGATGTTAAAGCAGGAAAATTTGTAGTTTTCAAATATTGTTAACTTTGTTTTGTTGTTACTGAGGACAGGGCTAAAAGTGTTTCATAAGTATTTCGTAAAGGTATTCAAAACCAGTTTTGAACCCGTTGTTTCCAAAACCTCATATGCTTTTAGTACTTTATTCGTCTGCCGATAATCTATTTAAATCCGAAGCAAAGGTCCTTCGAAAACGCGTAAATTCATTACTATTCAAAAAACGGGAAATCGTGCAGAGCACATGAAATCTGGTCAGGTATCATCAGAATTGATGAAGAAGCTATTCTCCCACACTTTCTAAGGCTGTTTAGCGTTTCTATTAACAAAGTTAGTGAGTCGAAACATTGGAAATTAGCTTTCGTTTTACCAATTTTCAAAACGACGATAAATGAAAATTTCTCATTAACGGCCGATATCCGTCACTTCAGTAATGTGCAAAGTAATGGAACCGAATATATATTGAAACCCAGAATATGTGTTTCATTACACTAATTAAATCATTAGTGTAAGAAACCAATTGCTATTTTGAACTGCGCGGTGCGCGCGCTGAGCGCGGCGCGCCGGGGCCGGCGAGCAGCCGCTGCCACCGCCGACGGTGCCTCCGCTGCCGGGAGGCTAGCGTGTGAATTTCGGTTGGAACTGGGCACCGCGCACGTGCAAAAGGTTCGTTACGAGAATCGCGGACGAGAGCCGTTGGCAGAACGGCGACCAGGGAGACGCTAGCGGGGCGGCGACGAGTGCGGACGTGTCGCGAGAGCTCGCGAGTAATACATGGACACAGTCGACAGGCTACGCAACTGTGGAAATATCGAAAACTGTAGTAGATCACAAACGTGTAAATAGAACATTAGAAGTATCAGTATAGTGAAAGATTAGTGTTGGTAGAATAATTGATGTTGTTCTTATTAGTTGGCGCGGTGGAAACATTCTTGAAATCGCGCGGTACAGAACTGTGACCAGTATACAGAGTAGGCGCGGGTTGTGTAATTAAACCCACTGACGGACAGTGATTCGAGGAAGGTGCGAAGCCGAGGTGTCAAGATCCTGATAGGGGAAGAATTGTTGGAGCATCAGCCGTGGGCGATTACCACGCCACCCGACGCTGACGGCCCGCAGCAGTAGCAGAGGTCGACAATCCTGTCGGCACGAGCGGTTCTACGAACATCATAGGTATTCGATCGGGGCCCCACAGGTATGAGAAATGCATTTCACTCTTAATCTTGGTACCAAGGCAGAGTGTAAAAACGTTGTCTAATGATGTAAATAACAAATTTGATTTAAAATAAATCTTGTTTATAATTGTATTTTAATTTATGATTAACCACCCCAACGTTGCACCAACTTATCCAGGGACCCATTCACGTAAAAGATACCCTCTCTTAGTGTTGTATTGCAGTGAAAATACCCGGCACCACCAGGTATGTCACAGCTGGCGCCCGAACAAGTGGAAAACGTATAGTTAAGAAATGTGGCCTTAGGAAAGTTGGTGAAATGTTGGAAAATAATGTGCATGTAATTGATGTATAGTAATGCAGGGTACAGATGAGAAGCAGGCAGTGCAAAGTGTATTATTATAGAGTACAAAAAAAAATAACAATACATGTGTTAGCAAAAACATGCACAAGTCAAGTAAGCATAATGAAATGTTGATAATTACAAAAATGTTGTTGCGTAAGTAATTGTGGGCGGATATAGGAAATTATTTGAGAGCAACCTATATAAAGTTACTATTGTAGTACTGGGGTTATGAAAACCATACATATACATATTACAAATAATATAATGTAATAGAATTTCAAATTTTGTAAGACATATTAATAATATTTGCATTGCTTGGCAACTTTTAATAACATGGAAACTAAAGAAATGGGGAAGTAGTAATAATTCTTGTGAGAATATAAAGGTGGTTAATAGTGTTGTACAAATTGTGCACAAATTTTTTTTTTGCTGGGAACGTTCACTCAGTAGTGCATTATCTATTGGTGACGGTAAAGTTTGGGGAATTTAATAGAAAAGATACCAGGTTGGGAAATATATAGCAGCATTGTGAATGCATATTGTGAATATTTATATGATACTATTGAGGAAAATTCAGGGAGAAGATATGACATGTAAATGTGAGTGATGATTATGTACATAATAGAGCAATAAGTGTGTTGAAAAGCAATTTCAATTAATAAGGGATTTATTATAATTTGAAAGCATTTATGTAATAGTGTCAATAAGTTTATTAGCAGTGTATATGTGTAAATGGTAATAATATATGTATTGTAAGGAGTATGTTTATGCATTGGTAGGTGAGTGGAGATTTATATGGCTACTGACCTGGTGTTATTGTGTTTTGGTGGTGAATGAGGGTTGTTCGTCATTAATTAGCAATTGAAATAGGAGTGAATTAAACCATTCACGAAGAATATACAGTGTTCTGGTGGGTATAGTTACTTCATAGGATAACTGTGGCATCATTGGTAGGTGAGGCAAGAGGAAAATTTGTGCGGTATTTTAGTGTAGTGGGAATCGATCGGACAGCTCAAAGCAACAGAATGGAGGCGCAAAATATAGTGTTGGACCGGGAAGAGAAGGCGGATGCAGTAGGGGAGATAGATGTAGGAATCGATAATAGTATACCATCGGAAAGCAGGGATAGTGGCATTGGAAGTCGGTTAGACGACACGACAGGAGATAGCTTCAATAAAGAAGTAGAAGTGACATCAACACCGATGATCCAGGCAACAAGAAATCCAAATTTGGGGGGTGGGGAAAATATCCATACTGACCCCATACAGATATTGATGAAGATGTTCGAACAACAGAGCAGGAAATTAGACGAAATAAGTGAACAGAATAGGATGACAGAAGAACAGATTAAGAAGTCGGCTGAGGAGCAGAAAGTATTCACAGGGGAGCAGATTAGGAAGTCGGCTGAGGAGCAGAAAATATTCACAGTGGAGCAGATTAGGAAGTCGGCTGAGGAGCAGAAAATATTCACAGAGGAGCAGAATAGGAAGTTGGCTGAAGAACTGAATAGGAAAGTAGAAGATCAGATTAGGAAGCTGGCAGAAGAACAGAATAGGAAATTAGATGCAATAGGGGGGCGAATAGGACGCGCTGAAGAACAACTTGAGGTAACAAAGAATGAGATGACCAGAATCACGGAGCGGGTAGAAAGTCACGAGCAATGGACCGCCGAAGAATTAGGGAAACAGAAAAAGGAGTTAGAATCCCAGGTAATCAATTTGGGGGGAGAATTAGAGAATAAGCTATATCAGCAATTAGATGTGAAAACCGCTAAGCAGGACGAGAAAATTGAAAGGATACAATCGGTAATCAAGGAAGAAATGCAGGAGAATAAGCGGGAATGCGAAGAGAAGGTTGTGTTACTACGAACAGAGATTGAACAAATAAAAGAATGCAAGGCATCCCCAATTGCAGCAAGCGGGACGGTACCATTTACCCCTCCAAGATCACTAAAATTTTCAGGAGACGGGAAAGAAAATCCATGCATATTTATGAAGGCGGCAGAACGACATCTGGATGTTATTAATACTTCGGAGAGGTGTAAAATACAATTGTTATATTTAATGTTAGAAGGCAACGCAAGGATATGGGCCGATACATTTGATAAGTTTCCCGAATCAGTAAAGGCATTTAAAGATCGATTCTTTGAGCGGTACTGGAATGAGGAAATTCAAATTAATTTTAAAATTAGCCTGATGAATAATCATTACAACCAGTCCATGGGAAGCTTGCGGGAATACGCAACAAGGCGCATCATGGAATACAAAACGCTATCCCCACCGATGAGCGATCAGGAAATAATATGTGTACTGACGAGACAGTTCCCAGTCACAGTGCAGAATCTCTTACGTAGTGTGCAGCACACTGACCTGGAAAGATTCCAGAATGTGTTAGGAGGGTACGACTTGACATTTGCAGGCGTACCAAAGAACAGAAATGAAGGGAATGTTAATATGGTTAGATCGGAACGTAACCAGGGGCAAGGGAATGATAGGAGCAACGATTACCAGAGAAACCAACGCGGAAGAGGGGGAGACGGATGGAGACCAGAGCCGGGGAACCAGAGACCGGACTGGAACAGATCTAATTCAAACCGTACGGAGACGCGAGGCGGGGGCGGGAATGCACCCGACCGATTAGCACAGCCTAGCACAAGTAGTGATCAAGGACACTATTTAAACTAATAGAGTCCGCGGTGATAGGTGGCCCCATTGCGGACGCGGAAATCGATGACGTAAACGCGGTCTCCATAAACGCTATGCAGCCGGTAACCTACGATACCCAACCGTGGCGGAGATGTAAGAACTCAGCGGCCAGAATCAGGAAATGTCCCACGATATCGATAGAATGTGAAGGTATAATTAAAGAAGCTTTAGTGGATACAGGGTGCACGACTACAGTAGTATCAGAAGAAATGTATGAGGAGTTAAAAGCAACAGGAAAAGAAGTAATGTGTTTGCCTATGAATAGGGCGTATGTGGTTGGGGCAACTCAGAAGAAGTCAAGCCCCATTACAAAACAAATCATGTTTCAGGCCAGGATTGGCAACCAAGTATATGAGATGGTGGCCCTGGTAGTCAAAAAATTATTGTATTCGGTAATCATAGGGACGGATTTTCTGGTCGATCACAGAGCAATTATAGATCTAGAACGGCAGGTGGTAGAACTGGGGAGCCAGGCGGTAGGATTTGACCTGGGGATGGATGAAGAATACGAAGCGTGTACGGGCGTAATGGCGGAAGATTCATTAGAAGAACAGTTGAGGCAGCAAACGGAGAAGATTGAGGTATTAAATACGCGTTACAAAGAGCAACTACTGCAGTTGTTGTTGGAAAATAAAGAAGTCTTCCAGAAGAATCGCGCCCCAATCAAGGGATTCACATTTCGAATACAACTGACGGATACGACGCCATTTCGACAGCGCAATTATCCGATACCAGCTGCGCTGAAGCAAGATGTCGCAGAATTATTGGCAGCAATGGTGAATGATGGAATTATAAGAAAGGCACAGACATCCTACACCAACCCAATCGTGATCGTCAAAAAGAAAGATGGAGGAATACGATTATGTTTAGACGCTCGAAGACTAAATGCGGTAACAAAACCATATAGGGATGCTCCGTTACCGGTGGAGGAAGTATTGCAGAGGTTCGGAGGGAACATCGTTTTCTCCAGTACCGATTTCAGCAAAGCTTATTGGCAAATGCAAGTGGCGGAAGAGGATCAGCAGTATACAGGATTTGCATTTGAAGGAATATGTTACGTGTTTTGCAGGGTGCCATTCGGGCTACGAAATAGCGGAGCTGCATTGATTCAATGTGTTGACAAAATATTGCAAGGGAAGCTACAAAATAGGATTACAACATATGTGGACGACATAGTGTTGCAGGCCAGATCAATAGAACAGCATTTTGAAGATCTAAGAGAGTTATTTCACATACTGAAAGAAAACAATTTGGTATTGAACGTGAAGAAATCAAGCTGGTTTACTAAGAAAATAGAATTCCTGGGTTACGTGATAAACACAGATGGAATTAGTATGAAGCCGGAAACCATCGAGGAGATCAAGAAGATACCACCACCGAAGACAATCAAGCAGGTACGCAGATTCATTGGCACTTGTAACTATTACGCCAGATTTTGCCCGCAATTTGCGGAGGCGATGCACCCATTTTACCAATTAACAAAGAAGGACAGAAAATGGAAGTGGGATGAAACATATCAAGAAGCATTCGAGAAAGTTAAAGAAATGTTTTATAATAGTTGTTTTATTGCACATCCGGACTTTTCAAAGAAGTGCGTGGTTCAGACAGACAGTAGCGATTTTGGCATGGGTGCGATGCTATATCAGGTATTTGACAATCAGGAGAAAATAGTAGCAATAGCCAGTAGAACGTTAAAAGGACCCGAACTCCGATTTTCGGCCACGGAAAAAGAGGCAAACGCTATCGTATGGGCTGTAGCAAAATTTAAACCTTACTTGAAAGGGAGACACTTTACAATAAGAACGGATCATCAAGCGCTCACGTTTTTAAGTAGATGCCACTTGCAAAACGATAGACTACATAGATGGGTACTCGCATTACAGGAGTTCTCCTTTGACATAGAACATTGTCGCGGAACCCAAAACCATTTACCGGATCTTCTAAGCAGACACGAACCAGGCAGGGACAATAAGTACGCCAACGCCAGGGAGTTCCACGTAATGGCGATCGATTTAGGAATTGCGAAATCACCCTTATTCGACTGGAACGACCTTATCAGGTTACAAGAACGTGACGGCGAAATCCGCAAAATCAAAAGATTCAAGCAAGGTCAGATGGCGGAAGAAGAGGCGGAATTCGCCACGGTGCAACAAAAGGAGGATAGGTGGAAGGTGGTACAGGAAGCTGTACTAATTAAAACAAAGGACAACCCAGAAATATGGAGAATCTGGATACCTCAGGCCTGCACTAAGGAATTAATCGAATTTGCGCATACATCATTGGCACATTTCGGTGCAGAAAAAATCTGTCAAGTTTTACAGTCCTTATGCTATTGGAAAGGAATGCGGAAACAAATTAGGCAGGTGATAAATTCATGTATGACATGTCTGAAGGTAAAACATACCAATCGGAAGTATGACGGCCCAATGCAGAACATTATACCAACAGAGAGAAATGATTTGGCTGCACTGGACGTGTATGGACCATTGCCCCGTGCAGAGCACGGTAATAAATATATATTCGTAATCATGGATGTTTTTTCGAAATTTGTCCAAGTGTATCCAATCAACAAGGTAAATTCCAGGAATTGCTTAAAATTGGTGCAAAGGTTTATTCAAATCGCTGGTTCATATAAGAGGATATTATCGGACCATGGAACAATGTTCACAAGTGAGAAGTGGGAAGAAGGTATACGCGGAATGGGGGCAATTCCCATCCATTCGTCGGTGCGCCATCCTCAATCGAACCCGTCTGAACGAATAATGAGAGAGCTATCGAGGCTATTTAGAACATACTGTAAACATGACCATACAGCATGGAACAAACTAATTCCGGACATCAACCGATGGCTGAACCACATCCCGCATGATAGCACAGGAATTTCCCCATGGGAAGCACACTTCCAAAACAAACCGCCCCATATTTTATATGCGTTGGAAAGACCTGAGATATCGCAAGAACCAGCTAAAACATCAGAACAAATATACCAAGCACTAGTGAAGTCTGGGAAGGAAAGGAAATCGAAAGTAAAGAAGAAGATCCACAAGTTCAGTGAAGGGCAACTAGTGTTACTACGGGTTCCCAAGGTATCAAACCCAAATTTGAAATTGTACTCGAAATTTTTCCCATTATATGAGGGACCATATGTGATAGATAAAGTTACGGACAAGAATGTGGCCAAGTTACTTAATAACAAACGAGAAGTGGTGGGACACTACAATTTCCATAACTTAAGACCCTGTCCTACAGGGACGGAAAATAGTGAAGTGTAAATAAGTGCAAGATTAGTGTTAATATAAGTAATCACATGTTAATTCGATTTTAGGTTATAAGTGTATATAGGGCGTTGAGCAATATGCAAACGAGTGCAACCATCGGCAGTGACGATGTTACTGGTGTGAATTTTTCCAGAAGTGAAAAAAATTCAAAAAAAGAAAGGGGGGGGTGATGAAACCCAGAATATGTGTTTCATTACACTAATTAAATCATTAGTGTAAGAAACCAATTGCTATTTTGAACTGCGCGGTGCGCGCGCTGAGCGCGGCGCGCCGGGGCCGGCGAGCAGCCGCTGCCACCGCCGACGGTGCCTCCGCTGCCGGGAGGCTAGCGTGTGAATTTCGGTTGGAACTGGGCACCGCGCACGTGCAAAAGGTTCGTTACGAGAATCGCGGACGAGAGCCGTTGGCAGAACGGCGACCAGGGAGACGCTAGCGGGGCGGCGACGAGTGCGGACGTGTCGCGAGAGCTCGCGAGTAATACATGGACACAGTCGACAGGCTACGCAACTGTGGAAATATCGAAAACTGTAGTAGATCACAAACGTGTAAATAGAACATTAGAAGTATCAGTATAGTGAAAGATTAGTGTTGGTAGAATAATTGATGTTGTTCTTATTAGTTGGCGCGGTGGAAACATTCTTGAAATCGCGCGGTACAGAACTGTGACCAGTATACAGAGTAGGCGCGGGTTGTGTAATTAAACCCACTGACGGACAGTGATTCGAGGAAGGTGCGAAGCCGAGGTGTCAAGATCCTGATAGGGGAAGAATTGTTGGAGCATCAGCCGTGGGCGATTACCACGCCACCCGACGCTGACGGCCCGCAGCAGTAGCAGAGGTCGACAATCCTGTCGGCACGAGCGGTTCTACGAACATCATAGGTATTCGATCGGGGCCCCACAGGTATGAGAAATGCATTTCACTCTTAATCTTGGTACCAAGGCAGAGTGTAAAAACGTTGTCTAATGATGTAAATAACAAATTTGATTTAAAATAAATCTTGTTTATAATTGTATTTTAATTTATGATTAACCACCCCAACGTTGCACCAACTTATCCAGGGACCCATTCACGTAAAAGATACCCTCTCTTAGTGTTGTATTGCAGTGAAAATACCCGGCACCACCAGGTATGTCACAATATATACACCGGGAAAGAGGGATCAGGGCATAAACTGATGTCACTACAGTGCCTCTGACCGAGAGGTCCGAGATTCAAGACCCGACAGAGGCAAATTTTAGACACCAGCCAGACAGCTAGGTCGAGTTCTGTCGCTGTCTGGAGAGAATTCTAGCGGCCGACTGCTCTGATCGTTAGTTTTCCATGGTTTTTCTGATCAACACCAGACGAATGCCGGAGCAGCACCCTACCAAACGGGCCGAGGACCGCGAGCAATCTTTCCTTCACATTCCTTGTCCTACCCTACCCCTTTCACACACACTAATATGCAGTGCACTACCACACCTGCTAGTCGACGGTATGTCGCCATCCAACGCGGCAAGATCACCGCCACCTCTTGAACAAAAACACATGCACAATATTTTGAGGATTAACGAACTTAGCAGATGACGCGCCCGCAATCACTAGTGATCAGTCACAGAATACATACGATACTGAATCCGTAACATATGTAATAGATCTCAATATTTACGATGCGAATGGGAAAAAGAAATTGGATTCTTCATGCGCAACATGTGTTTAGAAATTGGTTATCTTACGAAAAGCGTTAGAATGCGAAATTTTAAAAAATTGAAGAGGAAAAAAACGCGAAATAATGAAACAAATATAGTAATCACAAAATTCCGACAAAAAACAGAACACATGTAAAGAAATTTTCATTCGTCAGTTCAATTATAAGATACTTGGAAAACTTATTTCTTATTTACCGAAAAAAATTTAAATTATGCTGAACTTTGGGGATATATAAATTCTGTGAATGTTTTCATAAATTCTGGGATCACTCCACTATCTCGTTAACAAGTTGAATTATGAATATAGATACAAGAGAGAGATTGAGGCAAGAATTTATAATAAAATATTATTCTCCATGCAATAAAAAGTATTTGCAAAAGCAAAACAGCTAAGATTTTGGCTATTATTTCTCGTCGTGCCCTTCGTGATAGAACCAACGTTCAGCCGCGAAAACACGGAGAAGAATAATTTGATTAACTATATTTCCTACTGACCACAAAAAGCGAAATTACATGCAAAAAGATCATCTCAGCATTAGCTCAAACGATCAGGGGGACTGGACGAAAAACCTGATCGAGAAGGGGAGTCATGGACCCAGAAGCTGAGGTACAATACTAGTTAGACATATAAAGCGTTTTAGAATTACACACTTCAAATTGTTATTAACGAATTAAATGACATTGTTAAAATCATAATTTTGAAATATATTCCTCCCTATTACCATATTCTTAGGAATATGATGAAATTAGTTTAGTTTACTACTATTAGAGTAAGCAACTTTATAACCTTACAGTAAATAAATACATAACATAAAGTATTGTGAGTGGCGTTGTGGTGTGTTGAGATATACGACAGTGATGTCCAGTAATGTGAAGTGATGTGTGGTGTAACGACACGCTCTGTGTCGCCCTGTGGTGTTTTGTATAATGTTAACGTTACCAGAATTATTATCCTTGTTGACATTGCTGTAATTATTGTTACTATTATTCATTAGTATGATAATTTATATTATATTGATACGTATTCATTTATTTTAAATTTATTCACAATTCAACTATGTATAGTGGCGTTGAGATTTTGGAGTTTAAGAAAGAACACGCAGATTATAATTTTCCTCCAGTTACAGTTTTTAGTGTTTTTTAACGAAAATAATTCAAGTCAATTGTGAATACAGATGAAAATGACAGAAGATTATATATGTATGAAACTTTTAAAAATGATAAAATTTTTAGTCTGGCGAAGTTCACGGAAACTTCGCAATAATGTTACGATTAACGTCTGTTGAATGGTATACGTATAGCATTGTAAAACTGATCCAATGCAATATAACAAACAAAAGCTAATTACGTTTCAAATATTTAATGCACTTTTCATCACGACTATACGAACGAATCTGAGAAATGAGAATGTTAAACTGGTGATTACAATGAAAAATATCCAAGACCATCCATTACTATAGTATCGATTACCATAGCAATAATGTTCGGAAGTTTCATTAGCCTTTAACATTGCATCCAAAAATGAACAATTGACTAAAAATTAAATTTACAGGAAATGTCAGATATAATGCAATTGACTAAAAATAAAATTTACAGGAAATGTCAAATATAATATTTACATATATTCTCAATAAGCGCCATGGTTTGGGTTTCTATCCGGTTATTTGACAAGCAGAATCGCATATGGCGAAAGTTTGGGCCCATCCAAACAATAATGAACACGCACGGAGAGCCGAACAGATTCTGACAGGGCAGCCGGCGGGACAAACGCGCGCGCTGAGGAGCGAATTCATCTTGTTTATCATCTTCGCCCGCGCAGAGTGCCCGTTGGCCACAATAGCCGGGTCGCTATCCCGGAGCACATCGCGCATTCAGCAGATGGACCTCCGCGCGCGCAACGAGACGGCGAAGGCGGCGGAGGAGAGCAATACCCGGCGGTGCGGAAGGGAAGCAGCGGGGCAAGGAGGGACGTTGGGTTGGAGAGGGGATCACGGGGCGGGAGGGGACGACGTGAGGGGAGGGGAGGGGCAGTCATGGAGAGGCGCAAAGGGCGAAGTGGCTTTGTTGGGGAGCTGGGCGGAACAGGGCGGGCGGGATAAGGTGGGGCGGGATGGGGCAGGACAAGACAAGACGAGAGGAGACGAGATGAGACAGAACGAGACAGGGCGAGACAGGATGAGACAGGACGAGATAGGACGAGACAGGACGAGACAGGACGAGACGGGACGAGACAGGACGAGACGAGACAGGACGAGACGAGACAGGACGAGACGAGACAGGACGAGACGAGACAGGACGAGACGAGACAGGACGAGACGAGACAGGACGAGACGAGACAGGACGAGACGAGACAGGACGAGACGAGACAGGAAGAGACGAGACAGGATGAGACGAGACAGGACGAGACGAGACAGGACGAGACGAGAAAGGACGAGACGAGACAGGACGAGACGAGACAGGACGAGACGGTTTTCGTGACGGCGTGACGAGACGGGACGGGGCGGGTAGACCAGGCGGGGCGGAGCAGGTGAACCAGGCGGGGCGAGTGGACGAGGCGGGAACGAGAGGGACCCTTGGCGGGCGAGAGTGGGCGGGAACCTTTGTCGGTGCGGAGGAGGGAACGGGCGAAGCCGGCGGAGGCGTAGGCGGCGAGTGCTATTTTCGCGAGATGGAGCGAGCGGCGTCTGCCGCCCCGACTAATGTGTTTTCGCCTTCCCCGTGCGCGTATTTCAATGTCCAGCGCACTAGGATCGTTAAGTCCTTCAAATCACACAATCCGTCCCACGCGACCGCGGTGGTGGAGTTGCTGCACGCGTCAGCGACCGCTGCGCTTCACTCAACTATGCGACATGCTCACGGAATATTAAATTAAGACAGCTGAAAACACACGTTGGAAAATTTTCTTTTTGAAATGGAACAAAAACGGACTTGGTTCCTTTCCTTACTTAAGGTTGTCAAAAGTTTAAAACACATTTATTGATAATTAAGTTGTATTTTTGTACACATGTTTCCTTACTTAAGGTTGTCAAAAGTTTAAAACACATTTATTGATACTTAAGTTGTATTTTTGTACACATGATTCCTTACTTAAGGTTGTCAAAAGTTTAAAACACATTTATTGATACTTAAGTTGTATTTTTGTACACATGATTCTCGCGGCCAAAGCTGCAATCATTTGGATGAGTCTCCCATCTTTTCTTTCCTACATTTGATTCAAATATTTGGTGCTCATTCTCATTTTCAATCTCCCAACTATTGACCTGTTTCCTATTTTCGCACTTTTGGAAATTTCTCTACGAAGGTTTTAGGTTTTCCCAATCCAGTCCACTTCTCCCACCCTTGACAAAACACAGTCACGTGGCCAATATCGTTCGTAGCTTAATATTGTCCTGTATTTTTCTCTTTCATAGTGACTCGTCCTCAAGCCACGATGTGGGAGAAGTTTCCAGCTTTTGCTTATTGTTGCATACATAATTTTTCCCTATATTCACAGAGACGCACAGGCCGCACAATGCACTTCTTCAGCTAGTCCAAGGGAATTCGATATAAGGGCTATAGATACAAGAGCTATTGGATATAAGGATATATATATATATATATATATATATATATATATATATATATCCTTACTTAAGGTTGTCAAAAGTATATATATATATTCTTTGAAAATGGTATTCCACGTTTTACAAACATCGTAAAACTTATCGTCGTAACAAACATCGTAATAATAATAATAATAATAATAATAATAATAATAATAATAATAATAATAATAATAATAATAATAATAATTTCTCACATCCAATCAATCTTTGCAAATGTTAGTATGTCATGAGAAAGAGAATTCACGAAGATGATTTGCTCATTCACTCCATAAATATTAAATAATTACTGAAAAATCGCGTGTAAGCTAGGCAAGTAAAAACGCAATCTTGAACGCACGGCCTGCTGAATCTTTGCTTATCTCAATCAAAAGGCCGTTACGTATGTTCCTAACGTCCGGATCAATAAATTGCGACATTTTTGAATTCTGGTTACCCAGATTACGCGCTAAGCGTTGTCAGAGACGTATAGAAACACAAATTCTCCGAGAAATTCCACCTACTATATCCATGCAAAGGGTATAGCCGAATACTTAGGTGCAAATTCAACCCTCAAACCAAATCGATAATCTTGATACTCATATGAAAGAGAATATAATGCCGTATATTCCCAAAAAGTCAGCATCCCAGGTCAATCTGTTGCGGAGATACGATAGGTTTCAATTTTTATATTTTTCCGTTTCTATTGCATATATGCGGATGAAAACAAATTGCAGAGATGAGAGAAAATAGTTTGATTTCAAGGTATTTTTCAAACAAATTTGAAGCCATTTTAAATAAAAAAAGAAGTAATTTTTTTTAAACTGATATTCTACGTGATAACGTCAAAGTACTGTCTCAGTTTTTTTCTAGAATGTATCTTACAACATTCTACATCATATATTTTTTCAGATTTTTAAACAATGTGGACGATAGTGAAAAAAATTAAAAGCAATTTTATCAGCTTAAAAATTTGAAATTCGCTTTAAAATGTGAATTTTTTTGTTCCAATGTTTAAACAATTTCTATTTAAATTATTAAAAAGTCGCACTTACCAGCGTGATTTACAACATATTGCTGAAAAACTTTTGGTTTTTAGTATTCATATTAACCAAATAAAATCATCAAACCCTTATCTTCAGATTTATGTATGGTTTCTAATATAGATAAAATTATTCAGTTGTAGGTTTATTACTCATTGACAATTATACAATCGTAAACAATTAATCATTGTCACTGACTTTCTTCAATAACTGTGATCAGCCGTTCGTTTATAAAGAGTCTACTAAAAATTTCTGACAGTTTAACAATTTTCATCAGTAATCAGCGTGTGCCAAATAATAAATGATTGCAACTATGTGGGAACTGCATCCCTGAATGCCACTTCCGTTCGCACGTTCACAATAAAATCGTTTCACTCCCGATTTTCCCATAGGGGAAAGAAAGGGGTGGGCACCTTCGTTGCACCGATTTGTACTGGTGCGCAGCATCAGTTTGCGGCATGAAGTCCGTGGCCACAACACGGGCACTGCATTTGAAAAGCGAGGCCAGACGTTGGCCACCATTTTGCATGGAGAGAAAGAGAGAGTGGGAGAGGGAGAGAGAGAGAGTGAGAGAGGGAGAGAGAGGGAGAGAGAGAGAGAGGGAGAGAGAGAGAGGGAGAGAGAGAGGGAGAGAGAGAGGGAGAGAGAGAGAGAAAGTGTTGAGAAACATTTTGAAAGTGACAAAGTGATGGTGACCTACCAAAAGTAACACAATGAATGTGTAATTGAAATGGAAGATGCAATATTTTTTAAAAAGTGCGTATCTGATTGTGTTTCAATGTCTTGTAACTGTATAATTTTGGCATTTAAAATTCCCGTAATCTTACACCTGAAGCCCAACTGGTGCTTGAAGCTCATTGGCTGAAATCGGATGCGCAAGAGCCCACAAAAATCATTCCACCATGGATATACGGATTGCGTTTGGTACATATTCAATGTTACACCTATGAGATTTCGAGTTAATATGTTGTGATTGAATCTGTGTTTAAATAGTGATAAAAACATCTTTTTCAATCACATTTTGGCGCCTATTTCAAATTTTCAAACAGATAAAGTGGTTTTAAATTTTTGCACTATAGCCCAGATTGTTTAAAAATCTGAAAAAATGTTGTAAAATGTTATGAAATACATTCTAGGGGGAACAACTGAGACAGTATTTCAACGTTATTACGGCGAAAATCAGTTTCAAAAATTTATTTATTCTTTCTATTTGAATTGGGCGTCAAAATTTGTTGACAAAAATATCTTCAAATGCAAACATTTTCTCCCGTCTCTGCATTTTTTCATCCCAATACATGCAATAGAAACTGAAGAAAAAACCTTAAAAACATGTTTCTCGTATCTCTACATCAGATTGCTCTAGGATGCTGATGTTTTTGGAGGTCTATGTTTTACTCTCTTTCATATGAGTATCACGATTATCGATTTGGTTTCGGAACACTTTTCACTCCTTTCTTCGGGTATACTGTTTAATGGCACAGGTGTATCACTGTCCTCTGAACTCTGTATATGTAGACTATGAGGCTCGTGTTACTACTTGCAAGATTTCTCGCACGAATACAGCAGTGAAACTTATTTCATTGTTATTTTACTCGACATTTTTATTCATCGGGCTGATTAGCGTCGAGTGGGTAGAGATGGAGTCGAAGGCAACCGCGAAGCCCAAGGCCAGAGCGATTACAAGGGCAAGGCCAAGCAGCGCGAGAGCGGAGGCGGAGGCGAGGGCGGCAGCGACGGCAGCGAGGGCTGCGACTGCGACGACGGCGGTGATGGCGTGGGTGGAGGCGAGAGAAAGGTGGGGGCGAGAGCGTGGGTGGAAGCGAAATAGTGGGTGGAGGCGACATCGTGTGGAGGCGAGAGCATGTTGAGGCGAAGGCGTGTGTGGATGCGAGAATGAGGGCGGAGGCGAGAGCGTGTGTGGAGGCGAGAGCGTGTGTGGAGGCGAGAGCGTGTGTGGAGGCGAGAGCGTGTGTGGAGGCGAGAGCGTGTGTGGAGGCGAGAGCGTGTGTGGAGGCGAGAGCGTGTGTGGAGACGAGAGCGTGTGTGGAGACGAGAGCGTGTGTGGAGGCGAGAGCGTGTGTGGAGGCGAGGGTGGGAGGAACGACACGGAACCAGTGCCTTGACATGTCACTAACACGCCGTGAGGTGTACGGCACAAAAATATTAACTGTGGGCTCAAAACTTTTTCCTTCTTGAAGCAGCCGGTGACATGAACATCGACGGATGGCTGGCGGCGCGGGAACGCCGCTGGGCGGTTGTCCGCGCACCACGCAGGAGAGTACAGGCGGTGCGGTGGGGAGGGGGGGCGGGGGCGGAGGAGGTAAGTGTGGGCTCCCGCGGGCGCCTTCGGGAAAGAAATGCGCTCGTTAGCCGCGCTGCCCAGTGCTTAAGGATTAGAAGTCGCCATCTATTAGCGCAAACAGAGTGCGCCGCTTGTGGGTCCAGCCGGCTGGGCCTCGTGCGCAGCCCGCACCCCACCCCACCCCACCCCACCCCACCCCACCCCACCCGCTCCCCCTTCCCAGCGCTTCTCTCGCCCTCTCCACCTTCCCACCGCCTCCCACTCTTCTCCGCCCCTCCCCGCTCCAAGCAACCTTCCCAGTTTTCCTATCCTTCCCATCCTTATCCTGTAATTTCCCACCATTTCTCACACTTTTCTGCTCTTCAACGCTTTTCCTTTGCTCCCTCCGTCCTTCCATGTTCCCGCCTCCGCACCGCATGTGCCCCCCGCTACATCCTGTGTGAAGGACCCTATGCTTTTCTCGCAAATGCGAGGAATATGAGGAGAATTGCGAAGAGCACGCTGCGGAATGCTGTGCCGCTAATCGCCCTGCAGAGTCCGTACACCGTTACCAATAACATGCACGGTTTGAGATGTGTAGGTACATTTTAATTATTTTCTACGTATCATAATATGTTCAACATCCCTATAGTATCAGTCAATCCATTTATTAACTAAATTCGTTCAACGAAACACTTACTTCACTGACGCTATTTATACGTCAGATACAACAAGGTTTCCTTTCTCGTCTTCCTTATTCACATTGCCATACAGTGCCATGTTTCTTTTGTTTTTATTTATTTTTTATTTTTAAATTTGAGGTCACTTTTCACTCGGGTATATACCGACCACTGTGATTGTTTTATTGTAATTGCTACTGTAGATGGAACAAGTATGAACAATACAAACACACATAAACATTTATGCCCGAGGTGGTATTTGAACCCGCGATCCTTCGTACCGAAGGAGCTACGAACCTTCAGCCTTCGCGACCTCAGCTGTCCAGGCCAGGACATTACCATGTTTGTTGACTTGTCTTCTCATTTTTCTCTCGTGAAATGTGCAGATAATGTTTACGTCACGAAATTTCACAAGTCTACTTGCCCCTCTAGCGCCAACCAGACCGAACTCGTACGCCTATCTCAATCCGATTCCTTCCTACAAAGAAGTAGGTTCGTGGCCAGCTCACACTGAACACTCGTATGCAACACGCACGTTGTCGGGCACTCTGACTTTTATGACAACTTACCAGCAAATATTGTAGAATGTAAAACGCATACTGTCAATCATTTAAGTGTTTCTGACCGTTAGATCACACGTTTGTATGAACTAAAATACTGATTTGGTGCGTTCCCATCTGCGTGTAGGCCCAGTCGGGAGGAGGAGGGCGCGAGCGGGAGGTGGAGGCTCTTCTCCTGAGGCGAATGATCACTCCAGCAGCTCCTGACCACCTCAGATGCGAAAATCACTTTTAAGGTTGAAAATGCTACAATGGTATGGCCACCTGAGAAGAATGTCAGATACAAGGTGGCCCAAGAATGTCCTCGACTGGTCTCCTCCAGGAAGGAAAAAACGAGGAAGGCCTCGCAAAACCTGGAAAACCGGAGTAATGGAAAGAAAGATGCGTGAAAAAAGAATGGACGAAAACCTTTGGTCGGATGGAGAAGGCTGGAACCGTAAAATAAGAGGCAACCGCTGACAAGTGGAAACGCCGATAAAAGTAAAAGTAAGTAACTTTTCAGATTGGTTGACTAGGAAACTGATCGAACGCGTCTCTTTGGTGTGACGCCATTAGGCTGCTTTTCGATATCAGTGCCCACTGCACTCCTCGAATTTAAATCTAGTTTGTTAAACATATAAATAATAGAAAATCTTAATTGAAATAATATTTAATAATGATTATTAATAATATTTAATAATAATTCAACTAATAGAATATCTTAAATAAACAAAAACACAGAGTTGGCCGGAAATAACACTATCACCATTTTTTTCCGTCCTTCGATATATACGAGGAGAACATCATACAAACAATTAGGACTCTCTCTCTCTCTCTCTCTTTGGTCCGCGCCAAAATTACCAAAACGCTTGCGGCGCGTGGACAATTGCCACCATCGCCGGAGAGCGAACTGTCCGAACTCCGCACCCCAGTTGACGCACTGTAGGATTTGAAACTATAACAACCAACCATTTTGGATAAGATTTATGTGTGAAGGCGTGAAAGAAAAATTAAGTCTATAAAAGAAATAAAATGGGAGAATTAGTCTCTCGTTGTGTATAGGATAGCTATAATGAAAGCTTACATTACTCGTAGCTTCATGAAGATACATTATTGAACAGAGAGCTTACAAAAACTCTTAAGTGGGCAGAAAGATTTTTGAAACTTATTTTAAACTATTATAAATATTAAACAGTTTGCGTACATACACCACATCTAATGCATCTACTACATTTGTGTGGTGCCCAGTGTTTTAAGGTTCCCTTATACGCATCATTCAAATATTTCTGTAACCTCCTAACAGTTGTAACCTCATACCAGTTGAGAAAGAGAAACATATTACAATATTTTGGGCACGGAATATTTCAGAGCACATTCCTATCTACAACATACCCTTGCTCCTTAAACATCCTCTACGTCTAGGAACCTATTTCGGTCCGTTTTTATTATCTATTGTTTTGGGTGAAGTAATTTGCAACATCTCCTGTCAAGCACCTCTTTGTTCCATTTTTTCCCGCCCGCGAGCCAGCTCTCACGCAAACGTAATTAAATAACTGGCCTCATTCCTCTGCCTGCATTTACAGCTTCTCGCGCTTCTTCCCGGGCGAATGGAGATCAGAACGTGAATGGCCCATAATGAGGCGCACCTCAGCGAGGCTACATGCGCACGTCGGGGGGGGGGGGGGGGGGGGGGGGGTACAAAAACCCAGCGTCCTTGAGCTCGTCCATTCGACGTCCCGCGTGGTCTCTCGCGGGCGCCAGCGGCCGCCGCACATTACCGCAGCTGAAAAATTCAGCGCGCCCGTAACACACACATTTACGCCCGCTTTTTAATTTAATGCGGTTCATTACAGTACGCGGGCCGTCTCACCCTTCCTGCCCCCCTCCCTCCCATTTCCCGTCCGCCCTCCATCCCTCCCCCCCCACCCTGCAGCCGGCATTCCGGAGGCTAATTTCCCCAATACCTCGTAGCGCGCCCGGCGCAAGGGCCACTGGTGGCAGTGGGGGAGGGGGTGCTAGGGGGTGCTCCTCGCCCCACAACACTCGGCTCTCCGCCCCTCGCGCACTCACGCACGCGGCGAGGTAACTGTGGGGGTTGCTCCTGTTTCACGGAAACTTTCCTCCGCCGCTCCGATCTCTCTGCCTCTCTGTCTGTCTGTCTCTCTGCCTATCTCTCTGTCGTTTTACCGTTTTCTCTCTCTCTCTCTCTCTCTCTCTCTCTCTGTCTCAATCTGTCTTTCTGTCTCTTTTATCTGTCTATATGTCTGTATATTGGTCTCTCTATCAGTATCTCTACCTGTCTCTCTACCTCTATCTCCCTTTTATCACTCTCTCCATTCATTCCAGTTCGCGGAGGAAAATTGATGACAACGTTCGCCGGGGAGATTGCAGTATTTCCACGCCTTCTCGGTAAAAAACATCGTCTCTCTTAGTCTTTTGTTCTTTTCTCTCCCACTAAACACATACTAACACTACGTACACGTGGTACTAAGATTTTTTGTAATTAATTGAGTTCTGCAGGACATATTCATGTGATCTTACGGTATTTGCAAGGAATTACCAAGCAGAAAGGATACAGCCATTTTGGTGACTATTAATGTGCTACATTCCACAAAGATATACAGAGATTAGTCTAAAAAGGGGCTTTCTTCAAAAAATCGTACATGAATTGTTCTAAAGATCTGATTTTTTTAGAAATGATTTCAATTAGAACGAAAATATTTATCTTCAATAGTGTACTTGTGCAACGTTGAATTTACATTGATTTTTTGCATTGTCGAAAATAAAGCGTGTTCTTCCGAAAATGGGAATTCATTTGTTTACCATCTTACAACACGTACACCATTCCCTTAAGTGTCCTTCACCATTTGAGGACCAAGTTTAATCCAAAAAATTGCGGACACTTTTGAGAAAATTTAGAAAATGTTTGGAATATTCATGTAAGTACCTAACAATCCAAATTTCAGTTGTAAATTCACAGGGCCTTTAGATCGATGGAGAAATCCACTTCTTTGTTTCCAGGATCCGGCAATATGAATTCGGTCCAATACCACCGTTTTCCCGCACACGATTACAGTACTCGCTCTTCTTACGAACCAAGAAGAGACAACAAAAATTATGCAGAAACTATTCGTCTTCCCAAAAAATTCTGTGGTGTTTTTTAACATCTAATTTTTTGAAGAGATTTTATTTAAGGTAAATTACTGTAATCTGTATTATATTTTCGCAATATTAATATTTGGCAAATTTAAAAAATACAGTGTTCACCTAAAATGGATTTATCATCACTTTTTTCCGTCATTCGCTACATACGAGCAAGAAATTAAGGGAGGAAAATTGATGAACATAATTGTAACACAGCTAACATCATCTCAAGGAATAGTATCCAAGGAAGAGGCCACCGAAATTAAATATTTGCTATTCACGTATTGAATTTTTCTATATTCTTGGATCAGAACTACTGTAATTGTAGTGCGTATTGTTATATATTATACTATGTTATTTGCGCATTCGTGAACGCTGTTTTTTAATCATTTAATTTCTTGCAGTTCCTTATAAGCATGTTTTATTTGTTGTTCGTGAGGAGTGAGTGCTACGTTTTGGGAAATCATTTGGGTAGCTTTCCTTACCAGGAATTTTGCTGCTGCAGGCCACTATAAACTAGTATACTAGTACAATAAAATATAATAAAATAGCGGCCATTGCTTAAAATTCGTACTTTTTGAAATTCACCACCATGTGTACTATATACATTAAAAATTAATAAATTGTCATGGAATTCGTAGAGAAAGGGGCAACTTCCAATATGCCTATGTATCAAGACGCGACAGAGGAGTCTAAATGCCCGGGAGAAGCAAAATTGTAGTCAAGAGGGGTGGGCAAAGAAGGCTAAATTTGGGACGGATATAATTGGGATGAAAACATTGGAAGTCTGGCCAGTCAGAACGTGAGGGGGAAGGAGTTGCAAGCGAGAGGAAGAAAAGGGAAGAGAGATGAGGGGGGATACAAGGTATGATAAAGGAATGGAGATAAGAGGAACTGAGATAAGTGAAGGTAGAGGAAGACCAGACTAAAGAAAAGATGGAAAGGAAACGAGTTTTAGGGAGAAACATGTGCTGAGATGGGTAATGATGAAAGGATAGGAGACAGAAGGAAAGGAAATTTAGGGAAGTGATGTTCACCCTCACTTCCCTAACTTTCCTTTCCGTCTCTGTCTTCTATTCCTCTCCGAGGGGGGAAGAGGGAGAGGTAGAAAGAGATGAGGAATGGATGTGTGTAGGGGGAACAGATGCTGAGGAAGTAGGGATTTGCGAGTGATGAGGGTGGGAGGGGCAGTGGAATGGAGGGAAATAAGGGATTGGGAAGGAGAGGGCGGCGGTGAAGGAGGAGGGGAAGAGGAGTGGGCGGTGGGGCGGTGATCCAGTAGTCGGGGGGTTGACGAACGGCAGCCATCGTTCTTTACGAGGTACAAAATAATTCGGGCTAATTTAATGGCCATTTGCGCCAAATCAGCAGTTCAGATTCAATTACTAGTCGATATCGGCGGGGGCGTCCGTATTTCGCGAACTCGCTCGCGTGACCGCCGCCCAGGAACCTCCCCGCCCCCAACTTCCCCCCCCCCCCCCCGCCGGCCAGCCTCATCCCTCTTCCGCTCCCGCCCTCTGTCTGCCCCGCCGCGGCCAGCGTTGCCCAGTAGGAAAATCCAGGGTTGAACTAGGCTAATCAGCAGCAACGCCATTGCGTTCTGTAGTCGAAGTCACTATCTGTTATTTATTTCGCGCGTGGGTGCGACATATTCTACACAACATACGGAAGGGATGTCTCCGGCTCGGAGGATAGCAACCACTAACCACAATTGCGAACGTCTATTTAGCACGAGAAATGGTGTAAATAAACTGCAAACATCAATAAAGGATAAGGATAATTAATATGGAACTATGTGAAGAGATAAATTAATTATGGCGGACACCAAATACGGAATGTTATGACTTCTATTGAAATGAGAAATTGTCATTATTCTGAAATTTGTTAAAACTATTAATTCATTGCCAATCACACATTCACAATCAAATACTTTTATAACGTTTGAATGCACTTTTATTTTAAGGGAAAACTGCTCACATAAACAATACGAATATTCACTAAACAAATCAGTAAATTTGTATAAATATTAATAAATTATATAAAATCAGTATACTCCTATAGAATTATAAGAGTCCAATTAAAAATGTGCTTCTTTAGTATCTTTCCAAATACATAAGTTAATGAAGTTAATCTTAAAAATGGAAAACATACGATCACCACATTTTAAAGCAACTGCTTTAAAATTGTAATAAACAATATAAAGTGCAAATAATCGAGATTTGTCTACTGTCATACGACCGGACCTATATTTGAATATAAACAAATGTAGACCAAATAGTGTATACATAAGTCATCATAGGGTAATGTTTTATTTACACAAGTTTCCTTGATACTCAGAAGTTTACAGTTGGTATCCATCCCCGATCAGTATGAATCTCAAGTCGTGACAGGGAAATATTGCTCGAATTCGAGAAAATAAACTGTGAATGAATTGCACAGCCTGACGTACCTTCAGAGCAGCTGATCTACTGAGGACTGTTTAATTTTTGTAAATAGAAATATTAAATTATTATTTCACTATTAAAAGGTTAATTTTCTTTTCATTCGATTACTGGTAATTTACTTGCACTTGTTCGCGGAGTACACATTTAAAAGTTTTCCAGTTAACCAACTTGAAATATCGGTCATTGAGGGCTTATCAATAGCATCAGCCCACTACGTGATATTTCTGTAAGACCCAACTTCGAACACGGTTTTGCGTTGTCGCTTTCCACGCTCTCCAGATATGGAGTAGGTTTACGCGAAGCAGAATAAAATCCATTCATTGCAAAGAGCAAATCAAGTCATGATGTTATTTACGAAGCTCTTTCGGGTGTAACTTCTGTGCTTAACTTACATGAAAATTAATCAAATTTATTATTGCCGCCCTCATGAGTTTCCATACCAGCATAATAAATTACGGTATCAATTTCATTCTTAATATTTTAACATAATTCACACCAGACTTTTTTGTTTCTTAAATGTTTACGTTCTCGAGATTTGGTTTTAAAAAAATCTTAATTTGTAAACGAGGGCTGTCAACCTATTGTTCATTTCTAGCACTTAAAATAATAGCACCGATATTAATTTTTATATTATCACATTGCACGCACGTCCTGTGATTTTAGATTATTACATTTTTATTTATTTCTGCAATTTTATTATATTTTAAAGCACGTATTTTCAACAAATAAATAACTTCGTGAGAAGGAGCTTCTTAACAGATGGTCTTGGCTTAACAACCTGGATTTTTCCATGAAACTTTAATAGTTTTATGAACAAGCATTTACACACCGAGCTTGTGAAGGGAACTTTCCTCACTATAGGCGTAGGCGGTGTTAAGAAGCATTAAATTTTCAGAAAGTATTCACACTTTAATTGATGTAACTTGGAGTTTACGGCAGAGCACTATGCCACCTCATACCACGCACGTATTTACGCCCTGTTGGCTACGCACTTACGGTTTGTAAAATCTCCTGTCAAGTTGCGGCTTCGGAGATGGCTGCTAGAACGTCAATAGTGGTCGGTGTGCTAATTCGACGCCAAGACCGCGAGGAAAACACTGCAGCACCGAAACAAGAATAACCACAAGAATAACTCCACATAACACAATGATCACAAAAGATTTCGGAAGACCATTGGCGTCTCCTGGCTAGTAGACATAGGGATGCGATCATGATATTACAGGTTGCACGCATAATTCCAAATATTTAAAGCCTCCGTCATTACGATTTACTCTGAGGTATTTTAGAAGTTTATACAGTATATTTTGTTTTTAATCTCACACACGGAAATCCAATGATCACTTTCATATTTCAGTTTACCTATAGAAGTAACGTAACAAAAAAGTCATGGGAACCTCTAGAAACGAGAAGAACAAAGGCGAGGCTTTGCGCTCTTTATAAATCGTACGTAGGTCAACCAGCTTGGAAGGAAATTCAGATTAGACTAGAAAAACCAAATTATTTCGGCCGAAGCGATCACACCCACAAAATTCGAGCAAGGAAACAAAATTCAGATCTTGGGAAGTTTTCCTTTTGTAACAGAACAATTAGAGATTGGAACAGTTTACCTGCAGCAGTTTTCAAAGCTTTTCCTCTCAGAGTCCGAAGTTTTAGAAATAAGTTAGAACAAGATAACAGTAACTGGTATTAAATGAGTAAGTGTTGTGTAGTGCGGTGTAGTGCTGTGAAGTGATGGTCAGTGTAATTCAAAGCAAAAAAGTGTAGTGTAGTGAAGTGTAGTGAAGTGAAGTGCGGTGAACGCGATCTATGCTCTTTTCAATGCTGCTTTTCGTCTTGTACTGTATTGTACGGTATTATTATTATTATTATTATTATTATTATTATTATTATTATTATTATTATTATTATTACATTATTATTATTATTATTATTATTATTATTATTACATTATTATTATTATTATTATTATTATTATTATTATTATTATTATTAATGTAAGTGTTGTAACTTTTGCAATTATTGTCACTTAACTGCCACCGGGACATACCCATTTGCAGTTCTAATAAAATCTATCTATATATCTTACCACTAAAGTGACGCCCACAATTCTTCAGTTTTGTGTTGATATTTAATGGTTGTTCATCACTAATTACCTTGAGATTTTCGGATTAGGAGAAAGAACTAAAAGGATTTGAAGAATCCTGATTATAGCACAATGAAACGTTTCACTACAGTTCCCTGCCAGAAGAAACTCATCCACTGTAACAAATGAAATGGATGAGCGCGCCTGTCCCGTCCTTTAACACACAAAAAGTTTTATTCTTTCGCGTTACAATTTCCAATTCACGATTCTATTTAAAGGATCATTAGTGAGACAAAGTAGGCGGTCTTCCTGGCTTTGGCTTCCTTGCAGTCATATTAAGTATGAAATAGCATTTACGCTACAATGCGACAAACATTCACGAAATAGCATCGAACGCACTGTTTCGGCACTACAGACCGAGCGAGATTTGCGTACACGTTGAGCTGGGCGACCTATTGAAGGCCAAATACGAACAGGTGGCGGGAGCAAAATATGAGTTGAAAAAATATATCCCAGAACAATTCAAGTTTCTTTGTATTCTTTGTAATTCTTTAAAACGTCCAATATCTAGCTAGTGTTTCTAAAATGTAGAACATGATACTGCGAAATAGTGAAAAATATTTGATATTAGTTTCTGTCAATAGTGAAGAAAATGTTTATGATGGAAGAAAGTGTATATTCGGGGCAAAACTAAGCAAGCCTAGAGTTTTCGTGTTGTATAATTTTATGGAAATTAAAGTTTGCAGGTCAAAACTGAATTTAAAAAAAAGTGATAGTGACGGATATTTATATTTCCATCTTCATGGAAGTGAAGTATGTGAATTGCCATTACACTTCTTGCATAATTTATATACGATAATCTTAAAATTAAAACATGCTATCACCATTAAACGGAAAAGTTTATATCACAATATTGACCAGTTTATACACATTTTATATATATCACTGTACAAGTTTATGCCCTTCAAAAAATTGAGAAACCGACTGCATTGTTTTTTGTCCTTTAGTACTTTTCCCATGTCGTTATTGACACCATGTCTCGTCCGGACGGCTTCAAACCTGCGGCACAGAAACAAATGATAAATATACATAGAAATATTACTCACAACAGCCGCTTTCCCGGTGATCAGACGTGCATGTGTGGGCTTCGTGTGACCTATTCTGCATCTAGTTCACACAACCTGGTAGGCTGTGCAGAATGATGTGGCTGGATTATAATCATCGTATTCGGATATACTTCTTAATTTGCAGCAAGCGTTATTGTTCCACTCCTGTCAAGTTCTTGTAGTTTACTCTTGATGCTGGCGTGATAGTCCTGTTGTACTATGGATGCACAGAACGTCATAGTTGGCGTCTTTTAGAATCGTCTGAAGAAATTCATATCTCGTGTGAAAACCGATCACATTACATTGTAGGATTCTCATCTTCATGTTTGAAGATCTTCGCTTCTTAATTCATCGTTGTCGATCTTTTAAAGAACCTGAGTAGACTGGGTCATTCAGTTTCTTCATAATCCTGGTAAATCTTCACTTTATTCCAATGTCAGACAGTGATGGGTATATTTCTTTTAGCATTTCAACTATGTCTCGTTGGTGTAACTGAGAGATACTTGAAGGGAGTTACTTGAGCCATAAGTGTTTTCCAAAAAGTCTTTTAGGTGGTGGTAAGTACATTGTTGTATCCTTCTATCCTTTCTTTCACTGTAGCTAGTTGCTCCACTATGCTTTTCTTATTGCTGCCGCTACTAATGGTGTTCTCTCTGGATACCTTCATTTTCTTTCTCTTAGTTTGTTTTACTGCACCGTTAATTCTTCCTTGGGGTCGGTTGAATTGTCCTTCCGGAAGTTCACATGAATTGTTGCTGGGAATGCTTATGATCTGTGATAAGGCCCTCTTAACAGGCTTGCCTTGGTCGAGTGGAGGAAATTCGTGGTAGCTAGGTACATTGTCTTTGTCAGAGGTTACATTGTTTTCAATAATTTCTTCCGATTGGTTGGAGTTAATGCCTGCCAAATTTTTGCAGTTTTTCGCAATGTGCCCTTCTTCCTTGCAGTGAAAACATTTAAGATTTCCGCTAGACATGTAAATCCAGTTTCTTTCACTGTTGTATGTGATCAGTATGGCTTCATGTATCTTACTTACGTAGTATTCCGGTTCGAACACCTGTCTACGGAAACTTAAGATATGAGTGAACTGCTCTTTACCAAAACCGGCTCTGAGAAACGACACTTGAGAACTACGTATCCATTTTAGTTTGTCTAGTTCGGCTTCAATTACTGCATTAGGAATCATAAGATAAACATTTGAAATTGCAATACGCGTCTGTCTACTTACAAAATAATATTTTGGGAGGAGCCCTCAATATTAATAGTCTTGTGCTTATCAATTATTTCTTCTACTAACTGCTTACTGCTCTAAAATTCCCTGTTATTTGAAATTTTTACACACACCCTGTTATTTGAAATTTTTGATACATACGTGATGTGGCTAGGCGGAACAATCGTTGCTAAAGCCTTGCGAGAGGTGTACTGTGGTCTTTGCCTTCAATTGTAGTACCTTGTTCCTTCTCCGTGTTCATGGCATTGTGTACCACTCTATTGTAACATGGGCGGCCGGTCGCGTTTCCTTCAACGGGCTGGCTTCTGTAGTCAAACGCCTGCCCTCAAATAGCCGCTTCGGTATCAGCCATTTATTTCCTGGTCCCCATTCACAACGAGAAACAGGTATGTCGTAATCAGAACAGTTCTATATACTGCAGTAGACTGCTCACTTTACACTGTAACTTAAACTTCTTGAGTTCGATGGAAACACGCAAATAGTCAGAGACCGCGGAGTTACACTGAGCGGAGCGCACCATGTTGCCTCGACCACTTGCTGCACGACATTATCCATGTGACCACCATGCTGGAAACAGCATGACCCAAAGCCATGCACATCAGCACCACCACTAGACTATTATAATTGTTTACAGTTATATCAGAATATATTTAAACTAACATCTTGCGTAGAATTTTTAAAACGCATTTTATATATCAGTTCTCATGCCAACTATGTACAATTTCTAAAGCCTGATTCTACTAACTTTTGCTAATAATATTACATAGCATCTACATTTTCAGTTTCATTTAATATACCTAATACTTGTTAATGCGGCTAATTGCCTCTGTAAACATTAATTTTGTAATGTGATTCTTTATCCACAATGTAAGTTTCATTAAATTCAATCTGATGATGAAGTGTGCTCTAAGTGACAACATGGCAATAGAACACTGCTATGCTTGCGGACTACTGTTGGACAGTGGCAAGACAAGAGACAAAACTAGTACCCGCGACGACCAAAAAGATGTTCCCGTGAATAAGTCCTTTTATTTGACTATAGTGAATCTATAAAACCAGATTTGGATCTAGTAAAGAATATCTAATGTCATATCGCTTATGCATGACCCACAATTAATGACTATGTACAAGGAGGTGTTAATTCCACAACAATGTTGAATATTTACAAGGAGGTATTAATTCCATGTTATAATATTATAAAGAATTATTCTCTAAATGAATTAGTCTCATAATCATGCCATACATACGTTGGTAAGTATTAATCTAATGCGATTTCTGCAAAATTTGTAGGCTTCTGTAGATTATCTAACGCAAAGTAACGGGGACACAAATAAACCATTTTATCTTCTCTCCCTTCATCTTTCTCCTATTTATCCTCATTCTTTTTCTTCTTCTCTTTCTTCTGATATCTTTTCTCTTTGCAGACAACTTTTTTAATATCAAGCAGAGAAAAGCTGTTATATGCCTTAGAAGTACGACGACACACCAAAATATTCATTAGCCTGGTTCAGAATACCAATTCGTAAATATTAGAAATAAACATTTTTTTCAGTTCCTACAAGAAAAGCCAGTGCCTGCGGTGGGACCAACCGGGGTGCACCAATATCAAACGCGAAAAGACGAGACGTGCGGAATCCAAAGACCTATCGTTGACAGAACTCCTGAAAGGAAGAAGATACCCACTCTGCCATTCACGTCTTCGCCGCGAATTCTCGAAAACCTGTAATCTTCTTTCCATTCCCACGTGTCGTCGTTCTCTTTCACCCTCACACACACACACACACACAATGGGCACGTTCTTCGCATCCCCACCTTCAATTTTTTAAAAAATTAAAAGTTTTCTGTGTTCAGTGAGATGCCGACCAGTTTTTTCGGATAAGTGACAAAGGGATGGGAGTGAGGGTGGGGGTGGGGAAGTTGGGGAGCGAAACTCGGCGATCTTCCTCCTCCGGCTACGGCAGTGCCAGGTCCGCTTTTTGTGGAGAACTTCCAGAACTGCGGGCAAGCGCGGAATGGACGGGGAGCAGAGCTGGGAGCGGGAGAAGGAGGGGAGGTCGCAAGACCGAAGGATCTCGAACGTTCTCTGAACCGGGTTTTATAGTTTTTTTTGCCCGCCCTCCAAGTAGGTAATAATTGAATGCTGACGGTATAAAAGCCTGAATTCAATATGCGTTCCCAATAGGCTGAAGAATCTTCATGATGGTATCTGCGACGCTACTTGGGACTTCGCGTAAAGCTTGGGGGGTGTTACAAACTAAACTCAATCTTCAAATCCCGTCGTATTCGTAAAAAGCCATTCACCTTTAGTATACGACGGACATCACAAACGGAATTATTTCTTCCCACAGCACACAAGCCTCACGCTCAATTCCGAGCAAATGGCTGAACTTAAAAAGCAAATGTTCTTCTTTTATTCCAGCAAACTCTCAGAACTCGAAAGAAGGTGGCGATCGGAGATTCCCAAAGACGGTCTCATAATAAAGACCCCACAAAAATTTGTTCTCTTGCATCGGAGAAAATATTCCTTTGATTATTGTTCAAATCGTACTGCACAGATTCTTACTTCAAAAAGTTCTTTTGAAATTGGTTAAATTATTAGCTGATTGATCTCACTAATGTTATATTTCTCATATTACATTTCATTTCTTTACATTGATTTAAACTTCTGTATTTTAGCTTTTCGCGCCAATTATTGTGACAAAGAGCAATGAAATGAATTCAGGGAAGAAACGTGTATAGTGACAAATATTTTTTGACAATGTAGTGAAAAATGTAGCGTTGTATCAATTTTAAAATGCAATAAAAAAAAGTATGTATACAGTGATGTGTATAGTACGTCCTCTTTTACAAACAATATTGCATACCAATTAGCGAAAATAGTCTGAAGTGGCAGAAGAATAATTTACAGCGATATGTATCGGTAATAAAAACTCCTGTAGTTTGTGTTTACTCAGTTTGGAATATTGAGAAAATATTTATAAATTATTTATAATACAGAGTTATATCACAGGCAAGTAATATATTCAATTGCGCAAATATGCGTCACTGAAAAACTTCGGAGTTTGGTTTCAGGTACTTAATATACGATAGGAAACGATAATAAATTATAATGATCACGTTTAAACATGTAAATTAGGAGACGTTCATGTTCAAAGTAGTCAGGAGAGAAATAAGGAAGCAGAGAAGTCGAAGACGACGAAATCGAAGTAAGAAGAAGGCAAACAAAAGAAATATTAAACAAATAATCTTTCCTTTCCTTTCAACAGTAGTAAGTGAAACTAGAGTCAAGTATCATGTGTTTATCTCAAAGTAAGCGCAACACAAACCCATCAGGCACTTTCGTATAGCCTTCCGAATGTTTTGTTCACGACACCCGATCCAGATGCGAAAACGCCACAAGCAGAAGCTGCGTATCCGAAACAAGATCAATACATTCGCGAGTAAATACCTCTGTTTGGACACACCCTCTCCCGCCCGTAAAGGTCATCGGGAAAGGATATCGCTGTCACAAAGCGGGTCGAGTGCCACAACAGCTGCGACTGGAACAAGGCTGGAGCAGAGGCGGCGGCGGCGTCATCAAAGCCCCAGTCGCAGCAACATCCCGGACACGGCAACGCTCTCGTCTGATAGGCCGAGGCGAGCCCTCGACAAGCGTAATTTGCTAGAGAGACGCGTGCTCACGCCACACGCAGCCACGCACGCGCGACATGCTGTTTCGCTTGCTTCTCCCTCTCCCCCGCCCCCCGCCCTGCCCAGCTCACCGTTGTTCCGCTCCGCTCCACCTCGCTCCAACGGCATTCCAAGATGTCGGTCTACGTGCTTCAGTCTAGTGCGGGGGTCTTGTAGTCGCGCATGACCAGCAAGCACGCGTTCAAGCTACACAACGTAAGTAGAGGAGGGGGTGTATCTCGTACGGCCCTATACAGAGTACAGTATGTTTGAACAGTTGTATTAATAAGATGAGTGTATGCAACATGTATACCAAGAAGAGGGAGTCTCAATAAAAAAAACGCCTGATTATCATTTTTAAAATGTCGAGAATTGAATGTTTTTTAGAAAATCTTATTTCTTTTCTTTTTTATATCGTCCCCATCTGTTCTATTTACGCTGTAATAAGGACCTTAATCTCCACAGGCAAGGGTATCTTATCAGTCTCATCTCTCCCACGTCACCCGTTACGTCCCATCACTATTAGACTTGAGACACAGTACGCCACGCCGCATTGCATTTGCAAAATAGACGTGTACACGCGTCGGACCTCGTGGCTGCAGTTCGGTTACATAGTACGGCACTACGAAGGTGGAGGAAGTGACGCACCTCTTACATCTCGCAAACAACTTCAGTTGTTTCAGAGCAGTGGAAATACACTTATGAACGCCATTTGTACTACACTAAGATTTCGCAACAATTCTGACCCAAAACGAATCGGCAAAAAAGGTTTAAATTTAGAAAACTTAACAATATCCTCACTAATCAACTTTTTTAAGTTGATTTATTTCGAAAGAGCAAACAATAAGACTTGTGTGTGTCGGATGGGGAATAAGTATAATATGTGCGCGTGTTCTTGGGCACCGGAATACCTAGTTCACCATTGTACTAAACTTAGCAGAAGTATAAAAGTACCTACAAAGGTTTCTTTGCATGCCCTTGCCGTAATCAATGTGATGTCCCGCCCTTCACCCTATCACTTCTGCTGAACCTCTATGTATTGTATTTCGAACTCGTCTTGAAAAGTCTTGTTTGACACAACGTGTGTAGGAAAACGGGCTTTACATTCTCTCACAGCATGTGCTCGGTCTTTCTCTCTCTCTTTCTCTCTCTCTCTCTCTCTCTTTCTCTCTCTCTCTCTCTCTCTTTCTCTCTCTCTCTCACACACACACACACACATACACAAATACACACGGAGGAAGCACATTATTTTGTGTTGTAATGTAGGTTGTAAAAAATCTCTGTAGAAGAGCAAAACACCTTTGATCCAAACTTTTGTGAAATATAATAAACCAATATCACCACATGGGACGTTGATCATTACGATAATGTTGCCACATAGAATACCATGAAGTATGTAGCCGTATCCTCACGCGTTCACTAAATACAAGTAGCAAAGAAAAATCTGTGATCTTCGCCGAATGCCCATTACTCTGCGATATATCGTCGGGGAAACAAGCGACATTTCAGAAACAGGCATCTTCCAGAAAAGTTTGGGTCTAACAGTGAGTAGGGCCGCGTTTTTCGCAGCCAAAGATAAAGTGAATTACTCCATATCATGGTTGTCTTGTGAACCACCTATAAAACTTTTACTGGACAATATTTCAAAAATTTAATTTTTTAAGTTAATCGGCAATGTCAATCACAGGAACTCAGAAAATCAACTATACTGGAATATACTGTGTATTTGTTACTTAATTGTAAATAACGTGCATTGCACCCAGGTTTCCCATGAATATTACAAACATTCTTGGGCTAGGTATAACTCTTGCCGCATAAAATAATATACTTGTGTAATTTCTAAATGCTATAATTCTAAAAATACATAATGTGAGAAAATATAAAATAAATCGCATGAAGAAAGATTACCACTGCTGACGAAGGCGTTATTACAAAAGTATACTACGTGCATGTGACAATGTATGTTTGTTTTATGTATTTCGAAGTAAAAAAAATCGCAAAAGCTTTCACAGAAAATGTATTGCGATTTCTTTTCAAAGCCAAACCGGGGAACCAAGAGGAGTCTCTCAGGGGAAAAAGTCCTCACAGTTTTTCTTCTAATTACCAAATAAAATATTTCCTTTCATCTTTTACAGAGATGTATATTTTTTTATTTGATAACTATTGGGGAGCTTTTTTGGTCAAATTGTAAACGGAATTGCGTGTTTTTAACCGCCAATATCTCGCGTCGCTCCTGTCCAGAAGTAAAAATGCTCTTTAATGCAGCTATGTGGAAGGACGGGAAGACCTCCGTTGAACTCCCATTACAAATCTCTCTTTCTACTACACGAACACGTCATACGAGAGGAGCCTTGTCACCCTCCAGCACTCCGCCAAACGCCAGAGCAACTGTGGACAGAGCAGCTGGCGCACTGGGGACTCTCACAATGCGGGCCGACGGATACCAGGGGGAAACTGAATCGATATACCTTTCTCTTTTCCCACTGCAAGTCGATGCATGTACTCTAATTGTTTGTGGTTCATTTGAAGTAGTTTATGCAATTTAATTCTTCCTTTATCTTAACAAACATGCGTAAGCCACCGTTGCGAGGAACCATCTCATCATTTGTATTATCAATTAAGTGATACTGATACAAATTTATGGAGATAGAACGTATAACAACCGGCTACAAGTCCCAAAAATATGAAATAAAAATAAACGACCGTAGCTGTCTTATAGGTTCTTTGAAAACAGCACAAAAGTGTTGGCGATTCCTATGGTTTTGACGCCAACAATGTGGCAACCTACATCAACAATATAATTTATAGGTAATGGACATAATAAAATTCAACTTTCTGGCAAAAACCTTTTTTTTTGTAACACTCAACTCGTTAGCCGTATGTTGAGTAAACTCCTAATTTAATTTTGTAATAAACCTTTTATTCATGCGTGAGAAACATCACAATTGTAGTGAAAACTAAAATCTTTAAATGCGCATTTAAGGGATTGAACGTTATGTGTATTTTCAAGGAAATATATACCAAAGACTACTATGAAAACCTTAACTGCTTAGGGGCACAGTTTTAATACGGTTAAATCTCTGTAAACATTTATGTCCTTCATTTTCTTTGCGATTTCGATAAAATGAAAGAGGAATATCAAACAAATAAAACATTGTGAAACTAAGAATCATTATAACCTAGATTTTATCGTAGTTGCGACCTTGTGGATGAATCTATATTTTTTCATTTATTTTCATATTTCAGTTAAATTGAAATGGCTTTTTTATCAACATTCATCAACGCTAAATATACTTCAGTGCTACTTCCTATCAACATATAATTTTGATATATTTAAAAAGTGTGCTTTATTGCTTGACCAAATAAGTTTCTTTTTCAGATTGTTTGAGTGACCCCTTTTCTCGAACTTTTTAAAACTTCTAAGTTATTGATATTATTTATCCCATATCATTTTTGTGAGCTTCCTCGGAAACCAAACCCATAATTCTTTAAAATTTTTATTGAACCATTTTAAATATAGCACTATTTGCATATTTCTTGTTCCAAGATTCTTCAAACATAGGTTTTCTCTTTCATCTTTTTTCAAGTCGTCATTTTCATTAAGAAAAATATTTTCCAAGAATCTTATATTAAATTTGTTAAGAATCAAGTTATCTTGCTAGTGCAATCTATTTCTTCACTATCTTTCTCGTGACTGGTTATACAAGCGAAATAAGAATACTTCTCAACCGGTACGACTTGCATATTTCTAAGCATAACTAAGCATTTTCTCATTATTATTGGTAATCATAACTTGGGTTTTCATATATTCATTTTCTTAAAGAAAACGTTAGTAAACCGTTTAATTTCAGAAGCACTTTTTTAGAATATTAATATTTTGATAATGTATTTTTACTGTTTATTGGATTTTCGTTTGCAAACTTGATGAAATAAATTGGATTTCTATTGATTTTGATTATACTTGATGGAACAATAACACTGGCAATTTAAATTAAGATCTTTTGTATAGCGAGTTAGATAAACCTTATCAATTATAGTTCCATTTACCAGCCAATTCAGGCGGTTCTTGAAGGCGAACAAGGTTGGCAACCACATCCTTCTCCATGTGAACAAGGCTGCCTAAACACACGATGACAGCTCTTGCCCTATTGTTTGCTCTGACGATCAATGCTGTGTAAATGCCGTCCCCTCAAGAGCTTGCCCTCCGCACGACGCCCAGCCAGAAAATCGAAGATTCGCACTCACGTTACAATATGGTATCATTAGGAAACGCTCATTTAATGTACGTAATTCTGTACACTAGCAATTGTGCGTAGCTTCTGTTACCTCGCATCCGTCGACCGACTGGCCTGACGAAAATCTTGTTCATGAAAGTGTTCGAAGTCGCTAATATAGATGGAGGACAGAAAAGAGACTAATTTACTTACATAACGTAGTATGTCATTTAAAATTACACCAGTTTATCTCACGTGTTGCTCGTACATTTATATTCACAAATTTATATTATCTTGTATTCTATTCTCTCAGTATTCATTTTTGAGTAATATTGTCAATCACATAATTGAATCACTACAATAAAGTTGTTCAATGCGTGTTTCAAACACAAGGCCCTAAAGTGAAATTTGTATTTCACGTGAATACTAAGTCAAAAGCTATTTTTTAAAGAAGCAGAAGACATTTATGTGAATACGTTTGGGGTATCTTATAGAACCATTAGGGGCACTGAAGTATCCTTTTTATTGGGGGTCCTTCTGGGTGTTTCTTAGTGGTAATACGTGCTTATGAAACATTTTTCTTGTGTGTTCTATCGACATGCGTGAATCGAGGAGCGTGAATGGCAGATCGCTGAGCTTGAATGGCAGCACAAAGAGTTCTCAGCTCCCGTAAGAAGCGAAGGATCGGGTCAGCCCAGACCGTCGTCAGTTTTGGGTGCGGAGTCCTGGGATGAGTGCACAGGAGAAGTTGGGTCACAAGGAGAGGTCACTTTCACTCTCATACTTTTCGGTCTTACGTATCCAACAGTGTTCTTGAAAATTTATATATATATACAAACATTTAGACTGATACTGATTGTTCCAGTACAATCTTACCAAACCTTTCCGATTAAAAGAATTGTAAAAAATATAATTGTAACTAATGCAATAAGTGCAATACATTTTGTGAAATTTAATTGAAGTTGAAATCGAGAACTGATTGTCTCGAAAGTATCAACCAAGGTACCCAACGTGGCTCCCTTTGCTGTCCGGCCTACTCCTACCACCAACGCCACCCATCTTACTCCGCGCCGCCTCACCCACCCAAACGCGCGAGCAAATCGACGCCACCCCGGGGGGTCAAAGGTCACGCGCGTACCCGCGTCACGTGCGTGCACCGCCTCCGTCGCCCTCCGTCGCCCGCGCAGAGCAGTTACTGAAAGCGCCGTCCCGCAGTTCTTTATTTGGCGGCTGGGGCTTGGCCGCGGGGCAAGGGGCGGGGAAAAGCGTTGACGAAGGAAGCAGGTGGGGCAAGGCGGCATGGACGGGGAAGTTGGGGAAGGGGCGAGATGGGCCGGAGCTGGGGGAAAGAGGTGGGGAAGGGTGGAACAGAGGGTGGGACAGGGGGCGGGGAGGAGGCGTGGCAGTGGAATAAAGCAGGAGGGTGGAGCCGGGGGTGGAGCCGGCTGCGATATCCACCGTCCACTCCCGCGCCCCCGCACGTGTGATATTGCGCGCCACGCAATACGACACGCGCGCCTCATAATACTCCTACTATCGCCCTTGGGAAGTTATTGCCAGCTGGCCTCCTGCAGAGGTGAATTTTCCACATGTGTGAACTCGTATCCTCATAACATTTGTTTCTATGTGGTGTTTATACCTCACGCTTTTACGATAGATTTAGCTGTAGCTACTGATGTCAAACAAAACAATTATATATCAAAAAGAGAAAAATAACAATTAATGAAGTAACTTTAGGACATCATTACGATACTTATATTTTCATGTATTAGATGTCGTTGGCAACAAATTGTATAATTAGTTTGGAAGTCTTCTAATGAATCATTCCCAAGAAATATAAATTTGTATCTGCTTCAAAACAACTTTTAGAAATCCAGTCATCAATAACTTTCAGAGTATGGTTGTTATACCATCATTTAAATTATAATATTTAACACAGACAATAATTAAAAATCTCATGTAACATGATGTATGAGAGAAACAATACAATATTATATATGTAAAGAACTAAAAATAATCATTACTAAAATGATACTAAACCCGAAAGCGTCGTATGTGTCTCACAAAGTAGTCCAACTTTCAGTGTAAACACGTAGTTTGCATTCACTGCAGGTCTTTAGAGGATAAAACAATCGCACTTCGCAGAATCTTCTGCATTTCACTTGTATGCGGATTTCGTTGGGGACAATGAAATTTTGTGACAATGTAGCCTTTATCCACAGCAGGTCTCATTCTTCACTATTTCCGAGTTGTTCTGAATGAGCAACAAAAAACGTCTCCGCTGCAGCATCCTTGATTGGTTAACAATTCTTTATGTAACAGTATTGACAGGTAACGTTCTCACGCAAAGATATTTCTTGTAGCTGTCGAACACCTGTGCATGATGGGTTGTCAAAATATCAAGGTCAAATGTCCCATCTTTCTTCGTTAAATGAGAATTCTCACCTCATGTTCATTGGCAAAAAAATGTTGGTAACATTATTTTGAAACACTGTAAATACTGATTGGAATGATGCCTTTGGCTGGAAGGATAGAAACATTAGTATTACATCTACAATTACTTTTGATGTATAACACATTGTCGATTGTAAGTATAGGAAAAGCTAGAGAAACTGTTCTGGAAATCGTTCGTCTTATTTTTGTAAGCGTTTTTCTCACAAGAATCCTCTTTCAGACTCGATTTTTTGTTTCAAGAAGAGTGCCTAAATCTTTCACTAGAAACATGCTGCTATCGGCAATTAAACATAGGACTTCAAGTTCATCCTTTCACTTTAGGGTCTTTCAGAATTTGCGGAGGAGTTACTGGCTGACTATAGGCATAACACCCCGGAGGGTAATTCTTAACGCCGAGAGGATATCTCCACCTCTGTGCAGAGGCGCCTCTCACCCCACTCCTCCTTCCCCTTCACGTTCCCCTCGCCCTCTCCTCCCCCCATCAACGCCGGCGCTTCGGATCATCCAGCCCCTCGATTCAAGGAACTGAGGAGTGATTACGTTATCAGCCCCGACTTCGTAACACTGTTATCGCCAACAAGATCCATTCTCTCGGTCTCTATAACCTCCGAATAATCTTGGTGGTGCTGCGTTTTCGTGGGGGATGGGAATGCGGGCAACTACCTGTTTAAGACTGAACGGCGTTTACAGTCACGTCCTGATTAGAGGTGAAGAGGAGGGCTGGCGAGAAAACGCTCTTTAGTTTTCTCTTTGTTTTTCCTTTCTTCCCATCCACCTCTCCTCTCCGTCTCTTTCTCTCCCTCTCTCTCTCCTTTCCCCAATTCCTCCCCCTATATTTCATTCTCTCCCCCTCCCTCTATCATTCGCTCACGTCCTGTTTTTCCTTTAATTCCTCACTTTAGGTTTCCTCAAACTTGTCACCTCTCTACTTTTTTTCTCATAAATATTCGCTCTCACACTATTCTCTCAAATAAGTTTAACTTTTTCCCCTCTTAATCCTCTGCTGTTTGAGTCATACAGATGATTGGCGATACTTAGTGTGGAGGAAACGTAGTGTGAAAGAGAAGGGTAATGTAAAAGAGGGGGGGAATACTCAAACCACGATACTCTAACGTCTGTCACGTATGTCAACTCAGAATCTCGGAAAACCAGTGTGGCGATTTCAGCTGTTGCTGTTTCAGTAAAAGCGCTTCATGTGTGAATTTTTTAACAGAAACGCATTTATATGTTAATCTAATCTGCAAATAATCAACACTTCTTCATTGTATCTAAAGAGCCTCTAGACCTTCTATAAGACAAAAATCGAACTTCTGTAGCCGTAGAGCAAAGGCAGAGCAGCGAGCTGCGACTGGCTCATCCGCGGGCGGTCTGCGTAGGGGGTGGAGGGAGCTGGGCCCGACCGACAGCGCGAGTCAACTGTCCGCGACGGCGGGGGCGGGGGCGGCGGGGGTGGCGGGGGGAGGGCGGCGGCTGCCGCGGACAAAGCCACCGGCGCTGACCTTGACCCGCCGGTGATGGATCGCTGCTCGCCGTTGGCTCCGCCTCCGTCGGCCCCACGACGCCAGCAAATTGTTTCCCGCGCTGATCCTTCCTTCCAGGCGCCTTCCCGCCGCCCCCGCCGCCCCCGCCGCGCCGCAGAGGCGGAGGCGGATGGCCCGTGGAAAAAGAGGCAGAGCGGAAAACATTCGCAAATCTGTGGATGCGATGGAAAAACAAAATTTATGGGTTTCGGCTGGGAGCAGCAATTTTTTTAAATCAATTCATCGATTTAGCACAGGATAAAGTACCTTATGATATAAACGTCTAATGCCTGTATATCGATATACTGCCTACCCCGCTGGGGAATCGTGAAGTACGAGTCGAAGGCTGCTGCCTAAGGAGTTGCGTTAGGCATAAGTATTTTTATTTATTTATTTATTTATTTATTTATTTATTTATTTATTTATTTATTTATTTATTTATTTATTTATTTATTTATTTATTTATTTATTTATTTATTTATTTATTTATTTATTTATTTATTTATTTATTTATTTATTTATTTATTTATTTATTTATTTATTTATTTATTTATTTATTTATTTACTTACTTAAACTTATTTGATTCAACTATACAGTGTATGTTTAAGTTATGCTGATGTTATAGCAATATTAGCGAGTTCAAGAAAAGATTTACAGAAAATGATAAATATCCTCCCAAGAATTCGTCAAAAGTTCCTCAACAAAATTAACCTAAATCTAAATTCATGATATTTGGGAAAGAAAAAAAACACATATCTAAAAATATAATGTTAGAAACAACAAAAATAGAACGTATACACAACTTTTACTATTTAGGCTGCACTTTCAAGACAATAAACGCATAAAGGAAATTAGAAAGCATATTACACCAGCTAAGAAGTCGTTCCTAAATAAAAGAAATTTGCTCACAAATAGTAAATAAATTAGAATATTGAAAGCAATTTCTGTAAAATTATATCTGAAGTGTCCTATTAAACGAAATGTGTGTGTTCTTAACTGAAAAAAATTCAAACAATGTCATTTTAGAAAAAGTGAAAGAGAAGAGATCTAAATAAAAATATATTTGTAACAGAAAAGCAATATTCTTTGGGCATATTTTTAGGCATAACGAATTCTTAAATAAAATTTCGAAATGTAAAATAATTGGGAAAAGAGAAAGAGGGAGACATAACATACAAATTTTGCAACAATGTCCAACACAATTACTTTACAAAAACTATGCAGATATGAAAAGGACAGCAGAGGACAGAATGAAATTGCGGCAGTGGCAAGACACTTTTGGCCTTTAGAATGATGATGATGATAGTGTATTGACAACAATGAATCATAATCTAATGAGTAAATAATAGACGTAATATAACCTGCCGAAAGCTCCTTTTAACCAATGCATATTGCAAATGGATCGGTTGGGAATGGAATTTGATCCTTAGGTTTGTCAAGATATTCACTAGCCACTACGCTACGGCCACCCCATATACAATTACTCATTTTTCATAATTATCATTCTCTCCATTATAAACCACCCATCATTGTCTTTGCAGTTACAGGAAAATGCGATCTACCACTATGGTCACAAGCGTAAAGCAAAGGAACTAAATGTAAGTCTCTCGCCTCTGTACGCTCGCGCCTGCGTAATTAGTATTGCACGTGGTTTCTTCAGAGATGAGCCACAAAGTGGAAAAAGAAAACGTTTATAGAGATCCTGACCTCACTATTGTCATATATAATATCGCAAATATGAGGTTGGTGCCAGAGTCTACGAATAAAAATCGGTTTGCGTCAGAAGAGATATAATCAACCCTCAATTATGATAATGATCCATTCCCGAGTAAACCTGCTCTTCAAAACTATTCAGAGATGCAAAAAATGGGGGTACGGAAACATGGCAGAGGAGGCCACTGAATATTCCTGTTGACGGAAGGAGCAAACTGAAGCACCAGACCTCAGACCAAGTTCGGACCGGAAGTAAGTCATTCAGAACTTGAAATTTCCTGTTGCAGCGTTCCGCTAAGTTTGAAAACAGGTTTCACAGCAGTAAAGCTCACCTCAACGCGTCAGCAAATTAAAGCAATTTTTCTACAAGCGTATATCTACGTTTCAAATATCCCAAAATACTTAAGTATAATGCTATCCTCGTGAAATCGACATAAACTACCCATAAACGGCATATAATTTTGACGAAACATGTAATTTTTTGGAGAAGGCTGAAGGGAATATATTTATTCGTCAAGATACGGCAAATTTGGAGGTTCGGAGCACTCCATACCTTCTTTACAAGAGGTATTCAGGAGAAACATTTCCGGGGAAACCAAAGTTGCTTCGATCACACAAGGGAGTGGGCGCGATAGCTCTGAAATAGTCAGAGATTGAACTAAGTGTAGTAATAGTAGGATCACACGAGCTGTATTTTGAACTAGGTAATTCGCCCAAAGAGTAAGTAGGTGTTATTACAATATTCAGTCAGATCTATGCTAGAAAGAAATATTTATATAACTAGTGTCTACTTTGTGTCTTATTTGCATTAATCTTCTCTTCACGGCAAAAATCTAACGTAATAAAGGTCGTCTAAAAAGAAAAAGTGCATTTTACAAAACTAAGCACAATATATAAATATCAAAGTTCATGCAAGTTATTGTATTTAAACAATTTTCACACACGAGTACGATGAGAATTTTTATATTTTCTCTGATTCTTTGCGTAAATGCCACCTTCTATTGGTTCTGCACATAAGTGAAGCTTCACTATCTGACCGTGTTTGGAATTTCGTTACTCAAATAATACTTTTTAGATTCTGGCGAAGGTAAATCAATACTTTCTCTCAGAAGATAATAACTGATCAAACTATGTAGCTGATTTCTCTTTTCAAATAGTTTGTATTAAATAGGAGTGAATGTTTTCCTATCAATTCTTAACAAAAGCACTCGTTGTTACCCGTTTGCAGAATTTAACTTAATATGAAAATCATTTAGAGGCGGGATCTCAGAGCGCATGAAAACGCGCACAGCTTACTCTTCACATACGTCACAAACATTTTTTTTTTACTGTTTAGAGACATTGAGGTACAACACTTGTTAAGGCATGTTTTTTTTATTTTAGAAGTATACACTTCAAATAACCTAAAATATTGTTGCTAAAATAAGCCGGTCCGGGTGGCCGAGATCGCTAAGGCAGTAGTGCCGTAGCGATCTCGGACCGAAGGGTCGCGGGTTCGAGTCCCGCCTCGGGCATGGTTGTATTGTGTTTGTCCTTTCACCTCCTATCATCCTCATATATCATATCATCCCCACGTGGGTTGGCGTCAGGAAGGGCATCCGGCTGTAAAACCTTCGCCAAAACCAGAAAAACAGCGACCCCTTAAAGGGAAAAAGCTGAAGAAGAAAAAAAAAAATTGTTGCTAAAATAAATATTATTTTCTTTTCGATGCTCAGTAATGATTTGCTCAGAACTTGAGCTATTCTCTCTTTTCTCTTTCAAGATTCACTACGATCTTCAGCGCTAGCGGCCTAATACGAATATATTGAAAGTAAAAAAAACAACAAAAAACAACCACAAAACAGTAAGTTCAATTATTTTATATCAAACTCCTGCGACACGGGAAGCTTCATCTTAAGTAAAAGAAAATATCATTGTGAAAAATGATAAGCGTAAACTGAGCGGTCTAGTTTCAAAATGAGACTTTTTCATCGTAGTCTGTTTTGAGAAAAACAAAACATCATATCATTTGTTTAAAACATTCTGCTGTTAAATGCTTGGGATTAATCCCTTGGCTTATGAACGTAATTATAATAATATAAGATAATTCAAGAAAATCTAGTCATTATGAAGAAAAGTGAGTTACTAATTCGAAAAGTTTCATTTTGAAATTTAAATGAAATAATGTTTTGATGAAAACTTATTTTTTCTTTAAAATAAACTTATTTTCATTAAATACTTTTAGAAGAGTTATTTCCTTTTGATTTCTTTATTGCACGTGGCACTTTTCATCAGATATCAGCAACCCCTAACTGCCGGCTTTCACGATATTAATCATTCTCAGCATCAGTTTGGTTAAATTTTTCATTTTGATATAATACGGCACCAAAACATTGTGACACAAGGATCTCTGATTGCTGGATTGGAAAGATCGTACTTTGTAGCGAAATGAATATTATGAGAAAATCGCGTTCCTATATCTACACACTATTATGAAGCCCTCTGGAGTGATCAAAAACTTTAAACAATCATTTTATAGAACGATTCATAACTGCAATGGACTCCTATTGAAACCAATATCTTCTTTTTTTTCATTAAAAGTGGAAAAGTCGCGTTTTGAAACTAGGCCCATGAAATGGTAAGAATAAAATGATGCTCCGTAAAGAGATTCGCCCGCAGCGTAGATGTGTTAAGTTTCCAAACATTTTTCAAAAATTGCAGAAGTGTAGACATTTTGAATTTATAAAACCTACTCTCTTCTGAACCTGACGAAAGAAGGTTGAGCGTGTCGGGAAGAGGAAGCAGAGAAACAATAACAACAGAAGAATTGCGTCTGCCGCTTCTACTCGAACTGGCGCTCCATTCCGCCGTCGCAGCGCAGCAGCGTTAGTGCGTGGATCAATCGCGTAATGGCGCTTCTATGAAGCGCGGCGCGTCGGCGCCGGCTGCGGCCCGCAGTGTTTCGCCTCGGCGTCAAACGCGACAGGCGGGGGCCGGGCCGGGCCGGGCGGGGCCTGATTTCGGACCGGCGGCGGCGGGCGGCGGTCGTAGCGGCGGCCTACGATTTGATGAGATATTGATGAAGATGAGGAGGGCGTCGCGCCGCTTACCGCTAATCAGGGCGCCGCGCGACGCACCTGCTCGAGCCGCGGACAGCCTGCGGCCGTCACCCCCCTCGCTCCCCCCCCTTCCGCGCTCGTACGCCCCCGCGCAGTGGGCCCGAAGCTGCGGCCGAGCGGCCTCTTCCCGACATGCTCAACCTTCTTTCGCCAGGTTCAGAAGAGAGTAGGTTTTATAAATTCAAAATGTCTGCACTTCTGCAATTTTTGAAAAATGTTTGGAAACTTAACACATCTACGCTGCGGGTGAATCTCTTTACGGAGCATCATTTTATTCTTACCATTTCAGGGGCCTAGTTTCAAAACGCGACTTTTCCACTTTTAATGAAAAAAAAAAGATATTGGTTTCAATAGGAGTTCATTGCAGTTATGAATCGTTCTATAAAATGATTGTTTAAAAGTTTTGATCACTCCAGAGGGCTTCATAATAATGTGTAGATATAGGAACGCGATTTTCCCATAATATTGCGGCCGAGCGCCGGTCTCCGCTGATTGATTCATTAGTGGTCTCGGTCGCGTCAACTGCTACGATGAGTATCACGATTTTACCGGGAGAGGTGGCGGTGATCGTCCTCCGCTGAATGGCAAGATCCGGCGCCGACCTACGCCGAGATTTTCATCGTTTAGGTATCTTCCACCAGCGGGACACCGCCCCAGCCGGGACAAGCTCGCGTCTGGTCTCTCGTCAAGTATGGTAGTGTAGCACTTGTAAGCGTGTGTGTGTAAGTGAGGGGTAAAAGAGGACAAGTAAGGGGAAGGACAGTTCGCACGTAGTCCGTGGCGCGAGTGTTGGGGGACTGCTCCGACTTTCGAAAATCAAAGCAGCAGGATGGAATCCTCCTCCAGACAGCGGATGAACTGCACCTAGCTGACAAGCTAGTGTCGAAAACCGTGTCACCATCGTGATTCGAACCGTAGACAGTCCCTGTCAGAGGTACGACGGTGAAATCAGTTGGTGCCCTGAGCCACCTTTGCCTGTGCGAGTCTAGGTTCGAAGGGTCGTGGGATGTAATCTCGCATTGAGCATGGTTCTCTGCTTGCAGGTGACGATTTGCCTTTCGACATTCTTCTCGGACTTCATTCAACATTCCTGCTGCGTCCAAGAGCGCTTTGCGCCCAGGTTAGTATAATGCGTAAGGGATGGCTGGCTTTTGTAAAGTGGTATGGTGTGTATTTTATCCCAGTTGCATAGTGTCCCATTAGTGATTACCTGTATCGCAATGGTGGTAGTTCTGTTTGCACAGGTGAAAGTTAAATGAGCCGCTCTTTGCACTTGATCGTATTTTCTTTTAATTAGCACTTAACTTGTTTCATTGACCCAGGGTCAAGCACAATAGGTTATCATCCGAAGAAAAGCACCTTTAGAGGTTACGTGCATTGCTTTCTTCTTGGAGTTCTTTCGCACCAACAATACGCCTCAGTTCCATAAAGGGGATTTTCCATTCTGTCACACTCGTGATACATGTTGGTTAAACATCCATTGTGAATACACACTCATATATGTTTATATTTGTGTCGATTTTATCTTTTGATTTCTATATTTAATAATGGGTGTTCTGTCTTTATGTGGTTGCCATCAGGGACTGTCTTGAAAGTGTTCATCATTGTCATAAATTTAGTCTTATCAACCCATATCTCAAGCTTCGATGAACGTCACTGCATAGCAATTTACTAGGATCATTTAAGCACCATCGTCCGGATTTAATACAGCTTCTCTTTTTTCTTGAGTGAAAGTTCGTAACAAATTATCTCTATTAACATTCCAGACCATTAGTTGACATTAAAGCATTAGTGAACAATTTTTGCACAAATTATGTAAACCTCACAACTAAGTGTGTGAGCGGAATAAAGAAGATCGTGGATAGCAGCAAAAAAGGACAAGAAATCAGATAATAAAAAATTGTGTGTGTTACCTGTCGCGTTATTAACGGTATTCTTTTTTTTAACGGATGGCTTTAACGTGTGAAAAGACTGGATGAAAAATTGGTTTCTAGCCAGGTTGTCGGTGTCTCTATGGATATAGGGACTGGGCATGATGAAGTTGGAAGATCAACACATAGCTCTGCCGTTCACCTATACATCTTCCTGTTTCTTTTTGACCCCTCTCTGCCTCTCTCTGTGTCTACATACCAGATAAAGTTGTGGTCATATCCCCATCCTCGTAGCGCCGCCGACCAGATTATGGAAGTGGGTCACATGTAGGTGCGAGATCATCCCCTGCGCCAGAACCCCAGAACCAGTGAACGGTAGATTCAGACTGCGAATGGAAGATAGCGCGTGGTGAGCACTTTCGACCACATTCCTTTGACTCATTGAGCACATAATGAAATAGCTCCTGTACTATCTGCGGCCATTTTCGTTACCTCTGTGGAGACTTTGGTTAATGGGGGATTTTGAATATTTTGTTTAGTTGCGTTAGGTGTTTGTGGAGAACTTTATTTTGTCGACAGCACCATAAACTAATCGTTTTACATGTATTTTCAGTGAGTCAATTCACACGAAGCTTAGTAACAGCCAAACTCGGTAGTTAATTTTTCCATGAAAATAGTTTAAATTACACACGAGGGAAATGTTCTTGTTTAAATTGGCAGACATTCTCGTCGTTATTTTAATTAAAAATTCAACTTTGTCAGTAAAAATCGGAGGTAGGGATACCTGATCTCAGGAAAACATTTTCAGATTTTACTTCATAGCATAATTTACATACAATTATAAATGTTTTTGGCGTTAGATCACTCAACAAATAATATATCGGAGCAATAGTAATGTACTCGGTGTCGGTAACTAGAGTTACGTACTCGAAACGATACTCCCGATCGACATCAATTCTACTAGAGAAAATAGATTCATGCGATTCAAGATCATCATTGAGGTCTCTCTCATTCTCATCATGATTGTCTTCAAGGCGGAGTCTGTTGTCCGAATTATATTGCTTGTCTACTATGTCTACTTAGCAGTTAGCATCTGACGGGGAGATGGGGTTCTGTTTTCCAATCAGAGACTTCAAATTCTGATGGTGTAACTGCAGAGCGATACTTATTAAGAAAAAATAAAATGTAACAAAGCGCAGCAACTGCAAATTGAAGATCGTAATTACTTCTGTGATTATGTATCGTGTGTCCGGTTGAGTCGAACAATTTTTTTGAGCTTTTATTGCTATTTGTTTCTTACTACCGCTGTTAGGGTTGTGGTCTGATGCGAGAACTCTCACTACCACGTGTCTGCCACCCGAGTACATGGAAAAATAGCTACCCCCTCCCCCCAAATCTTTCGAACAATAGGTTTGGCGAAGAGAAAAGGGATTATATTCGGCGATGCAGTAACACGCGACCAGCTCTCACTGCGAAGCTATGGCGACTCTCGAACTCCACACGGCCTCCCGCGGCAGAGAGTAAGACCTCGACGTCTAGGTACCCTAGGTACCCCTAGGTACCTAGATACCGACGTGAATGGCGACTGTTGCCTCAAGATGGCATTCCGAATTTAAGTGTTAAAGTTAAAGGTAAGGGCGAGGCGGGCAGGTAACTCAGGTCCACCCGGGATTGTTAGCGTGGACCCTAGTTGGATTCCGGCGGCTTTCAATGAATTCGGTAACTGAAATGGACTCGGTAACTGAATGGATTCGGTAACTGATTGGATTCGGTAACTGAATGGATGCGGTAACTGAATGGATTCGGTAACTGAAATGGACTTGCTCCGAGCCCGAGAAACGTGTGTACGTCCCCACTTTGCCAGTAATTTCTGAATGGATGGGGACTCTAACCTGTTTTCTAGAAGGGATAAGGGTTGTGGTGTCCAAGGTGTGGTTAATTATGAACATACTCCGAAGAGTCCATGCGTTTCTAAACAGGCTGGATAGTTTTACTGAGGCTCGGTGTCCATACTTGGAGCTTCAAAACCTCATGATAGAGGTTGTCTACAATTAAGCCTCATGCCACATATATCGCGAACACCACCGACATCGAACTATGAAATATTACTATCTATCAAATAATGTTTTTGCTAATTTAAACCAAAAATTTAAACTTTGTTTTTCTTTGTTAAAGTGTCCTGGTAGATTAAGATACAATTCGAACAAAAAATGAGAGTTAGGGCCTCACTAATACTTACGCCTTCATATCTATTACATGCTATGCTAATTTGGATTTTGATCTTGTGCACATCTGATCTGCTGCGGGCCACCGTGTGTCCCACTTCCGCGACCACCGCACCCCCCCCCACGCGCATGGCTGCAGGGGCCTTCTGCACCTCCACATCAGGTAGAGTAACGATCGCCTAAGGGCCGATTTCTACATTCCGTCTCCGCCCAGGCACGATGTTAGAGGCTGTGGAGAATTAGAAGCTAAATACCCACCCGAATTAATAAACAAACTAGTGATTTGATCCTCTTTGAGCAGAAAACTATTGAGTTACCGAAAAACTTTATATGAATACGTTTCAAGCACTTTGAGTCTCAAATAATATTTACAAATCGCTGGAAATGTGTATACTAAAGCCAAGAGAGATCTTTCAAAAGAATTATATTACTGTAATATTTGAAAAAACAAAAACAAAAAAAAAGATACACCGAAATGAACTTTAATGCATATTAAAGAGTGCAATTAACACTGTCCCTTCGAAAAGTTTGAAGAAAAAAATATGGAGCCGTTTTTGAGAAAATAGCGTTTCAACTTTTCTGAAAATCCGGAATTTTGAGCTAGATTTCACAGAGAACGTTTAGGGTTTGGACAAACTTCATTTGACAATATTTAAAGCATGTGTACTCATAAAAATAATAATGTGAACAAATCAACGCTAGTGTGAATATTATCGACGTGAGAGACAAGTAAAAAAAATGACAGTTTTGTAATTTATCAAAATCAAAAAAACAGCAATATGGCGACTATGTCAACTTCAAGAGTACATTTAGTACTATCCCTAACAAAAGTTAAAAGAAAAAATTTGGAGCTTTTTTGAGAAAAAAATGTTTAGTAAGTTTTTTAAAATGCACATATTGCATGCTATATTGCGTGACAACTACTAAAATTGTCAAAAATGTACATGACTTTAATGAAAGAACTTACTATAGATAACTAATTTTATTTGAAACATCTCTATTTTCAATTTTGTAGTTGTAGGAAGACACCGAAAAAAAATTCAAACTTATGTAATTATCAAAAATTCAGAGTTAACCATGAAATTCGGACCTATGCCACATTTATAAGTGCATTTTACTATTTTCTTACATGAAATTTAAAGAAAAATTTGGAGCCGTTTTTGAGAAAATTTTGAGAGTCCTGAGAGGTTTATGAAAAGTACCATCAAATTTTGAAGAATGTTGTTCAAAATCTCAAAATTTTCACTCGAGGCAGATGGACAGCGTTTTCTTGAATTTGGAAAAAAATCCTACGCATGGTTTAAGCGTTAGTAGTGTTCACAGACCCCAGACGTACGGTCCGACGAACGGACGGACGGACGGACAGACTGAGAGACGGACGAAAAATATGTTCGGGATCAGGGAACTCCAAAACGTGTATTTCCGTGGAAATATCAAAATCGATTTTCCGCAGAATTTCCTAGCTCTCCGTATACTGAGTATATTACTCCATACATACGTACGAAAACGGGAAAGTAAAAATGATTAACAGTATCATATTTCAAGTGGAAAGCCAATACAGTTAATGTCTGAAAAAGCCAATATATGTAGGTACAAAACTATCTTACATATTACTTTTTGTATTTCCAGAAATTTGTAATCACTGTTGTATTTGTGAGTTAATGTACTTAAAATGATTTCAAATTAAGTTTTTCGAAAACTCAAACATTTTCAGTGAAAAAGAGCTTCAAATTTCGAATTTACAGCAGCGCTTAAACGCCAGGTTTTTAAAGGCGGCACAAATTTTTCAAAGAAAATTGGCATTTTAGGGTGAGATTTTACTGTTCTTTAATAATGTTAAAATAAAATTTCGGTTCTACAATTAGAAGTCCGTGTAGGTAGCCGAGACCAAAAGGAATAGAAACCTAATACGGGAAAGTGTGTGCTATTCTGTAGCACCACTCGTTTGTAATAATGTACTGTTCTTAACGCAACTAATTAAAGGAACAAAAAGTCATCTTCACAAACGGTATTATTTAAGATTTTCTTGTATTACTGTTTGTTAATATATTGGAATAACGCAACCCCACAGAGGAATGAAAAGGTCATTTAATGGCCGCCGGACGTTAAAGAATTAACAAGCACCGGCTGTTAAGGAACCACGTGATCGAAATATTTATTGAACTTGGAAAACAAATGACCAACAACATAAGTAACACACACATTAACATAATACTTAAAAAAGTAATTTTTAACAGTTTGAATTAAATATTGTTATATTCTTACTTACAATTTCTCTTTGCAACAAATATTATTATTCAATGAACAGTTTGTATTATTGATTATTTACAAACCTTCATAATAAGTGGAAGGTGCCGACGTACTTAAATCGTTTGACATTAATTCAACTTCTGAGCTGGATATCTATTTTGAAATTTTAATTCTTTTCGATACCGAATGTTCAATGTATTTTTCTGCTACTGACGAGGAGTCCCAACCTCCAAGTACTTTCAACGAGAGCAGATCGCCTCAGTTTTCGACTAGCATTGAGACGGATAATCGTCGAAAACAATGCCCCATAAGAGAGGTCTTAGGGGGAGTCTAATAATAGAGTCTAATTTTATCTATCAATAAATTGTATTTATTAAGAGACATTTTGCAACAACGTCAGACATTTTGCACAGCAAAACTGCTATTGAACTGCAAGATGAACTGTCAATTTCGATACGTCAAATTTTCCAAGTTCATATGCAAGGTTCTTTGCGGTTGTGGAAATTAAACCGCAGTGAATATGTCTTAGGTTTCTTGTAAATCCAATTAACACGTAACTTTTGTTTGAAAAATCAATTATTCATTATTGTTATTAAAATTAACATTTTTCTGGCATATACGCAATAATTACAAACGTTTATTGTCAACAAAACTTTCCCACTATCTCTTGCAATCAAGCAGTTTTTGAGTGACGCTTAACTCGTACCCAATGAGTCACAATATTGTGATTTCTGGGCTAATATTCTGTGCTTGAATTTAATTTTCGAATTGAGAAAGAATCTCCTAAATAATGTGAACTTTCTGTTGAGTTTACTTCCGTCATTATCAGACGTTGAAGTACATTCCTTCATGGTTTTATGTGGACGATGCCGTTTTTAAGGCCGACTTTATTAATCTCAGGTCGCTCAGTTAATCGATACCATCTCCAGTTTCTTTTTCGATAATTTTGCGTATCGACATTCTGTCATCGTTGAGAAAGGAAATAGTTCTTTTCTCCATAACTAGAAGCTTACTTTTCATTAGAATAACTACGACGAAAAATAACCCCTAATGAAAACTTTAGAATCGCAAAAATAAAGTGTGTATATTGCAAATGAATACTGGAAGCAATTATACTCTACATCACGTCAGAAATAAGTAAGAGGAAAGAGAGTTCTATAGTTCAACTTATTCTCCAAGCAAACACATTTATTTACAGCTCTATTGCCGGTCTATTAGCAGCTGCGGTACACTGCAAGAAGATGAAGGTAAAAGAATCAAATAAAATTAAGAAATTGGGGGGTAGGATTTGAACAACCATTTTAACAATAACATACTTCATTTCAGATATGTAGCTATGAGAACTATCCGTCAGGGTTGGGAGTCAACTTGCGATATCAACTTGCGGTCTGCGATGGGCAGACTCACTGTGACTGTTTGGCTTCGTGGTTGTTTAAGCGCTAGTAAATACAACGTTATTGCTCAAAATAAATTATCACATGTTTTTGTCACTGATCCATGTTTTATAGATGCACCTTATGAGCCTGGATTGAATATTTCCTTAACACTCGAGTGGTCGCTTTGGGTTTGGCAACTCCCTTACTGTTATAAACAGAAAATGCACCAACCAATGAAAATGAAGCTTTCCTGAACGAGTATCTAATTGTTCTTTTGTTGACAATCTCTTTAAATTGGAGGGGTACTCCTTCAAAGGCAGAGGTCCTTTATTTAGATGTTCGCCGAATCTCTCCGGCCTCTGGCCAGCAGCTAAGGACCGGCAGTGGCGTTCGCACTCAATCAAACCCTCGTCTCCGGGCGTCTGTCTTGAGAAGGCCCGCCCCGGCCGCCCCCTCAATGTTGCATGGTGGCTCGCGGCGCGTTACGAGTCCGGGCTGCGGCCGCCGCCCCCGCCGCAAACGCCGCCGCCGCCGCGCCCCCTGGGGCACCTAAAGCGACGCCCTTGGTGACGGCGCGGCGGGGAGGGTGGGAGAGGGGGCGGAGGGGAGTGGAGGAGACGGGTGGAGAGGAGGTCGACGTGGGAGTGAGGTTGGAACGATGGAATTTTGATGGATGTAGCGAGGAGGGAAAGGGATAGGTGGAAAGGGTGGTCACTGGAAGTAGAAAAGGTGGAAAGCGGTAAACAGTGAAACTATAGGTGTAGGAGTTGGAATAACATACTTTCTCGCAATTTTTGTGTTCTGTAATATTCGAAAATTTAGGGTTCAACGAAAATGAAACCTAAACATATTTAAAGCGCTTTTTTCTCTATTTGAGAAAAGAATAGTAAGAGAGACTTTAGAAACTTTAGAAAATAATAGTATTTAATTTCCCTTTATTTCAAGACAAACTGCGCGGATATATATATATATATATATATATATATATATATATATATATATATATATATATAGAGAGAGAGAGAGAGAGAGAGAGAGAGAGAGAGATTGATATGTAGATAGATAATATAGTTTTTAGGTATCAAGGACATTAAAAATGTGGATTCTATTTTCACGATTCATCCACATTTTCATCACAAACCCTCTGCAGCATTACACCACTCTTTGTACGACGTTGTTGTACGTAGGAAGCGAAAAAATATAAGAAAAAGAATGAGAAAAATGAAGTTGGCGAGAGACGAAAAGAGGTGTATAAGGTTTTCCCTTTGGTAACCGGAAAAACTGCGTATGGAATTTGACGAAAGAAAAAATAGATACATTTTAGGTAAAGTGAACATTCTTGTTCGGCTCCTGTAGCCGTGAACGGCAGGGAATGTTGCGGCTCCTCTATATACGGTAAAGGGATTGAAACGGTGGAAGTTTGAAGGGTGTAGCCTGGAGAGGCACTTGCAGGTGAAAAGGGTGGTCAGCGAAGTAGATAAGAGGGATGAAGGCAAATAGGGAAAAATTAAAGAAAATGGAGCTTGTGAGAAGAGGAGTGTGTGAGATCCGTTCAACGACAACGGGAGAGACAGATAAAATGAGTGGAGAAAAAAGTGTAACGAATGTAGGTTGAAATGAAAGAAAGTGACACGGAAAATAATGGAGGGAGTTGGGAGGTAGGAATGGAAATGTGGTTTGAAGAGCAGTTAAGTAAAGATTCTAATTCCACTGAGGAAATATATTAGTACAAACACTCTTTTCTCTGCGCTCATACTAAGCATGCTGAGCAGAAGAGCAATGAGATACTGCAATCAATGATTTCTGACGTTATTTATGTCAGATTGAAGTAAATAAAAAACTTTCGAAACGGTCACTAGTTAAATAATAGTGGATAACACTAGAGAACTACACCACAAAGATAAGTTAGATTAACCTGCGAGCTCCTCTCTCATCCACCGTTGAACCTAAGCTGTCATCACAAAACGATTACTTCCGCCTGCCGCAATGCTACTCATGACAGTCAACTCTGACTTTGAAGCTGGGAACCTCGCGATCTTAATATCCTTAAGACCTTAATATCTCCCCCTCCAGATTTTATGTATTTTACTCATTTAAAATAATTAATTTCCTTACTTTATTTGTTGGTGGTTTATTTACAGTTTTATATTAACTCCAGTAATGACAATATTTGCTTGTGGAACTTCACAATAGAAAATGTTTATACCCTCGATGTGGATCAAACAGCGATAGAAAATCGACACGAATGTCGATGAAGATCGAAAGGGCAGAAATGAGGGTGGAGGGGCGACATAGGCAGTAGTGTGATCGGGGAATGTGGAAAACTGAAAGAGTTACTGAGTAGAGAGAAATACGAAAACGGGTGATGAAGATAAGAGATCTATTTTCCACATAGAAGTGCTCGATTGAGTTCAAATTATTTTACCTGCAAGAGGAACCGGACGATCATACCTGAACTGAATCGAAAAATCCACGGGCTGATATGGCTCAGCGACAACTGTGTCCGGCTTTGTTTTACGTTTTACACTATCACACACATGTGGAGCTAATTACATAATTAACGCATATAACATAAATATTATATAATAATGGTACAATAGTAAAAATAGTGGTAAAATAATGATAATAATAATAATAATAATAATAATAATAGTAATAATAATAATAATAATAGTAATAATAATAATAATAATAATAATAATAATAATAATAATAATAATAATAATAATAAGAAGAAGAAGAAGAAGAAGAAGAAGAAGAAGAAGATTAATATAAAAACTGACTGATTCATAAAACATTAAATTACATTAAGAAAAAAGAAACTTCTATAATCTACTCACGACTAAAATATTTGTACAATTTCATTTGTAATATTTGTACAATTACAACACTGCACTTCACGTCCCTATGACCCTTAAGTCACTTCCTCCGTTATTTCTCTGCTCTGCCTTGCACGACACCTCACTTCACAATATAACACTTATGCGCAATATAAGCTACTATTCTTAGATAAGTCCTTCGTTTAGTAAAAAAGATCCTAAATTAATTTCCTAAACTGTTGAACGTTTCGAGAAAAGGGTTCAAAGGTTTTTGCAGGAAATCTATTCCATTCCGTGATCGTTCAATGTATGCAAGAACATTTACCGGCATCTGTTCTCTGCGGTTTTAAATTTATTTTGTGCCTATGATCTCCTCTACTGATGTATGTAACAATACGTAGCCGCCTATTAATTTCTTTCCTTGCTGGATGAGCGCTATAAGCATTACACAAAGTGAAGGGTCTAGCTACTAATCACGTGTTTTCGAGTGAATTCCACCCTGCCATTTTCTTGTCCCTGAAAGTAAATTTAGCTGTCCTACGTTCATTCCTTTCCAAATGTTTACACTGCATAATACTGTGCGGAACCCAACAACATGTTCCATATATCCGCATTTGTCGTAATCTTTTCTAAAATGCGCATTACAAAATGAGATCTCCAGGATTTCGCTACAACAAAACCTACGTGACTTTTCAGCTTAATTTACTTTCGAAATGAATTCCTAGATACTTACACGGGGCAACCCTTGGAATAATGTCGTTATTTAAACGGTAATCAGTTTGTAATTGTGACCCATGACAAAAGTTATGAATTTTCATTCCATTATTTTCCGCCCAGTGATATAACGTATCAAGCTCCCGTTGTAGCATTTCTTTATCTCCTTTCATACTACAATATATTATTCAATCGTCTGTAAATAGCCGAACATTTGGATTTAAGTTCGCTGGCAGATCATTGACGAAAGCAAAAAATAAAGAAATGACACACCCCTGTGGTATTCCTGACGTAATGCTTGCCCCGGAAAATAACTCTTTCTGTTTTCTGTCTCGCAGAAGCTCGCTAATCCACGCCACCACTCTGGTATCGATGCCTGAATTCATTAATTTTCTCGGCTAGCCCATCGTGGGGAACGACATCGAACACTTTGACAAAATCTATAACTACTGCGTCTACTCCACTGCCCGTCTACTTTCCCGCCCGTTTCATCTGCTAGATACTAAAATAGCGTGACTACGTGACTTTCGCATGAGTAAGCACTACTGAACTCGTGTTGGCCATCATAGAACCATTCTTTGGTTTCCCACGCTTGCTTAATGTAACTCGCAACTAGATGCTCTATACGTTTGCAGACCACTGACGTAAGACTAACCGGTCTATAATTACATAATATGGGTTTGTCACCACTTTTAAAAACTGTTACGACAAAAGACGATTTCCACTCTTCAGGTACTTGTGAATTGTTCATGAACACGTGAAAAATTCTAACTAGGTACTGTGCTTCTCCTCCTAGTTCTATTAGATTGAAGAATATCGCCATCTTCCGACTATAAGATGTACTAGTCACGACACTAATGATCATAGTTGACGCGCTCGAAGACACGAAATACTTATTGATTCGACAAAACTTGCCACTTCGCTTGCTCTAAAAAATCGATGAATGACGTGGCCCATCTACAAGCGTCGGATAGCATCACCTTCGTCTTTGGCGCCACACTTTTGGTTTCGCTGACAGTCGATGCTGTTCCAGCGCCACTGCGTCACATGCACAGAGTGCCAGTCGCATGGCATCATTTTACACTTGCATTACTCCAGGAAGCAGTGCCGGACGTAAGCGTACGATAAAGGTCCCCTATGACTCGAGAGAGACGTCAAGCTTTCAAACTTGTTCATTACACTGTTTATTTGTTAATTTTACTTCAAACAAAAAACAGTTAAAACTCTAGTTGACGTTCTATGTTGAAAAGTGTAACCTGCGCTTTGTTCATTTATAGTTTAGCAACGCGGATGATTCTTTTAATTTTAGTAGACTTTTTTGCAGTCCTTTTCTTCTTACACTGAGAGTATACCGTCACAGTCAAAAGCCCGACTTAAAATGGAAATTAAATTTCACCACACAGTAAGTAGTCAGTTCATAAAACGTGTATTGACGTGTTTTTCTTTTATCATATGTTGATATGAAATATACTAGCTTATTTGATTGTGATGCGTCCGAAGTGATGTTTGTAGTACAGAGCCTTTTCAGTCAGAGGAACATAAACCCGTTTTACGATTTTAAACTCTTGAAAATGATCATTAGCGCACGTTTCAAGTAAGTAATCTAATTTTCACAATCATATAAAAACGAGTTATTTATTTACAACAAAATTGTTTCTTTTCAAGAGAAACATTAATTTTTATAGGAAAGAAGAGATGGTTGTTCAAAGATTACTTTTTGTAATTTGTTTACATCTGGTTGTTCAAAGACGTTTGGTAAAATTCTGTCATTAATTTAGCTGATTTTAAAGACTAGCTGTGAGAAAGAACAACGACACAGCCGCCATAAGACACCGTAGACCAACTGTCCGACAATACCGACAACAGCTTATGGTGAAAACATTCAACACCAATATTTGGGCAAATCATATCCTTTAAGAAATCCTCCTAACCCATAATAGAAAACAGTATCACAAGTGTGGAAAATATTGTGGTCTTTAAAATTCATTTTACTGAATAACTTTACCTTAAAAATTGAGACATTATGAACACCTGTGTACTGCCAGTATTAATATACAGTTCACAGACATGATTACCAACGGAAAGGGAGAAAAATATGACATAGGAATATTGGTATTGTGGTCAGTTTTCGTTGGTTAGTGCAACGTAGGCGACTACCTAGTCGTTTTGTGCCTTCTATACAGCAGAAAACTGATGATGATGGCTAAGCCATTGAAAGCTGCTATTTTAATAAACAATATTGTTGGCAATGACGACTCATATAAGGACATGAAATGAGGATGAACATAAACATATAGCCCTACAAAATTACAATATGGAACCCAAGGACAGGCAAGAGAAGCATCGGAAGACAAAGAACACGGTGGTCAGACAACAGAGTAAGAAGTTTGGGAAGATTATGGACCACACAGTAGGAGACCGCCGAAAAGGGGAAAAGTCATTCTCACACTCGACGAAGTTGATAGAGAAAAAATATAACAGACATAAACAAGAACAGCGACACAAAACTAAAGAGCATAACGAAAAAGGACCCGTAAGTGAAGTGATAGTGAAAAGTGGTAGTAAAATGTGATAGTGAAGTGATAATTAGACATGAACAAACAAGGGAACAGTGAGAAGTGAACAGAAAATATGACAAAAAATAGTTATTAACAAGATATTTAGCTTATTTAGAACACCTTACAATGTAAGAGGCCTTTGTCCTACTAAGGGATGTGAACAGGCGAATAGTAATAATAATAATAATAATAATAATAATAATAATAATAATAATAATAATAATAATAATAATAATAATAATAATAATAATAATAATAATAATAATAATAATAATAATAATAATAATAATAATAATAATAATAGCCGATCAGATGGCCGAGATCGCTAAGGCAGTAGTGCCGGAGTGGTTTCGGACCAGAAGATCGCGGGTTCGAGTCCCGCCTCGGGCATGGATGTATTTGTGTATGTCTGTATGTGTTGTCCTTTCACCCCCATCATCATCATCATATCATCATTTCATTTTCCATACCCCCAGGGCTAACAACCGTGGGGGATAAAAATCGGATCCAGCTAAAATGCTGGTCCCCCCAAAGAATTGTTGCAAGCACCTGCCACCGTGATAATAAATAAAAACTGAGCCACGGTAAATGCAGGATGCTTGCATGCATGGTCCTAGTCGGCCGATTAACGAATATTAATAATAATAATAATAATAATAATAATAATAATAATAATAATAATAATAATAATAATAATAATAATAATAATAATAATAATAATAATAATAATAATAATAATAATAATAATAATAATGAGTTAAATGAAAAAGTTCCTTCAATTCGATTTAATTATCTGTGTCAAGTAACTTATCATGCGCATTTTACATTATCACAAGCAGCCCGGCGGCCCCGCCGAAAAGCCCCCAAAAGAGTGGAAAGGAGCCGGACAGATCCTGCAAGTCTGCGGCCGTGCGCCTCCCACCGCTGGCCGCATCCAAATCTCCTCCGCGAGGCAGGTGGCGGTCGGAGATGCTCGCTCACCGCCACGGAGGCTGCGTCCCCGAGGGCGCGCGTTTGGAGCAGAGTTCAGGGCGCGCGCGATGTCCCCTTCTCCACCCCCCCGCTCCCCTCTCCACCCTTCATCTTCCCCACCTGGCTCGCCGCGCCTCCGCCGCCCGCTCTTCACTTATTCACGCATTAAATTAAAAATGGCGACGCCCGGCGCCCCGCCGCGCCAGGGCGCCGGCGACGGGGCGGGGTCGCAAGGGGGCGTGGGCGGCGGCGCCAAGTGCTTCGTGGACGCCGACACTCACGACCAGGTAGACCCCGCGCTCCGCTTTAAGGCCAGCGTTATATTCCCCTGCTCAGAAGGAAGAGCACGCTCGCCTTTGAAACTGGACGTGTTTGAAAAATATGTCCAAACATTTACAAATATGCTGCAAAAATTTTGTTATTTGGGAATTTAAAATAATATTATAATGTAAAACACCAAACTATATATTAAACACTTGGTTACGTGTAGTATCCATATCATTGGCCGCCACGCCACCAATATATTGTAACCCTTTAATTTGGATGTAGAATCGAAAGTAAATTGGATGCGGCATTATTTCCTTTGGATGATGTATACATAATATTCTTTACTGCATCAAATCTAACTCAACCAAATCATTTTGATACGGCATTCGAACCCTGTTCTCGCTGTGTAATAATGTAACTAATTATCCTGTAAGCCCTTTCATTAATATGATGAGGATGAACGTAAAACCTTATTTCATCCTCACAACAAAAATAAAAATAAAAATAATAGCTAACTCATTTTGAATAAAATATTTTCTAATTACAAAATTTAATTTTATCCCTGATACACAGAGCAACACGCCAAGTTTGAAATTATGTTATTCTTGGGACTAGAAATTGCAATTTTCTGCAGAGAGGCTTTGATTTGATTTATTACATCAAAAAAACAGTAAAAACTGTATGTGACGGAAAAGATTATCTGCACACGTTTTCTTCACATCCAGAATCCCTTGTCGTCTTTTTAACTATAATTGTTGAAAGATGAGTAAAAGTTTAACATAAATAAATAAAAATAAATTTTAAAACTAATTTTTATAATCGCATGATAAGCAATATTTGAAAAATACTCATTATCGTTTTTGAGTTATAGAAAACGTATTTGCATCGGTACACGAATTGCAAGTATGATTTTTCTGCATTGCTAACAAAATAGCAACTCGCCCTTACCTCTACTCTTACCATTACAAGCAAACGGAAAGTTCAACAAAACGTGCGCTTTGTGAAGCTACATTTACGTCCAGAAGCAAAACAAGGAGCCATCTCAGCATTTGCTCAATGGATCAGGGAAACTGGACAAAAACCTGATCGAGATGGGGGTCATTGACCTGAAAGCTGAAGTACATTATTTATTACAAACATATTAAGTCTTATAATAAAATTACACAATACAAATGTAAACAAATTCATTATATATCACTGTTTTGTTAAAATAAAAATTATTTTTCTTTTTCATAATCAGTATAGTCTCTAATCATATAGAAACAGTTATTCCAAGAAGGCTCTTCCAAATACTCCAAGCGGGAGATGAATTGAAGATAAGAAGAAAAGTGAAACGAAGATCACTTTCACAGGCACAACAGGCAGAGTGAATCCCAGCATAAGAATGACATCCGGGATATTTTCTAGTAATTTACTAATCTACTTACTTTATTCGATTTCAGCGTTTCAGAGCGTGAAAATCATAAATGATGCATCTAATATGGATTATTTTTTTTTATTTTTTCGTGCAAATTACACAAAATATATTTTCCTTGTATACACGGCAGAGACCGATCAGATAAAGTCATTCATTTATTGATCGTATTTAGAAAAAAGCATTATGCTGTTGTTCTATGTGATCGTAATGCCTTATTACAATAGTAAAAACCGCTCTCGTAGCAACATAAATAAAGAACATTCAAAGAGGCGTAAATAAAACAATATGGTCAAGAGTGTGATTGAAGTACCTTGTGACGCATGCAGCGCTATTACTATATTTTTAAGTCCGGGGGTGATATATGGTGGCAGATGATAGTGTTGAATTGGCTTTTTAATGAAAAATGCTCCTCCTACTGCCGCAGTTCAAGAAGGCCTGTCGGATATGTAAGTCAGGTAACCCGAGACATTAATCTAATCTTTGGCGCTTCATGTGATGTAAGCAGTATATTATTATTATTATTATTATTATTATTATTATTATTATTATTATTATTATTATTATTATTATTATTATTATTATTATTATTTAAAATATATTTTATAAAATTGATTTTGGAGATGATTCCGTTTATATTCGAGTTTATGAGAGTGAGAGAATTTAATTTATTGTGAGATATGTTGATTGTTTTGAGGATTACAGCTATGTAATAAATGTGGATGTGACGCAAGAGCAATTTAAATTTGGTTGTTGTTCTCAAGAATGAGGGTTTTGATTACTTGGTTTATTATTTCTGAGATTATATCAGGGTGTAGGGGGGTGCTGTGGAGGAGGGAGTGAGTGGGGGTAAAGAGTTAGTTAATGGGTGTTGTGGATAAGTTGGAATAATACATTGTTGAGAAGGGGGACGGTTTCGAGGAAGCGGAAAGGGAGGTATTGACGGGGAGGGATTCTAGAGTGAGAATCGCGGCTAACACGAAGTGGGGGAAAGGAGTAGGAGGGGGAATGGGAGGGGGATTGTTAACTGTCTGTGAATATGAATAGCTGGATGAAGTTTGCCTGAATGCTTCTTGTCATTTTTGAAAATATTCACATTTGCGTTATGACGCGAAGTAAGCTTGGTTACAATTTACGCAAGTGGGATTAAGTTGCGGTTTAAGATGCATTTACCCTGTTCATGTGAGTTAGTGCAGTGTCTGTAGTCGTGAAATTTTTTGCATCTCCCAATAAATGAATTACGGCGTCCGAGTTCAGCTGTTACCACTGCACTGAAAAGTCTATTAATACTAAATAGTTTTTCATATGCTTGCCTGTCATTCACTAAAACTGCACATAACGGCGTGGGAGATTTATCAAATCTTAAGAGGCGGGTTACTTTGAGGTTAAAAATATTAGCCTTGCTAAGTTCATCAGCAATTTCACCTACTTCGTAATCGATAGGCATTCCATGAATTACTGCACTAAAGGTGTTGACTGATGGGTCTCTGAACGTGTGATATTGACACTTATTCTGGTGTAGAAAATGAATAGTTTTTCTGACATCGTCTATTGAGTTAAAAATAGTTGTAATTGAATTACCTTTTATTGGAATAACAAAGTTTTCTCCAATCACCGAGATTAATTTACTAACAAGTTCTTTATAGTTTATATATAGTTATATATTTTTATTATTATATATAGTTAATATTGGAGGTGGCATTTTGATCATGGGTTTTAATGGGTCATTCAAAATTTGGAGATTTTCCTCTCGGTCACCATCCGCCAGTTGCCCGAGCGTGGCAAATCTGTTCTTGGTTACGAGACCCACTATGCCGGGGAGAAAATTAGCCTTGCGTTTGGCGCCTGTCACCTGGAGGTTGCCGAGACTCCGTTTTCTCGGGTCTGACATTAGTACTTGAATGTTGCTTTTGTCGGTTGAGTCGTGGTAGAGTTGATATTGATGCATTGCGGAGATATCTGCGACGGAGTACCCCCCTAAGGGGATGGGTTTGGAGCACTATGATGCACTGTGAAAAATTTTGAACACGAGTATAAATAACTACTCCACTGAATAAGTCGGGTTATACACTAGCTGATAGAGACTGACTGTTCGTCGCGCAGTAATGCGATCACCTCTGCAGTGGGGTAGGAACGTGGCGGAAGAAATTGCAAAGTAATTAAGGATTTCTATCACGCATTCATTCTGATTGATTGATTGGTTAGTGACTCCGGACGCGTCAACTCCTTATGGTATTAGTCCCGTAAGTGTAGTGAATGTTGCATATTGAGGATGATGGTGAGATCCGGCGCCGACCTATCTGTCGGTTAGTGGGGTTTTCCCGAACCAGGTATCTTCCACCAGCAAGGCACCGCCCCGCTGGGACAAGCTCTAAATTTCCAACCGGTATCCCGGCGTGTGTGATAGTGTAGTGCATGTTAGTGTAAGGGCATGTAAGTGGTGGGGATAGGACAAGGAAGAGGAAGGAAAGAGTGTGCCGTGGCCCGTTTGTTGGGGTACTGCTCTGGCATTCGCCTGGTATTAATAGAAGATATCACGGAAAACGACCAATCTAACCAGACGGCCGCTAGAATTCTCTTCCTGACAGCATCTGAAGTGAACCTATCTATCTAGCTAGTGTTGAAAATCCTGTCGCTAATGGGACTCGAACCTAGGACCTTATAGACGGAGGCACTGCAATGACGTAGTCACTCAGGTCTTCTGCCTTTTAGCACCACAAAATATTATCATAGCGCAACTTCTGCATATCATTCTCCATGCCATCCCAGTGATCTTTAACATTCTTCTGAATACAACGTACATTTTCCGCAAATAATTAAAGATTTAGATACGTGCGAAAAGTTAGCCTTGTATTAACATTTTATTATTTTTTCATTAAAGTTACATATCTTCAGATCTCACCAAGATTAGCGGGTAACATTATTAATGTTGAAAACAATAGTTAGAGAATCTCGGCTGTAGAATCCACACCTTACTTCGATTCCATTTAAGATATTTTCTCTCTTCATAGGTAGAAATGAAATCTAGCGCTTATCTTTAATTGTTGCGATGCACCATGCGAAGCCACAAACTGATAAAATTAATGTGTGAAACAGCTTTAATGATCCTACACAGTGTATGGGAGGATATATCAAAAATTAAAGATTAGAGACATAAATATGAGGACATCGCTTCTGCGGAAAGACTGTTGCACAATTGAGTTTAAAATCTGACTGCTGTGTGCGAAGCTGGATAAACTTGCGTGGAACTAGGGTTGCCAACCGATCTCCATATGCGAGGACGGTTCTTATTGGCATCACTTGTCCTCCCGTCATCCTTTGTGTTTAAAATGTTTTCCATTCAGTAAAATTCTTATACATTTGTGGCATTTATTTTAACACCTTCCTTTATCTGAAGTTTACGGTTAAGTTAGAATAGAAACATCAAGAGTGAGATCTTTGCCTTTTTCTTTTTAGGTCTCTAGCCAGAGACACTACTACACATGTAATGTGTGTGTCAGCGTACAGAATAGGAGACTGTTGTCAGAACTATATATATATATATATATATATATATATATATATATATATATATATATATATATATATATATAGTATACGGAGTTTACAAAGTATAATTAACCATTTGAGATAATATTCGACGTTGATTGTCTTCACTGTTTATAAAATAAATCCCTGTATTTTAGCTGTAAATATGCAAATATTCCCTTAATTTGGCATTCAAGTCAATTTCCTTAAAGAAGTTGCAATTCTTTAAAGTAGTTAAATTGATACAAGGATTGATATGAATAACTGTTATCAATTAAAAAATATTTTCTGACGATATACATTTCAAAATGATGTTTAGAATTGAGAAGTACACGCTTATTATAAAATTTAAAAGAAACTCATAATATGAGGTTGCATTTATTTTAAATAAACCAACTTTATCTGCAATTTGTGAACAAATCTTTTTAACTATGAATCTCAAATAAACTCTTTAACATGAGACCTTTGCCCTTTTACGATTTCATGAGAGATAACAATGGTTTACTGCATGTCGCCAAAAGCAAAAATAGTGTAAATATATAAAAAATGAAGTCATATTCTTGTTACATACGATTTTTGTATATTGACAATACTACGTTGAATCTTACTTTACCTTCTTCGTGTTCACCATATTGTATTTAAAATAATGTTGCTTTGAGGCCAAAAATACATAGTTTTATACTTTCACCATAAAATTTCTAGGATTAATTTCAATGTTGTGCGCTCACATATTCTTCGATGAAACACAAAGCCCACCATTGTTCGCACAGTTGATCAGTACGCAAGTGTAGTAGAAACGGAAGCGTTAAAAAGGAATAAATGTGAAAATATGCGGAAAGACTACAAAAGATAATACTTAAGAGACGGAAAGCAGGAAATAAGTAAACATCATACGAATATGTCGCTATGTAGGAATTAAAATTGAGAAGAACACGAAGAGAAAGTGAGAGAAAAATAAATAAACGGCCAACAGGAGGAGATGGCTACAACGAGAAGGCAGAAGAAGGAAAGGCCTACAAGAGTAATTCCCCGTCAAGGAAGAGGACACATCAAGAACTCGACCTCCGCCAAGTCGCCATCCAGCGGGCGCCCTCCCTCGCCGGGGCCGTGAGTCTGTAATTCAGGCGGCGCGGTGGGTCTGCTCGGAGCGGGAAGCTTTAAGTGGAGTCAGCTCCCCCTTCCCCCTCTCCCCCCCGCCGCCGGCAGCGAGCAGTCGCCGAGGCCCGCGCCGCTCCGGAAGCCGGGGCCCCCATTATACATTCCTACGTGCCCGACGCAACAACATGCATTAGCCGGCACGGCGCCGGTGGATTGAGCTGTTACGCGTCCTGGTGGCCTCGAGATAGCATCTTAACCGCGCGCCCGCGACGGTAACGGCCGCGTTCACGCGACGGCCCGACGACGGCGGCGTAGGCGGCCCCCGCCCCGCCCCGCGACCCCGCCATCCCCGCTCCTCACACGGGAGCGCCCGCCGTCCCCGCCACTCCTTACACCAATACACGTGGATCCCCCTCCCCCATCCCCCTCCCCGCTGCAAATTGTTTCCCATGTAGGATATGAAATACAAGATGTCATGGAATAGGTGTTCGAAACTTGTAGGCATGAATGGCAGTCGATGATGCGCACTTTTGCCAATGGATGTGTGTGAAGTTTCATGTAACGAAATTATGCATGTGACATTTTGCACCGAAAATGTTCATGTTGCAGGAGAACTGTTTTCTGTTCGGCGGAGCATCTTATTTGCCAGGCACAGACAATGTATTAACTCTACATTACGATCTTGGTTACTTTTCGGTGGCCATTTAGGGTACTGCCTCCGAAATGCACATGGAACGGAATAAACCAATTGACGCAGCTAGCCGCGCAAATTGAAGAGGTGGACTGGAACGCGCACCGAAGTTGAAAATTCTTCTCTTCAGGAAAGTTGTTTTTCATGCCTTTCAATAAATTGGTTAAGCTCGATTTAAAAAGAGTTAGTTAGAACTAATTAACTTCGAGACTAAGTACTTTTTAGAAAATAATTGTATCTGATAAGATACAACTATGATCTCGAAGGAATCGGTGACAACCACAGAGTGAAAAATCGTGCGTTTTGGAATCCACCTCTTCAGGGCGGTAGTGCCCCTGCTCAACTAAGCGGCTTAGGAGGACTCAAAATGTCGTAATTGTCGGGGTGACAACATGGACCTTTCCGTCAACGAACCTTCACTTGAAGTTTCGCATCAACAAAGCGGTTTTAAAAAAGACACCTCTTCAAAATTAGTATTTCTCATAAGAGAGAATAAATATGATTTATAAACACTGGGTTCCCCGATTATACACGCTATGGCTGTTTTCTATTCATAATGAAGTATTTATCAAATGAAGGAAATTGCATTTCTCAATTTTTTATTGAGAGTGACCCATCAATTTTTTAAGGGGTAATTTTATAGGGGTAGTGTTCTTCCGAATTCATTATTTATTGTAAAGAAATTTTGATTCACGATTAATTAAAAATTTGTTTTTGTGTGTTGCTTTTAATTATTCATTACGTATTCCTTTCATATATTTTAAGTCTTGTGTTATAATAGAAAATTAAGGAAATCAATATTTCTCAAAACGTTCCATCAGATTTTAGGAGAGGGGTTGAACCTCATGGACACGAGATAAATCCGTCGGCAGCCCATCTCCCCTGCATAGATAGAAAAATTGACAATAACAGTTTATAACAAAAACTGACAGAAGGTTTCCATTCTTCGTTACCGTACGACCTATAAGGGAACGCTATTTCTAGCCCTTTCCCGTTTCTGAACCCTATAACTACCTAATAGTGGCCCCGGCTGAAACCCACCAGACAGTTACACTTCCTCCCCCCCCCCCCAGTCCCACGCGCCATTCCTCACACTCTTCCATGTTCCGCGTCGCTTAGGCCAAATCACAAATTTCCCCTTTCTCCGAATCGTTGGCGCGTGGTTTTGGCCATTATCGCCCAGGGCGGGGCGAGTTCGTATATTCTCGCTAGTCGAAAGGCACGACAAACGATCGATCGATTACGTCTTAAGTGCACACGTGCTTTGTGTTTTGCTGCATAGCGGCTCTGTTAACAACGGTGGGTGCGATCGAATTTACCCATCTTCAAAATGACGGAGATGCTAGTAACTTCCAATTACTGAAGTTGTTCTTTCAGTTTTTTTGCTATGTTGGAAAATATCGCCAAGAATCGGGAGATCAAAGCCACACATTATCATTCTTAATACCAAGCCGAGACATTTTGCCGTCGCAGTACGCGAGCCTTTGGCATCATTCAGGCGAAATTACGCATTTCGCATCATTCAGTCCCTTACTTTCTTATTACACGAAGCTACATTTATTAACGTCGTTCCGTGAATGCGCCTCCAAAAATTTATTTACGCCGTGACGAACTTCCCATATTTCCTTCTTAGAATTAGCGAGTTTCTAAGATATCTCCACTCCAGTATTATTTTTTTTTGAGGTCAAGTGAGGTGATAGGCGACGTGAGGTGGGGTGAGTTGAGATAAGGTGAGGTGAGCTGAGGGGAGCTGAGGTGAGGTGTGTTAAATTGAGGGCAGGTGAAATGACATTAGGTAATGTTAGATTAGGTTATGTTATGTGAGCATTGGGGAAGTGAGGTGAGTTTTTCTATTGGAAACATTTGGAAGGAAAGGCTAAAATCACTTTTCCTCAGATTTTCTCAATAGCATCAACACACAATTATAACCTATTGCCCCTAATAGATTCAAACACACTACAACTAATCGAAATAATTTAATTTATTTGCTCAATTCCTATTCAAAGGAAACTACAAGTAATGCTTTCAATGTTCATTAAGGATCATTGCACGCAAAGTAACAGCAATTTCTGGAAGTAGCGTATAATTTTTCAATTCTTTCCTTTGTTACAGGTCGTCGTATTGATTTTTAAATAACTTGACAAAGCCTATATCAATACCCTCGAGAAAATACATTATTTACATCTTTGATCATCAAAATCCATTAACTGACACAATAATTATGATGGCTAATAAAAAACGCATTAAGTCGACGGTGACAAATGACCCCTTCATTCGATAAGTTTGGTAATAATGTTAAGTAGAACCTTGATTTATAATTGCTGAAAAATGAAAATTAAAATAATATTCCAAAACTATACATGTTTCTATTCAGCAAGAAATATTAGAGAAATATTTTTCTTTCCAGCCCTTACTTCGTACAAAGCGGAAGTACCGTAATTGTGCGACGAAAAACGAATTTTCGTCAGAAAAACTCTTGTTGCCGGGTCGTGTATAATATATAGTAAATTACTACCTCTAACACCTTGTGTAGTTCACTGTGTAGTCGGACTCCATCTTTTGTTGGTCCTTTATACCGAAAAATCAATTGACGAAAAAACTTTAATCTGTCTTTTCTGTCTGTGGTCAACCTAGTGCCGAAATCGTTCAGCCGATTTTCTCCAAAATTGTTTTTCTTCAATCGATTTAAAACATCATGAGACCTTGTGAGATTGAAACGGACAATTTGGTTTTGGGGTACTTTACAGGAACATTTAATTACATTTTCGAAATTTTCTCAAATATTGCTCCAAATTTTTTGATTAAACTTTGTCCTCAGGTAATGTAAAAGACGAATAAAAGAATGGTGCAGGTCTCGTCTTCAAAAAAATCCCTGACGTAGCGAAAATTGCATAAGTTCACATTTGTTTCAGCGTCTTCCTACAACAATATTAAAGATAAAGATTTTTCCTTAAAATCTATTGTTGTAAGATAGATGTTGAAATAAAGTTTATCATAATTTTTCGAAAATGTGATTAGTTTTTTCGCAATTACAATCTGAAGGTGATGGAAATTAAAAAAATATATATAAAAAACTGCACCAATTTTTACTTCAAACTTTTTCCATAGAGTAAGGAACGACTACAAGAAAAAGGCAGCTCTGATTATCGCTGAACTCTCTGAAATTTCGAAAATTTCAAAAGTTTGTCGTAATGGAAGAAAGTAATACGAGTATAATGCGAGAAACTATATGCTGTTGTAGCACCACTAAGTATAGTTAGAAATAGTGAGTGAATAATTAGGTCAAAACACGGCACCTTTAAAAAGCACGTTCAAAATATATTTACATAATATGGAAACTAGTGGTTCTAAAATAGCATATACGTCCTCGTATTATTTCGAACATTTACACTTTCGATATTAGTGTGTTCAACAAAAAGAGACCTGCACCATTTTTAAAACGTCTCCGCTCTAACCGCAAAAGAAATTTAAAGAGAAATTGGGAGTCTTTTTCATATTTCTTATATTATTATTTCTTAACGTCAAGAAGAAATTATGCAAAAACGACTAGTTTAAAAAAAATTCATAACCTTTTTTACATATCTACATTTTTTAGAATACATTTTTTAGAAAAAAAATATCTATCATTAATTGATTAATCTGCAGTGTTAAGATTTTGCAAACTGATCCTGAGGGAGGCAATCGGCATTATATCCGGCATTATACTATTTTTCAAATATTGCTAATCTTGCGATTTTTGAAATTTGTTTTTATTTATTTATGTTAAACTTTTACTCATCTTTCAACTATTTATAGGTAAAATGACGGGAAGGGGTTCTGGAACTCAAGAAAACGTACGCAGATAATCTAACCTTTCTCCCGCAACGCCACATACAGTTTTTTCTGATTTTTTGACTGAATAAATCTAAATCTAAATTTTCCACTTCTTCACCTCCTCCAGTCCTTTTGGCCCGTCTCTTCACCCGTGGTGTTCCCCCGATTTCACCTCTGCTCCGCCCTCCCCCCTCCCCTCCGCGGCTCCGTCTCCCTCAGGCCCCACGAGCCGGATCCCGCGAGGTTTCCCTGTCAGGAGAGATCGGGAGCCTTCCGGACTGGAGAGCACCCCAACCACCTGAGTTCGCTCACAGGCAACAGCCTTCGCTGCTGCAGCCCCTGTGACATAAGACCAATTTACAATTGCCGCAACGAGTACAATTAAAACGATTTCGACAATTAAATACTGCAAAACAAACCACTACATCCGCAACAAAGAGTCCACTCCAACCATCCTCATTTGCTTTGTTCAGTCCTTCCCGCTGCCCAACCCAACTCTCTTGGTCCCTGCACAGCTTCTGATCTGTCCCGGCCCCCGCACCCCATCCAGACATTCCCCAACCCTAAATTCGCATCACCCTCACTTCATCCCCGCTCATATTTGGACCCGCTTTCACCCACCGTCCCCACGCTTTAACGCAGCAATTCGCCTAATGATTACTTACTGATATTTCGCAGTGAGTGACGTACATGTAAGTTACAATCTTAAAAAACGTAACATCCAAGTGATGATAACGAAAACAATAAACCTACATACTCATTATTTTCTTTTTGATTTATTGGTCACGAGAATAACAAGAAATTTTAAGTATAAAACAGTGGAAGGCTAGCCTTCAAAAGCTTTAAATGTCCAATACAACAAATGATCATGACCACTGTTTACAAAGTAGGTTCATAAAATCTTGCACAATACTATTATACAACATACAGTTCGTCCACCTCACCTGCCCACTCAGTCCAAGCAGTTCCATCGGCCCGACCCTTCTCTTCTATTCCTTACACTACTCCCTCCAAGATTCCATTCGATTTCACTTACTTCCTCCCGCCCTTGCACGGTCCACCCCGCCAATGCCATACGCCCGTCTTCCAGAGCTCCGTGGCCTCCACGCTCCTTCTCTCTACTCTGTCACTGTACCACCCGTAATCCACCCCGCCCACACTCCGACACGTTGCTCACACTCCACTCCCTCCTCCCCAACCGCTCTCCCCTTCACCCATCACCACGCTCACCTCCGTCCACCACCTCTGCCTCGGTCCGTCCCAGTTTACCACTCCCACCCCATCAACCGAGCTCTCGGCCCGTTCCTATCCTGTCTTCGAACCACCCTTGCTCCACTCCCGCTCACCTTGTGTCACCCTTAACCTGCCCCGCTCCACCTCGCTCACCCTTATCACCCGTCCACCACGGCTACCTTGGCCCGTCTCACTCCACCCGTCCCACCCTACATTGTCCGTCCTCCGGCCCGCAGTCTCGGAACCACCTGTGCGGCACGATCACACCCACCTGCGCCCGACCTGAAACCGTTCCACTTTGCCTTCACCCCATCCGCCGTCGTCCTCCACCATTCCCTCGTCCCCTTCTCTTCATCAGGACACCCACTCCACCCCGGCTCGGACTCCGCCTCCCCTCGCCATCCCTCTTCCCCAGCCCACTCGCCCCCGCCCACCCCGTCCGCACCGTCCACACCACCCCTGGCAGCTGAGCTGCTTCTGCCGCGGCTAATGGCAGCGCGTTGCAGCGACCTTGTTTGCTTCAGGGGCCGGAGGTCTTGACGACAAACACATGTCGACCAGCTTCCATGCCGCGCCGCGGATCAATAGCAAAATGGCCCAAGTGGCGGTGGGCAGACCCGTAGCATTCTGCGAAACGCACAGCCAGCTCCCATGGAGACTGCAGATTTCGAATTCTATCACTCAATAAAACTCGCGTAAATATTACAATTTTTGTTTAATTTTGTGCCACAATTAATTTATAAACTATTCAGTAACTTATGTCTATTATTTATAAGGTGGTTTAACGCTCATAAACATTATTGATCACATTCATTTTTAACTTCGTTTTTCATGATGGAATATACGTAGGTCAGTTCAATCACCTTCACATGATTTTAAAATTATTATTAATTATAATACTGATATAATTTATTCTGTTATTTTATCTTGGGCGAGAGAACTGTCTAAACAGCTCAAGAGATTATTGATGACACTTAGAAAATATTTCATAGAAACCACAGAGACGGTATTTATTCTTGTTTTTTGTCTTATAGGTAGAAGTTTATTCAACTCTTTAAAATGCGAGGTAGGCTGGAGAAGAAATTACCATATAGACCGCAATAGATAGGCGATGTGATATATCAAATGTTTTAAATATTTTGCTCTTTGTAATTATTAGTTCGTGTTTGATAATGATACATGTGTCTTCGTTCTTAGAAATTTGTTTTGTAACACTTGCAACTGGTTTACACTTGCCAGAAGTATTCTTTCAAATTTAAAGTGGTGAGAGATGTAATGGTTCTAAGAGGAAATTTTCTATTGATTTAAATGGATTAAATTTCATCTTCCAAGTATTTGTCAACGTTTCTATTAATACGTATATTTTTCATTTTATTTCTTGTCTTGTTCAGTGCAGTATCTGAGAGGTGTAACGCTATCATCTGCGAACTGGGCCATAATTACTTCTGTGGAAACATCTTTTGAAGAAGCGTCTTTTAAAATTTGAGAAAGAAAATAATGGCGAATTTTATAGTAGGCCACCTGGATATAGCTAGGATTCAAGTGATGATTATCCACAGACACTGAAAACATTTTATTTGTGATAACACTTAGTGTCACTTTTGTTAAATAGTTGGAAGTACAATTAATTTTGCATATATAGATTAGTCTGTCAAAAGTCTGCATTATTTCCAGCAAGGTAGAAATTGTATATTAATGGTTTTCATGATTTACTCATTCATACAAGTATTTGTTTGATAAAACCAAATTAATGCTTGGTATAATGATAACTTTATGCTATGTGAGGTTTATTAAAATGGATTTTTTTAGACTTCTTGATGACGTGTATAGAAAACTTTTCGGTTAAATAGCTTGATGAATTTGTTTGACTTTTGTTTGGATTTGGAATTTGTAGAATTGAACGCTTCCATGTTTGAGAGAAGTCACTTATCATAAATAAAGTAACACAATTTCTGATACGATCAAACGTCAAATGGAATATCTATGTAACTGAATTAAACTCTAAATTAAGTTCATTATGTTACGCATTGAGAATTATTTCAAACACTCTCAGCCTTCTGGCAGCACACTGCGTGAATTTTGCGAACACTTCACAACACATTACCAGATGACATTAAACAATTAAGCAGCATAACTGTTTCTATACAATAAGAAACTACACTGAACATCAAAAAGAAAAATAACGCTACGTTACCTGTTTCGAGTGGTGAAGTTGGGTGAACGTTGTGGTTGGACCGTGGCTTTATTCGGAGGGCTGATTCCCTTGATCAAATGTTACATTAACGCTGAATTCTTCAGAGTCTTCCCTGGAGGCTACAGTGGTATTCAGGTGATGTGGCTAGATGATTTGGCCAGAACTAAGGCCACCGCCGTTGACACAAACCCTGACGAACACTTGGTCGCTCTCGGGCGGCGCTCAATGTCACTAGAGGCTTTTGCAGCGGTGTGCCACTTACGAGGCTCGAGTTGCATCTGATAAGGTCGCTGCGCGCGAGAGAGAGGACTTTTCGATGAGCTTCACACACCGCGCGGGAGGAAAGCCCCCATAGCAAATGTCGATGCCTGGAGGGGTTCTAACATAATCAAGTACTATGATTTGTTATAAAAACAATAGTTACATCTTTAATGACATTTACCATATTTTTCTTTATTTAAATGTATTCATACAAATTTAGAAAATATTACGTATATTTGTTCTTACGAAAGATTATTTATTGCCAATTATTAAATGCCAAACATAATATTTTTAACACCTTAGTGAGAAGAACGACGATTTGATGCGAGTGCATTTATAAAACAATTAAAATAATTGTTCATATCGTCTTTACAAATATATAATAAAATTTTATTTATATACCGTGTTGCAAGATGATATTCTGTATTTGGTTTGCGCAATATCATTTTCCTACCGTCACTGCCAAAATTATTAAACTTTTGCTCATCTACAAAAATTATCTGACGCCACCACTGCTCTAATTTTGTCACATATGCCTTTGCAAACTGAAGTCGTTTAGCTCTATTCCCAGCACGGATAAACGTTTTCTTCCTGGCTGCTCTACCATGAAATTCGGAATTTCTAATTACTCCGCACACTGTTTCGGAGTGCACAGATGTCCCCGACGCTTCGCGCAGTTCCGCTGCCAGATGGACGGCCTCCACCTTCGGATTTTCTGGTACTTACCTCAAAATTGCACGGTTCTCTCTTTCGAGGATCTTCTTACGTTGTCCTTAGGTTCGGGTAAGATTTAATTTTGTCTTGTTTCTCAAATCTCTTCATGATATCGTGCACCGTGCTCTTTCTTACTCATGAGTCAAATATTTGTGATTGCTTTGCAGAAGAGTCGCTTTGCGAGGTGGAAAACCACAAGCTGCCTCTATTCGAACGTCGAGTTCTTTCTCTTGCGCTCCATTGCAAGAGGTGTTTCCAGGCGGAAATGTTTACAGCGACTGTCTGCATAGTTTCATTTGGTGTGGGTGGGCGATGGTGCGCTTATCGCGCTATCTGAGAAAGTGCCGAGGGGTTAACAGGATATTTACCTTTACGTGTCCGAATATTAATGTGACTTCCTATTCTTGCATATTCACACATAAATCCGTGTTTATGAAACGTATGTTGTGCATTATAAATATTTTCTTTGGATTATTCTGTTTTCTAATAATATAGATGCATTCTATCCTATGCATTTCCTCACATGTAACTTCCGCGCACGCGCGAAAAATTACAGTCAAACAAGAAACGCCTTCTGTATTTGTGACTGTTCATCAGTATTCATTGTCATCTTTGCTGGTCGGTGTCTTCCGGAAAGTTTCTGAGCTGTTTGTTGCGTTGCGTTGCCCGGCTGTGTCGGTCCGTCGGTTCCCCCCAGGGCAGTAGCGTGCACAGGCTGTTAGAATGTGGGTGAATTATTTCGTCTGCTTCCCTCACTTTGTCAATACTGCCTAAATTTTCATGCTTCAGTGGAAGACTAAATGGTACAGCGACTGCTTCGGCAGACCACTCAACGAGAGGATGACCCAGTCCATCGCTATCTCACTGCCAGTTTCAAAAGAATTATCCATGGCATTGACAGCAGACGCTAAATGCAGTTACGTGCATAGCTGTGTTTTCTGTTCATTGACTCGTCTCCAAGCGACAAAAGTACACACGAAGAGAAGATCACAGTCTACAAATTTACAGATCACAACTGTTCTCATACCTGAAACATGTCTTTGATAATACAAAGAGAATGTTATGGGAAATTTTACTAAATGACCTATTCACAAGAGTATAGCAATTTATTTTCCAAGTAATTAGAGTTTTAGAAATATCACTATATAGTGAATAATTGTAGCGAAATATATGAAAGTTTGTCCAAATTAAAAATGTATGAAAACACTAGAAAATTGCACGATACCCGTTGGAAACATTAAGAAGCATTGCTGCTAATTTTTACATTAAATATTATGTATTAGCAAATACAACGACGTTCAAAACCAAAGTTATTCACAAGAAAAAATAAAAACAGGATGTCTGACAACAAACAATCGAATATGGCGGTAATACGAAATACATTTCATAGACGATGTGGTCAATATTTTAGATGTCGGCGAATTCTGTAAGAGAAAACAAATTTAGCTATTGAGAAAGGTATTGCGTTAACAATTTTGTATAGTGTGTATGTGAGTGTGTCAAAAGGTAATTTCGCTCACGTAAACACAACCACTGATTTTACATGCGTAATAGCAATACTGATGAAATATTTTACAGATAAAGGGGAAAAAGAATATGGGAGATCAGCCGAAGAACAAGCCCACAGAATGACCCCAGGATGGGAAAAGGAAGATTTAAAACCTAACATCACCTAGGGAAATTGAGGTCTGAGGGTCGCCGACCATTGTTGTTTTTGACATGTTTAACTTTTTAGGAAGCTGAAAATCATTGATATTGTTTACGATGGAAGTTTTTATCACAAAGTTATGAAATTTTCACAAGTGTCGGTAATAATTTGAATTGTTTCAGCATCTTTCGGCGAGGACAAACATTTTCGAGACTATTTCGAGAATGTTTTTTTTAATAAATGAGTAAATGTATGTGATCACATCATTAGATTCACTAATTTAATAATTTTCCAAAAATGTCCAAAATATCAACCAAATCAAAATTTAGGTGGTGGGCCTCCGATTTCCCACCCTTTAATGCACAGGAGTTTTTTATAACTTGGTATGTCTAAGGTGATTGTTCTTCCTAGTCCTAATGGAAAGGGTCGCAAGAAACGAACAATCTATCAGTGTAGTTGGCCTCTACGTATACAGGGTTATTTAAAATGGTTTTCGGACCAGCAAAGTGGGACTTCTGTTTGTATGATGAGATAATATCATTCCTGCACAAAAAGGAAGGTGGAAATCAGCAGTTTTGAAATGATCAGAGAACGTTTATGCTGCCTATATCTAACATCGGGGTCTTATCGTCTTATCATAGAATGTATCGATCACATAAACACGCATAAATTGAATAGCGGAATGATAATGGATGAATAACTATTCAAAATGCTACACTTTATGCTTCAAGCACACAATTCGGAATAAATTATTAAACACTGAGTGTCGCGCGGTCAGTGTGCGTGGCACATTCTCCGTTTCCCCAGGGTGAATGCTTTGGAACAGGTAATTCGGACCTATCGAGCTGGTCAAATGAAACGAAAGTTTTGTCATTAGGACGCGGCATTGTTTCGTCGCTGTTGGGAATACGGGCACGATTCCGCAGGAACAGGATATTGCACACCTAGGAATCGTAAGGCATCTGACACTTGGAGATCTGAAAGCAATTTGGAATCACTCTGCATACATTTATCATTGAGGCAGTGGGATCAACCTACGTAACTACTAAGTTACCTACGTAACTTAGTAGTTACTAACGTAACTTAAGTTACCTACGTAACTACTAAGTTAGTAGGATGCCGAACATCCGCAATCGTTGGAACTCCCAGCTAGGATCTCTGGAGCCACGAGGCTAGTGTCGGATTGCAACGTCACACGCTGTCGCTGTCAAAACTATTCCAACCGATATTGAAATAGTAGGGGGCACAAAGTTCAGGTCACCCAAACGCTCCGCACTCCAGCACCCCCAGGCCTGAACCGACAGCCTTTCGAGGGTGACGGAGGCGTCGCGGGCGGTGGCCGGAGGGGGTGGAAAGGGCGGAGGCCCGGGGGGGGGACGAGACAGCCGCTCCAGCGGTTGCCAGCCGTCACAGGACGCCCGGCCCCGCGCTTCGACAAAATATTTATTGCGGGACAAATATACAGCGGGGCGTGATCGAGTGTGGCGTGGGCCCAGCGATGCGCAGCCCGCGAGTTTGACAGGCCAGCTTACGCAAATGCGACGCCACGCGCCCTCAATAAATGTGTGCGCGGGAGCACCCCGCAGGACGACGTCCAGGGAGGGAGAGGGACAAGAGGGGACTGTGACCGAGGAAGGTCGCGAACTTGAGGTGGTGGGAACACCGTTATCAGTTAGTGTATCTGGCAGCCGCGGATTTTCAGGGTAGATAAGGTGGCCTAGCCTCCCACACAATATCTCTCACAACGCACTTCCTTCCTGTCCTACACTCCGCTTCATATCCGAGATGATCTTTTCACTGGAAGAAACAATTTTGTTGGAGTGAGAAGGATATGATATCGCCTCCGATTTCCATGCAGATAGCGACAAAAGTAACATTGCTTCGAGAAATTCGTAACACTTTTCGCACAAGAACCATCTTGAATATTTTTATTCCATAGGGGAGAAAAAGATGAATGATTGTTTTTAATGTAGACGTTTCTTTAATAACGTCCAGAGTTCCACGCACATTCCAGAAGAAATAAAAAATAAAAATCTGAAGTCAATATAACAATGTGAATTTATTTTTTGTGAAATATAACATTGCTGGTTTCCTAAATTATCGAACAAATTACAGTAAACCATCGTTAACGCGTATTCCAAGGGACCGAATTAATCAGTGTTTGTGTTTGAAAAATTTGTGTTATCTGCTTATTATATGTCTGTAATATTGTTTCCTGGTTAGGAGCAAAGGTTGATTGTTTTCCGTCGAAACTCTTGTAAAGCAAATAAGTACTAACGAAGGATTACAGAATTTTTTGGAAGGGAGAGAAAGACTGGTGTATCGTCTCCTGATTCCATGGAGATTATTTAACCGGGAACGTTGCTCGTGAGGCCGCATCAGGCCTCCCAGCATCTGTCGTCTCACACCCAACAATCTGTGACTGGCGCTCAGTGAGGGGCGTGTACGGAGGGCTGTGTAGTCCCGTCTCTCCAGTGCCAAACTCGTCAGATATGCGTTTTATACATTAACAGTGTGCTGTCGTAAAGGTGTATTTACTGAAGTCAGAAGAAGAGGGAGAATTTTACACTACTTGAAGGAAGTCGTGTGGACGCATTAGTTTAATATTTGTTGATTTTCAGTAGTTTTTCTGTGACAATAAAAAGACCTGGATAGAGGGGGAAAAGGTAATTACTTAATTTATACATTGTTTGAGAATTAGGTTCCCAAAATGTATGGACTGTGAAATTCGAAATAAAATAAGAAGGTATATCAATGTCCACATTTTTGGCTTAGTTTTCTATTTTCTATATTGTATCTGTCCCACATCTGTGCTAGGTTTCTCTTATATGGTTTCTATTTTTATGAAACGCTCAAATGTAATTTCGTGTTTGGGTCATCATCGTAAGTTAGTTGAGGCTTGCCGGGCTGAAGCTGCAATGCCTAATGTCTCATCTGAGAGTAGTAAGCTTGGAGTTCGATCAGAGCTGTGTATCCAAACCAATAAGGCCATTTCTTTCTTACACACTTTTTATTTGATTTGTTCTTTAATAGGTGACACAGAATGTAGAAAGTTTAAAAAGCAATTTTTGCACAGAGAAAAGATTGCCATTGTTCCAGAAAAGAGAATTGCCATTGGGTTGACTGCCATAGTTGATTTCTTTTAAATTAATAATACCAAGGTGATTATAAACATTGTCAAAGAGATAAAAACAAATTATGAATAGTATAAGAAAAAATATTCTCAGTTTATAATAAGCAGTTTAGTAGTATTTGAAATAAAAAATATTTTTACATAATGTGGATGGAGTTACTTGAAATGCTATATTAGATTACAATTCTACTAACAGAAATTGGATTTGCTGGGAATTAAATTATGCTATTTATTCTTCAGAAGAATCACAAATATTTTGAAAACAGTGTGCGACATTTTAAAAATTGAATATAAATGAATATGTACATTTGCGTTTACAAATTTAAACTAATAATAGTTAAATACATAAAATTATATATACCTAATTAATGGAATGTACATTCGTGGAAGGATAAAATGAGCAAACACTGGTTTTTTACACTTTTTTGACACTCTCGTGTTAAAATTAGCCCCGACGTTTCAATTTCTTCTATGTAAGTTTCTGAATTTTTAAAATTTATATAAATTTTTGTTTCGGTGGATGTATTTATCAACTAATTCTACATCTCATTTTATCTGTCCATAACTGTACATTTACGTATGGGCATGATGTTGAAGTTACTGAAAAGAGAGGTTGGAAGTAGTAGTTTAGTGATGCAGCACTTTCTTCTAATTCTTCATGAAGGAGGTATCATTTTTATTAATTTTCATATCTCCTGTAGCTACCATAATTTGTTTCACTCCTATTTATTGATTAATCTTTCATCAATTTGACCTACATCGTTAATTGCTCGATATGTATGAAATATTCTATTCAAAAGAATTCGCTCTAGCATTCGAGTTCGACATTTTTAAAAAGAGTTACTTTATTAAATGCTTATCACTATGGTCATATCCCATAGCTTCTTATGGCTGTAGGTTCACTGAATTCCTTGCCGGGAATAACAAGAAATAGTGCTCCTCTCCACGGTGAGGTAGATCTATAAGTACTCAAATGTCAGGAGAATGTAAAAAAACTCGTACACTATTCATTCTCCTAATTTCTTCAATGTTTTATTGAAGTATTTCCATTATTCTACGCAATATTTACCAGTACGTATTAAAGAATTAAAACTTATAACTTTCAAAATGGAGTTAAAGAGTCTGCTTACGGCCATAACTCAAAATAGAGTTCAGTAATTACTTGTCCTCTCGCAAAGTAACACCCGTCATATGTAATATACAACAGCAAACCATCTAACGAGGAACTAAATCAGATATCACTTTTTCATTCTCATACCAACAAATGCAAGCTCAAATTTATTTATTGTGATTGAGCTCTTGTTGTTCAAACTTGATGCAACTGGTTTCGTAAATTATTATTTACTTACTTCTAATGAGAAGCAAGTCAAAGACATATTTCAATGCATTTGTTGTCTTTTCAGTTTGTAGTTTACATTCTGTCGAGCAAAATGTGAGATTGTGTTGACTATTGACAATGTCTTTCTCACCAAGCGTTACTGGAAATAGCGGTCGGGCAAAAAAATGGATGCAATTAATGATGATATTTCAATAAGACTATATATATTTTTGTATTGTTTTGTATCATTTATTTGCTTGTCCTTAAAATTCACAATCAATATTCGGAAGACGACATTTTGTTTTATATTCTCAACTTACACCAAGTAAGAGCAATGCTAATGACATATCTATCTAATTAGGACACGATATTCTATTCATTTGCATTGTTTTCTTTCAAGATACTGCATCGCCATCTTTTTGAACTTACAAATATTGTCCAGAGTCTGCAGAAGGTTTTAAAGCAACAACAAACAGGCATTAACGAACGGAAAGCTTACGGAACTCTTCAAACGGAAGGGTTGTGTTGGATATACATCTGGATGGCTGGATTATAATTCACGCCGTTCGCAGAATTTTCGTTACAAACCCTTTCTGATTACATTCCGTCCAATAAAAAGAGCTCGCCTATTAATTGGATACTTTCGAAATTCCGTCCCTTGCAATGTTGTAAGGGAAGATTCGAAATTGAGACCATACTCATTCAAAACCTGTCATTAAGTCCGAACTCTTTTCGATACAACACTTCATTGCACCATCTTCACTAAAATTGCATCCAATATAGAATTCTTTCTTAAAACGGAAGACATCCTAGTGTTGCAGGAACAGTTCAACATTACTGGCAGTTAAATTTTCAATCTTCCATGGCAATACGAGACTGCAACCAGCGAGTTCATTTGTGCATAAATGTTTTTTCTGTTCATCGAGCAACATCACATTGGCGAGCATCATATAATCAGGGGTTGGGTTAGAGGCCATCTCATAACTTCATGACATCTCATGATTGAGAGGCTCAAAGAACTGCGAATTACAAAGTGTACCGTTCAAATGCCATTATTCCGTTCACAAACGTCGATAGAGTACTGCCCATATCCAATGCTGCCCATTCCAACTGCTTCCTAGACAAGTGAATAGTCACCAAAATTCATGAATTTTGGATATTGCATACGCACAATCACGATCGAATCTTTTCCGGACAACACATTTCCACACATTTATGAGCAACGTATCCTTACAATATGTCAAGAAGTTATCCAATACGAACCAAAACGTGTCGTTTAGACACAGTTAAAGAAAACATTAATAACATGTCATCTCATCTACACTTCCGCAATCTAAGCAGAATTTCCATTATGAAGGCTTCGTTAGTGAATCACGTTAGTGAAATCCAGATCGGTTGGAAATCCATTCTTGGTCAAATCCAAATCGGTCGGCGTTGCATAGCACTAGAAATTTCACAGCTGAAAGAGAACATTCTCAATAAAATACGGTAATAGATATTCTTGCAATCATCCAAAGACTTCGAAGGTGTCCAAACATGGTTGTTTCAAAACAATCTAATCTGTTCGCGAATATTTCTCGAACAAATCTTCACCAATCACGGTCGTTCTCCTTCAATAAGACTACTTTCCGTCACGAATATAAGTTTTTACTTTTACTTGACTCTTTTACTCTGCACGACATTTATATTGGACACATTATTGACACTTAGAAATGTGAATTCACATGATTAAACTTCGTAGTCCGAGCAGAATTCGTTTCAAATGGAACGAATGGAACCGAACAACACTACTTTACATTTAGATTCTACCCAATGTAGTGTTGAGTACATTCAAGAAGGCTACCCCACAATCACGTTGACAGCCATCGCCTAGGGGGCACTTCATGTCGCTAGCGTACACAGCATCTGGGCTTCGGACACGCGCATGTTGAAAGTTGGCACGGTGACGAAACAGCCTTCAAGCACATTTCGTCGCATCTGCTAAGGTTTCATCTCCTTCGATATATATCCGTGGAGAGTTCAGATTGTTACAGCACTTTACCAACACCATAAAGTTGTATATATCTGGCCGTTCTTTCACACTCGGAAGAGGACCTGCTTCTTAAAGGCTACTGCCTCACCATTACGGTCACCGCTATATCTTTGGGGCGGGTGCTCCATCTCAAGAGCATCCACTACTTGCAAGAATGGCAAGATACTAAGTTATTCAAACACAATCCGTCGCGACTGCATAATGATGATTATTACATATCATATAATACCCGTCGCTGGATTCACTTGCCAGATCGTATAGGACTTTTCTCTTACAATAGAGCCCAACGCAACTTCTTAGTCTCCCTCATTCTGAGAATAATCTGGTTCGTGAAGACTACAGCACCACCACTTTGGCGATCGCCATCTTCATGGGTAGGTACTCCATCTTGACGGCGTCCACAGCATCACATGTCATGCAAAGCACATGGCCGCGTCCCAGTAAACGATCGTTAGATCCATCGCTTCAAATTCAACGCGTCAATTCCTTTCCCGCACGCGGAAGAGGTGTTTTTCTGTGAAGATTACCGCACCACGTTAGTGACCGCCATCTCCATGGAATGATGTTGCGTATCGAATTCTTCTTTCAATTTCGTACACTTGCAAAATTCCAAGTTGTCAATGCGGCAGTATTGTTTGAGCAGAATCGGTTCTCTTCTACACCTCTCGTTTGAACAATCGTTAGAGCACTGTTCCCGCACCATCGAGTCCAATCCAACCACCGGTTCTCCCGCCCGCGGAGGAGACGCCGTCCCATGAGGGCTACCGAACCCCCGCGTCGGCGGCCGCCATCTCCTTGGGCGGGTGGCCCAGGTCGACGGCGTCGAGGTCGTCGACCGCCGGCAGGTTGAGGCGCGGCGCCAGCGGCAGGAGCGGCAGCGGGGGCAGCGGCGGCGGGGGCGGCGGGTGGCGGCGCCGGCACGCCAGCAGCGCCGCCGTCGCCACCATGCCGCCTAGCAGCAGCACCGCCGCGCCGATCACCACCGCCAGGATGATGGGCGTGGGCTGCAGCGGCACCCCGCTCGCCGCGCCGCCGCCGGCCGCCGCCTCGCCGCGCTCCGCTGCGAACACAAGGCGGGGGTCACACGGCTGCAGTTGCACACGTTCCACCCAAGTCGGCGTGTTGGATTGCTTTCATTCCACAACGCCACATTTATTTATTTAATGTAAGTTAATCAGTAATTTTATGTTAAGTTAGTAAACAGTTAAGAAATAAGTCATAAGTCGTAGTCAATTGGTAAGTAACAGGTCAATATAATAAATAAAATAAAACTGGCATAGTAATAAGCACATTAGGGGGGGAAGGTAAAGGGGGATCGAAAATATAAAGGCAGAGGCGCTGGTGCGGACGATCTTCCGTGGCGCTGTTTGATTTCAGGTGCTGAGGAGGCCAAGCACTGGAAGAAGACGGCGCCAGAAAATAAATAGTTAAAATAAACGTCGGATAGATTAGTACGTATTCGGCTTCTGACGGCAGGTTTTGCCCCCTTCAGGGGTTTTTTCCTGAGCCGTACCTTATGGTCTCTTTTCCGCGGTTTTGATGCGATGGAGAGACCATTTGGGGTGAATACCAGAATTCGAAAGATTAGAACGCGAAAGGATGTAGGTATTGCAATGGTTTAAGGGCCTTCGGCCTAGCCACATAGGATCAAGTAAGCTAATTTGTTTGTAATAATTACCTATTAAATACTAAATAATAAATTTATTTATTTATATTTATTTACGTCAAAAACAGATAAAAACTGTGTGTGACGTGCTATGGGGAGAAGTTACATTTATTTTACGTACATATTTGCTGGTTCTTAACGCACTCATTAATGTATACAGAACACATGACAAAAATTATGATATACCATTCATGTTGTCTAACAATTGTGGGTTTGTCAATATAATCCTAAATATATTCTTTAAACTTAAATAAGTGGAAGACAAGACCCATGAAATGATGTGAAATGAAAGCAATCCAACACTTGCTACATTTTGGTTTCGTGCTGTCAGTTAAACGACTTGGTCGCCCAAGATCATTCCTGTAATTTGATTGGTAAAAAAGTTTCATGTTAAAAAATCAACAATAATGACATTGAATATTTCTGCATAAAGATATCTTATCAGGGACTAGTTCCCTATCTGCAATAAACGGAGAATTGAAGGCGTTGCTAAGCCTGTGCTGTTGTGCGACTAAGATTCTTTTCTGCGTTGTATTGATTCGTGCACAACCCTCCCCGTCAATAAAAAAAGTTTTGAAAAGTTGTACCAGTTGCCTTTCTACAATTAGTGGTTAACATATTGGACTGATTTTATATATTCGTGATTGAATATATACGTATACACAATTTCACTTTTAATCGCGAATTTCAAGGTAAACAGTTACTTGAAAATTATTCTGCCGTCAACTCCTTCTGTGCGTGAAATCAAGAGAGAGTGATTGGTCATATAGTAGTTGCGTTTCTTATAATTGCAATTTCTTGAGAGTTATAACAAAGTGTAAGATGTAAAGGTTCTTTATGATTATGTAAATGGTAGCAGTCGGGTATTTTGTGAAGCAATGTAATACGACTGCATTAAAATTTTTATTCTGTCGCTAAGGTGCCGAATATGTTTAATGAAACCGCTGCAATTACTTTTCTGTTAATAAGTATATACTTGTCTCTAGGATTATTTGTAGGCTCACTTGCAATATAATTTTCAATAAATGCAAATGGCATCTTAGTTGTTATTATAAAACAAGGTTTTAAATATTATTATAATACTGTAGAAGTAAGTTTCATTGATTGATAATATACTTCACAATTGTTTCAGTTGATACTCCATCGTTTTCTTATATGTTTATTATGTAAATTCATATAAACATTGTACTTCGTGGCAAGTGAGTAATTATGTGTATAAAATCATATATTGAAGCCTCACAACTATTATTTATGTTCAACTAGGTAAAGCTCATCTTTTAACAGTTTATAATGTAACTTACTTATTGTAAATATCACAAATTTGATGAGTGGTTCTATTTATTACTGTGAAGGAAATTCACCATCCCTACGAATCATTGCACGTAATTAGTCAATGAGCTGCTGCTATGGAAATGAGTGTTCTTGCGGTATACAGTCCAGTATCTTAAATTTAAAATCAAAAGCATGCCCATCTTACGACTGATATTTTTGTGAAAGCTAAAAATTTATTTTGCCCTCGGCACGAATTGAACCCAGCTCTTGAGCATGAAAACAACGACCGCAAGCCTGACAGTGGAATCCTCGGTGTGCAAAAAAAGGGAGGTCTCCAATCTCTCATTTCGTTCTCGAAATATTAATGAGATGCGTTGTTTATTTTGTGGAAGATAAAACATTTTATTCTATGTAGTGATTGAGTTGTGAACTATCGTTGCAAAATATCTACTAGTAAGAATGTAGATTAGGTAGATTATTTCTGCAGATAGGTATACAACCTTGTGGCAGAACACTATAATTTACTAATTACAACTAAGAATGGTAATACACTGTAATTTTAAAGCATTTTAAGACAATAATAACAATAATATAACAAGAACAGCATTACCTCTACACTTTATGTCTGTCCTGCACGGAATTTTTAACTAGTATATAATATAGGTAGTATATAGTACTTCCTACACAAGTTTCTTGCCTTAACGGAAAAATGACGATTTCTGAGATGTGCCACAATTTTTGTAGATAGACGCTACGCACATTAATACGCTATTCTTCCGCCATAGAAACGCCACAAATAAAAAAAAAACAAAAGCGCTGGTGGCTGGTCGCCGTGGGTGCAGGCGTTCGCCAAGGGCGGCGGCGCGCGCGGCCTCTGGGCGGCGTCGCGCTGGCATTTCGCCGGCGGAGGACCCGTCTAATTTCCGCGGCTGCATCGCAGCCCGCGCCACTCGGCGGCGGCGACGACTCGGGCCGCTCGCAAAGGGAGGCTCGCAATTCCCCGAGCGCTCTGCGGCCGGCGAAAGGTCGCCCCGCGACCTCGTCTCCGCCGAGCCTCCAGCCCTCCGCAGCCCCACGCGGCAGCGCTCCTCGGAGACCCGGCCGCCCCTTCAAGGCGCTCAGGATTGGAAACCATCATAAATGTACGTCACAATTAGACACTATAATTTGTGAATTTATTTATTAACGTTAAAAATAGACGTTTTTTAAACGTAGTATTTTAAAAGAAGTTTCGGTTTTTGAAATGAAACTATATCTAGTAGAAAAATTAGTATTGGTGAGAAAATATCTAAAGATAGCGTTTATAAATTTCTGAATGACACCAATATAAGAATGTGTATAAAATGTAACTATAAAGATATATCACAATTTCAATTTTAAGACTTTTAAAAATTGATCCTCCTTAATATTTTCTGGACCTGCCTCTGCTGCTGGAGTGTAGCCACTTAGCTTGGTGGCTTATCTTGTTGGCTCTGGATATGAGTTGTTCGTATCCTCACTCTAATTTCTATTGAAGATATCCCTTTTCAAGCTGAAGTACGGAGCCGTTCAAGTAATCTTTGGTTTCGTTTGAAATGTGTTTGTACCGACTATGAGATAGAATGACTGAAATTGTGTAGCATATTACGCTCAATTAGTAATTATTACTAAGATATAGCTTGCAGATGCAACCCGCAACACGCTGTAACACCCTACTGTCGTAAATACCTCGGTAAGAAAGCGTTTTAGAGCCTTAAAATGTATTTTTATACTCGAATCTTCTGTGAGATTTACGAGATTCATCTGTGTTTCTAACAGTAACGTTTTGAAAACAACCGAAAATATAAAAACGTGACATTCAGAATTCTTTGTCACATATGATATATATGATAACAGAATTACAAAATTTATTCTAAAAATTGTTATTAATTGCCTAGAGGTTACAATGTAGCCTGGAGGTTAAGCGGCAATGTACAGAATCCCCATAATAATCCTCTGCGACGAGAGCCGCTTCTGTCTTCTTGTTCTTGGTTTCGACAGCAGGACGACGCTATCTTTCCCCTCCCGCCAGGCCTCTCCCCGCCCCCCCCCCCTTCCCGTTCCCCTCTTCCCGTTCCCGTCTTCCGCCGCGCCCGGAGCCTGCGGGTTGAAGCTGACCACTCCTTATCCCAGGGCGAGGCGCGTAACGCATGTTCTAATTTGGAAGTTCCGGCAACTCAGGGCGGCCAAGACGCCCTTTGATCCGTCGCCTGGGGGCTGGCTTCGCGCCGCCCGGCGCCCGAAGAGGCGGAGGTCGCTTTGCGAGGCCAAAGCTGCCGCTGCCCATCGCTCTCAGAGCGGCCGACCAGCGCCGGGCCGGACTGAATCGTTCGACAGGTGGAGAATGCTCTCTTCGAGCCCTGCAGTTGACGTTGAAGCGAACATCGTTGTCGTCAATTCAAAGGCGGCGTTTTCGAGAAATATGAATTAAATGGCTCCTGTGGCTCAGGGTGAAGTTGCTTGGCTTTTACCACCGAGGTACCGGGTGTGATTGCCGTAGAATTCCCGAAGAACCTCATGTGAAATTTGTTACGACAAAACGAGTTTGCCTGTTTTACATGAACTAGTCCAAACGTGGTGGGTAGATGACGTAAGGCGCGTCCTAGACGCGAGCGCGAAGAAGCTAACTGTCGGCCATTCCCTAACTTGACTCTGACTGGTCTGACTACGACTACCCAGTGGCTCTTAGAGGGCGCTTGTAACGGAGGATTACTCCAATGTAAATGTAAATGTTAACGAAGGATTACTCCTCAATGCGCTCAACGCTCCTAGGAGACGCGTTCCGTCTATATAGACGCAACAATTCCTTTAAAAACTTGTCGTTGAACTATATTTTATTGACATATTCTGAACGATCTCGACAGGGCGTTTCCGAAAACATGATGAACTTGACGAGAAAAACTAATAGAAAAATTCGAAGATGTGTCAAACAGCTGACGAAGCGTAATCGTAGTTTTCGACCCATTTTTACAGAAAGACAGTAGTTGACGACTAAGGTGAGTCATTTCCAAATTGTGCAGCCTAGCAGCTAAAGGATTTCTCTTAGGGGACCAAACCATCCTCCGCCCATCCCCCCCCCCGCCACCCCGGAGAGTGGTTGACCAGCGACGTGCTACATCATCGACAGATGGAGAATGCTTTCTCGGAGTTCCGAAATGGTCGAATGATGAAACAATCTTTGTAAGGGAGACATTCCGTCCAACATTTGTCATAAAATCAATGACAGAAAGGTCTTGATAAAAATGAATTAATTGGCGACAAATTCTTGATTTTTTAATATGCACTGTAGATGACGATTGCGAAAATTGTCAGAAAGTTTTGGTAAATGTAATATACTCGGAAAATAGGGAAGATAAGAATGATTTTTTGAACACGTAACACGCAGCTGAAGGAACATATACTTGGTTTGTTACAATTACAGGGGCATCCAGATAGGAAAAGCGGTGGCGACCAATGTTGTCTGTACCTTGAAGTGGTTTTTGTTACCAGGTTACAGGATCATCGCCAAATGATGTGGCGAATACTACCGTTTGCTGTGCTCTTAATTAAATTCGAGATCATCTTTTAAATCGCTTGTAAACACGCACGTATTATACCCTAATGATGAAACTAACTTTGTACGCCAGACACTCCGTCCGATCTGCGATTCAGCCGCTGAGAGTACGCTTCACGCATCCCAGTCGCCAAAGTGGCGGAGTTCGCTTTGCGTGGTGAAAGCATTCGTCGCCAAACCTTCCCTCCTCCCCCCCCACACACACACGCAAAGCGGTCGATCAGCCACGGGCTGAATCGCCGACAGGTGGAGAATGCTCCTTCGAAACTCAGCAATTGGCGTTGAAACGAAAATCGTTTATCGAAAATTCAATATCAGAAACGTTTCGATAAAAATAAATCGGGTGAAGTTCTTTGAAAATCATTGACACAATACCTTCTGAGATATTTTTTGATATAAGTTACTGATTTAATGACGGATTAAGCATAGAATACAGAACGGAATTCTTGTACGTGGATTTTGAATATGGCTCCCTTATTTGTTGTTTTTCAACATTGCATGAGATAAGGGTTCATCCCGCGCCGTTAGATATGTAATTCACCGAAGCAGTATGTACCATGAGTTGGATCAGTGTAAGTGCATCTGATGGAGCATATTCATTAAGAACAGTTTAATCATCATTCATGCGGCAAGGATGATTTTCCTACAGCAAAACAAGTTAAGAATACTTTCACTGTCATGAATTGAACTCCAGTTGTCCTAGTCCACAATCTGAATTACTTACGTGGGAATGATTTTCGTATAATTCGTTTCTTTCGAAACCCAAATATTTCACGAGAGGAATTCCGTCGGGCCACTGATACGCTCTCTCTGAGATGGAGTCGCGCCCCAGATGCCCAACAGGAGTTCGCTTTGCGAGGCAAAGGAACTAGCGGCCCGTCCCGCCTGCACGCAAAGCAGTGCGTCAGTTACGGCCGAATCATGCCACAAGTGAAGGATGCTCTTTTTGGTACGACGGTGCTCTGCAATCGACGTTGAATTTGTCTACAGATCGAACATCCGGAGTTGGATACTTCATCAATGTATTTAAAACTGTGAGAAAATATTTATTACTGGTGTAAAAAGCGTCTTCTGGAGAGTCAAAGTACGTACTACCATGTTTCATATAATGGAAACATAAAACTTTATTGTGTCTAGTAATGGGGAATATTACGTGTCTTGTAATGGGGGAAAAGGCGTAAGCTTCCTCATCTGTCTACTCTCGAAAATGAGAATTACAATTATCACACACGACACATTAGTGTGTACGAGTATATAAACATTTTACATAAGCGGGAATTCAAATGTTGAGGAGTACCACATCCTCATTGCCATCCTTCCTGGAAGTTACGGTTATGTTCTCCCACAAATCTGCTCCATATTCCAGCCTAAAAAGGTTTGTTACCGGTACAGTTGCCCTCGCCTTTTTATCCACCACCAACGTTACCTCCATTACCTACACCTTTAATGTTGCCCCTATCACCGGCACTGCCTCAATCACTGGCACCGTATTTATCTCCAGGACCACGTCCATCACCGAAACCGTAGCCATTTACAGCACCATCGCCATCACTAACACCACTTTTAATATCAGAAACGCCACATCGCTAACATCACTCGCGTCACCTCCATCACCTGCACCGCCAGTGTCCATCATCAATATTGCCTTCATAATCCACACCCCATTCCCATACATGGGCAACTCCGCATTCATGACCCGCCCCTCCATCGTGAGCTACACCGCCACTACCAGCTCTATTTACAACACCACCTCCATCCCCTGCACCGCCTCCGTCACATGCACTGCCTCCATCAGCTGCATCGCCTCCATCACCAGCACCGCCTCCATCACCAGCGCTACCTCCGTCACCAGCACTAACTCCATCACCAGCACCACCTCCATCACCAGCACCACCTTCATCCCCTGCAACGCCTGCATCACAAGCACTGCCTCCATCAGCTGCATCGCCTTCATCACCAGCGCTACCTCCATCACCAGCACTAACTCCATCACCAGCTCCGCCTCCATCACCAGCACCACCTCCATCCCCTGTACCGCCTCCGTCACAAGCACTGCCTCCATCAGCTGCATCGCCTTCATCACCAGCGCTACCTCCATCACCAGCACTAACTCCATCACCAGCTCCGCCTCCATCACCAGCACCACCTCCATCCCCTGCACCGCCTCCGTCACAAGCACTGCCTCCATCAGCTGCATCGCCTTCATCACCAGCGCTACCTCCATCACCAGCACTAACTCCATCACCAGCACCACTTCCATCACCAGCACCACCTTCATCCCCTGCAACGCCTGCATCACAAGCACTGCCTCCATCAGCTGCATCACCTTCATCACCAGCGCTACCTCCATCACCAGTACTAACTCCATCACCAGCTCCGCCTCCATCACCAGCACCACCTTCATCCCCTGCAACGCCTGAATCACAAGCACTGCCTCCATCAGCTGCATCACCTTCATCACCAGCGCTACCTCCATCACCAGTGCTAACTCCATCACCAGCTCCGCCTCCATCACCAGCACCGCCTCCATCACCTGCACCGCCTCCATCACCTTCACCTTCTCCAACTCAACCCCATCGCACCCTCCGCAGTCGCTCGGCAGCTAAGTGGCGGCGCGCCCACAAAGGCTCTTTCCCGATCGCTGTTTAACGGCCGTTTCGGGGCCGTTAGGGGCCGTCAGGGGGCGTGCTAGTGGCCGTCTTGCGTTGCCCTCGGGGAGGCCGAAATTTACTGCAGCGAATCGGCGGCCGCGGCGAAGGCGGCGGCGGCGGCGGCAGCATGCGCCTGCCGGCATTTCCCGAGCGAAGCAGGCGCGGGGGCGGGGCGGTGGCGGGGCGGGGCGGGCGGCATTGGCAGCGGCACGGTGGCTTCAACGACGCACAAAGCGGACAAACGTCATTTTCCAAACGGAGAATTTTTTTTCAAATCTCTTTATTAACCAGGTTATTTACAACATACAAGCTCATACAAAGAAGAATGTTTAGCGCTTTAGGTTTCATTGGTTCGAATTCTATTCGTATTTCATCAAAATGTCCTCCACTATTATACAAGATTTCCGCACGCATGTGGATTTTTTAAAAATCGAGCGCACAATTCGAAATTGAGATATTTTATTAATAATTCTTAATATTGTAAAATGCCCCTCGTTACATTTCAATACGGTTATTATTTTTTACCCACATTATATGTAGTACCTTTATATTCTATGCAAATCATTTTTTGCGCAAGCTGCTCAGAAGAACATAACATGTTTATACACACATAGTATGTATGTTTTTGTCTCATGAAAATTGTATTAATAATGCAGATGATCTGTGTAAGTTGTGGGATATATCTTTTTTGCACAAGAAAAGTGATCAATTTTGAGTGAGTAAAGAAATTTCCTTAAAACTACTAAAAGTTTCATTAAGTCTATTTAGAAGAAACCGGTATATACAAAGTTTTTTACTACACGCAATACACGTTTTTATTAGCACACATAAGAGATGATCTACTGCAAACTGCCAATTTTCAAGACAGGACATTTTCTTACGAATGGACGATACCAATCTGCCAAGTACCAGTTGCAAATTTATATCGGAATAAACTATTGTTGTCTGCATTTTCCCCCCGCAGACCACAGTACGGCGGCTCCTGAGCCAAGCAGCGACGACCAGCAAGCACCCGCAAGAGGTACAACCCCGCTTCCGTTCTACCCCACCCCGCCCCCCCCGCTCCGCGCGGCCCCTCCGCGCCCGGCCTCTCATCATGTCCCGCCGGGTGCTAATTGAACAGCCGCCCCCGCCCCCGTCTCCGCCCCCGCCGCCACCCCGCCGCCGCTCGCGCCGCGCGCGCCCTCGCTCCTTATGAGTCCCCCGAGGAGAAAGCGGAGAAACGGGAAACAGACCATCGCCCGCGATTTACGGCCCCGGTCGCGGAGATCGACGCCGCGCGTTCTTTGCGCCTGGCGCCGCCGCTGCAGGGCGTGGGAGGAGAGGGGAAGGGTGGGGGTAATGAGGCCAGGCGCAGACCGAGATACAACGACTAAAATTGGCTCGACGTGTTTGTGAAATTGGCTCTTTGTAATCGGTGGCTTTAAGTGATTTAAATTATTATTATTATTATTATTATTATTATTATTATTATTATTATTATTATTATCTTATATTATATTATTATTATTATCTTAAAAATCTTAAAAATGAGTAGAGACATCAAGACTACAACTGTTAAAATATATGATAACAAATCAATCAATTACATCATCAGGAACCATAATTGGAATGAATGTGAAGATGCAAATGCAGATAAGTTCCTGGAGAATATTGTGAACATCTTTAAAACAACATATAGGAATTATACCAAAACAATACAAAAAAGGCTTCATAATAACTCTGCAAATAGGAACATCAATAAAAAATGGGTGACAGATAAACTAATAAATATTCTAAAAGAAAGAGACAGATTATTCAAGAAATGGAAGTCTAACCCCAACAATGAAATGTATAAAAGAGCCTATAAACAATACAGGAACAAAGTTAACAATGAAATCAGAAATGCTAAGAAAGAATATCATGATCGATACTTTAAAAACAAAGAAAATGATTGCCAAGGAATATGGAAGGAGGTGAACAACATGCTAAATAGGAAGACAGATAAAAATATTGATGACAAATTGCTGATGGCATTTGGGAGCCGCATCACAACTGATATACTTGTAAATAGGTTTGCTGACCATTTCATACAACAAGTAGAAAACATAACAGAAAGCAATGCAACGGTCAACTCTAGCAACAATAACAAAGTGAAGGATTATCATGAACAAACAACTGATTGCAGCTTTTATTTACCTTATACAAATGAAAAAGACTTGATCAAAATTATAAAAAAGAATATTAGTATCAAAAAAGCTCCAGGAAATGATGGAATAAGAACAACAGATATTGTGAACAATGCAGATGTACTAAGTGGAATATTAAGCAATCTAATAAACAAGTGCATTAGAAATGGAATATTCCCAGAAGGACTAAAAAGCTCCATTATTAGGCCCATTTACAAGAGCGGAGATATGAGTGATCTCAATAACTATAGACCTATATCTATCCTCCCTGTGTTTGAAAAAATATTTGAAAAGTACATAATACAGAAACTCTATCAATATATGAACGACAATCATATAATACATACAAACCAATATGGTTTCCAGAAAGGTAAGGGAACAGAAGAAGCTCTGATCCAAGTCACATATTACATAAATAATAATCTTGATAAAGGTAAGGATGTAATGGCAATATTTATTGACTACTCCAAGGCATTTGACACTGTTAGTCACACAATTCTCTTGAAGAGACTGCAAGAAATAGGCATTGAAGATCGGTTTTTAAGATTGTTTAAAAGCTATCTGGAACATAGAAAAATATTAGTAAAAATAAACAATATCTTAAGTCATCCCAAAACTATCAAACATGGAGTACCACAAGGAAGTTGCTTAGGGCCAGTGCTATTTTTAATATATGCCAACAACATATTTAAAAACATAAAAAATTGCAAACTTTACATGTATGCAGATGATGCTGCTCTTTTGTACTCTAATAGCGACATAAACAAATGTAAAGACCAAATACAAACAGAATTTAACAACATTGTTAACTGGTCATATGAAAACAACTTGTATGCTAATCCTGTGAAAACCAAAGTAATTCATTTCAAAACTCGGAAAAAACGTAAAAACGTAAAATTAGAAAAATTAACTCTGCATGATTATCAATGCACAACCATTGGCTGTAGTGATAAATGCATCAAGATTGACTACGTAACACATTACTCATATCTAGGAGTTGTTTTGGATGAGTACCTGAGTTATAACTTGCACACAAATTACCTGTTAAACAAAGTTAAAATGATAGCTGGCTGTATGTATTCAATACAGACTTTTGTAAATGAGCAAATTTTGAAAATTATATATACCGCACTAATTGAATCATTACTGAGATATGGTGTGCGAGTCTGGGGTGGTGCATGCCAAACATACTTAAGCAAATTGGAAAATATACAGGCTAAAGTATTAAAAATAATGGCCAAGAAGAGAAATCTCAGCCAGTGCGACCTGCCAGCTTGCTACAACACTCTAACACCAAAAGGATTCTACATGTACCTCAACATAATTCGGAACAATAATGATAATAAATTCAAAATTGATGCACCAAATGGGTACAAAACAAGAAATCCAAAGTACCAAATACCATTAACATACAACAGTTATGGAAAAAGAACTCTTAAGTATCTGATACCTAAACTATACAACCAGATACCCAAAGACATTAAATACCCAAAAACCAACCACAAAGACTTTAACAACAAAATTAAATCATGGCTGCAAATAAACAAACCTGTGGTGTGACAACCAACAACAGTGTATAGGACACTTTTGTCAATAAAAGAAAGAGACTAAATTGAAATTCATAAACAAAATTGAGTAACCATAGAATATTTTCTGTGAAATTAAGAAGGTTTATAAGGTGTGTATCAAACTAAAACGATATACCGTTATTGCAATATGTGATGAGACTATGTATTAATTTGCATCATTTACAAATAACTATGTTAAGTTCAATCATAAAATACAAATATATAACATGTAAAATATCATTAATTATTGTATAATTGTAATAATTATATTAATTTATTGTTAAAATGTTTATATGACAAAATTGTTTGCACATTATATGAATTGTAAGAATTGAGACTATTACATACATACATACTATACAGAATTTGCATCATGTACAAATAACTATGTTAAGTTCAATCATAAAATACAAATATAAAACATGTAAAATATTATTAATTATTGTATAATTGTAATAATTATATTAATTTATTGTTAAAATGTTTTATATGACAAAACTGTTTGCATATTATATGAATTGTACGGGAACCAGATGATAAGTCTCTGACTTATCTGGACCCTAAACTGAAGAAGTTAATAAAATTACAAAATTATTATTATTATTATTATTATTATTATTATTATTATTATAGGGTGATGATAAGTGGTGCAAGGACTAGAGTGATGTTGGGAGGTGTTCATGGGCTTTTGGAACCACCCCAGCATTCGTCTTCTGTCAGAAGGACACCACGAAAACCCCGATCAGGCTGAACGCCCCGGAATCGATCCCTGATCCCCTGATTGCGAATTCAGCGAATAAGCCCTTAGCCACTTCGCTCGGTATTAATTATATATTATTTATTCTTTCCGTGTCTGTGCTTTCGTTTAGAACCACCAAAGCCGCTGGGGGTGGAGGAGAAGAAAAAATGGGGGAATGCTACTAAGGGTAATGAGGCTTGACCGTGATAAAAAGATGAACATGAGCTCAAATGTATGATGAGTTAATACAAGTACTCGTCTTGTCCCCGCAGCATCAGTGTAAATCAGTGGTCTCGTGACTAATCAACAGATTTAAATGATATTACAATCATTTATTTTAATATTAATTATATATTATTTACTTTTTCGCTTTTAAAATAATGCCTGTATAAATAATGCCTAAAATAATCTCCTTGTAGAATTGCCAACGTCGCAGGGGATGGAAAAGGAGAAGAGTGGACGATGAGATATTGGTAATGAGGCCGGGCCATGCGAGAAAGATAAAAATATGTATTCGGTGCACGGTTAGCTAATATTGACATTTCACCACAGCGTCAGTGTACGCCAGCAGTCACATGATTGAATAATCGTCTTTAAAAGACAGAATATTAATTGAAATATTAGTTTCTTGTGATTGAATTCCTTTTCTCCATTTACAATAATGCCGCTTTGTTCTTGATACATCGCGCCTCCACTGTCGCGGTATCAGAAGCGGCTGAGGAGGGGAAGGGAAGAAGGACGGAAGAGGGAGGGAGAAGGGGTGCCGCTCAGGGGCATTGCGACCGGGATAGCGCATGGGACGGTGACAAATACGATGAGTGTTATTTCGTTTGGTTCGCGCCAACAGTATACACGGTGAGCCCCATGAATTAAACAGCAGCTTGATAAGAAAAATGAAAATATTCATCGAAAAATGGATTATTGATTAATGTATAATGATTAATTTCAAAAGCTGTATATAGATAAAATAATGTACCTTAGTTCGTTTCGTCTCGAGATGCCACCAGTGGGGGTGGAAGAAGAGCAGGTGGACGAGAGGAGATACAACGGGAGTAAGGAGGGGAGGAGAGGAAAAAGCGTGGAGGATAAAGAGAAGGGGAGCTGACAGGAAGAAGACGGAGGGAGGAGAAAGAAGGGAGGGGAAGGTAACGGGAGAAATGGAGAAGAAAGGATGGTAAGAAGTGGGGGAAAAAGGAGTGAAAGAACGTGCGAGGAGAAAAGGAAGGGAGAAAAGGGGGGAAAGAGGGTGATGAGGGGAATGGAAAGGGAGGAAGAGGAACAACATCAAGGAGAGGCGGAGGCGCCATAGAAACTCATAGTTACTAAAGAGTAGAGTAATATGAGCGAGTTTGCGCCAGATATGCACTTGACTAGAGCAGTCTTCCGAGCAAAATGCAAACTTTGTATTGAAAATATTATTGTTTCATCTGTTAGAGATACTTCTTTTTCATATTACAATTTTTTTCGCTCGCGAATATGGCGACTTGGACTACGCGATTTTTATTCCACAGGCTTGTTAGCACTGGGGGTGTGGAATTATGATAGTGAGTGGTGAAATGACGACACACACACACGTACACAATATAACCATGCGCATGGCGGGACTCGAACCGATACGGTACTAATGCCTTAGCAAATATTACTATACATATTCGTAGTTTCAGAGTGGCGAGCTAGGAGAGGGACGAATTGCTGCGGAAGGATAATCGAGGACAGGCGAGCCCATCAAATCCCCCTACAAATATACATTTTTGTGAAATATGTGCGGTCTGTTTATAACAGAACTTATTCAATTATTATATAAATATGCCATTCTTAACGTTATTCATATGATATTTTAGCAAATGGTGGAAGTGAAGTTGAAGACTCACACTTACCATGTGAATTTATCAGTTTTTGACTTCAAATCGATTTAATTACGTGTAACCCAGTAATTACTTCAGAAATGTCTTTTAAAGATTTAAATGTGTCATACTTTGTTGACTCATACGCAAGCGCTATGTAAAAATCAGTTAAAATATTCACAGCGCTTTTTTAGAATATAAACAAAGATATATGTTCTGTGCCTAACGTTCTACATACGTACGTGCACATTTAAACAGTCACTTATTTCCATACATGCACAATCCACTATGATTAAAATCATTTCCAGCAGAAATAACAACGAAAAGAGCGTTGATGTTACCGTTGGCGTGGGATGTGGTAGTGCTGATGGCGCTGGTAGAGGCGGTGTTTGGGGGCTGGCATCTGACAAACGGCGGTCCTCTTTGTGTTTTTTAATGTATGTAGATGGCGGGCATGTCCCTCGGGGTGAAGCTGTCCGACCGACGCGTGCGTTTTGTTTTAGCCCCAGCCTTGATTTCTCCGGGAACGTCCGGCCTCGTCGAGACGAATGACTGTGATTTTGATTTATTAAGCGCCGTATTACGAGGCGAAACCTTTCGTAGGAAACGTTTACGGCTGTTGGAGAACCTGCTACTGGAATGGTGTGCCTCAAGGGCCGTTAGCAGGACTGTAGGAAGAATACTTCTTCGGGGTGGGAAGGCGAGCTTATCATGTGTCTATATTTATATATGTTATATGTGTCAAAAAATCAAGAAAGTGACGGGAGACAATTTTACGAGTCGTTTCCCCAAAACAAGAATATTGAACAATGTCAGTTCAACAAAAATGTAAGATGTATAATTTTCGAGTCTCCGAAAAATCAATGTATGTTATTCTTTCTTTCCAGAACACTAGTTCTCAAGTATAAAGTATTGTAATTTTGCGGCAATAAACGACGATATTTAGACATTAAAACTCGTTATTCTCGTATTGGTCCTTGAAACAGAGTAAAGTGGTAAATAAATTATTATTCCTATTTGTTATAGTACGTTGTGTAGACATAATCCAAGTTTTGTGTATCCTTGACACCTGAAAATGGGTTTAATAAGATAAAAGTGTCCCATTGTTATATTTATATTTTTTCTATTGAGAAAATTACTTAAAAAGTTTAGCAGGTCCAATTTTCGGTAACCTATATTTTCGAAAATTATAAGTGCTTTTTTTGCTCTTCTTATAACAAAAATAGTAAAGAAAGAGATTCTTTCATTATTAAAATGGTTTTCTCAAAACTATATCTTAAAATGACGTCATGTACAATTTATTTCAAAACATAAGTAGTTTTGGGGTAATTTTAAGTAAAAAGAAAATTTTGAAAATATTGTTTCAAAAAAACTCCAATTTTTTCGTTAATTTTTTTGCACAGTGCAAAGCCCGCCTTTAAATATGGTGGAACTACAATTTTCGTTGAACTATCTGAATTTTTGAAAATTGCATTTGTTACAAATAATGCGAGAAAGTTGTTCTGTTGTATCTGTACCACAAGCTTCATACGAGTAAGACAAAACACTAACATTAAAATGTACAAATGGGTAAGTCACAATTTTGCTAATGGTAACGCAAAAAACTGAACAACATAGGAATTCTATGTTAAGATAAGATAAATTAATTGGAGCTGCAAACGGGCATAGCACGGTGGCAGCTAATTACATAAATAAGATAATACAGCTAACATGCAAATTATACTATAATAATAATAATAAACATTAATAATAAAATAATAATGTTCCTTCCTATGTTGTTCAGTTTTTTGCGTTACCATTAGGAAAATTGAGACATACCCATTCGTACATTTTAATGTTAGTGTTTTGTCTTACCCCAATGAAACTTGTGGTACTGATACAACAGGAGAACTTTCTCGCATTATTTTTAACAAACGCAATTTTCAAATATTCAGAGAGTATATCCGACAAATAGATATGTTCATCTTAGTTGTATATTTCATAATTCGTCTCTAACTTGCAAATTAAACGTTATTTTAAACTCAATACAATAATACTTATTCGGCCTCCTAAAATATCGAATGAAGACACTAGTAATAGAATTGTAAATTATATCAACCTGAGCAGGGCTCCGAACGAGACTAGGGCTGAAGCGTTCCAAGAAACAAAATAAATAGTAGTTGGTTGTTACGAAAATGCCTATTTCTCAGGTGAGAAATAATCTTCTATAAATTAATTTAATTATAAATTTCTCAGGCCAGTGAGAGAATCACGCGAAAAATGTTAGCATACATCGTTTCCAGAGAAGGGTTTATTATAAAGTGCTTCCTAGCACAAATTGTCACGACAAAGAAAATACAGATTGTTTTACTGTGCTTTTGTTACATTAGTGGAATGGACATTTCCAAAATGCCACAAAAGATAACAATGCAGCATTCGCACAACATCAAACACGCTTCGCAATCAGGACGTCTTTTTCTCTTTGTCTAAGTGTCTGTCCTACAATTTAGTAGTTACCATTCTCAATTCCCCCAAGTATTAAATCCGGTGAATTGACTTTGTGTAATGGAAGTGTCTGTGATTCTCGATCTTTCTTCTAGATGAATAATCTAATAATCCTGATAAAAAGGAACTTCCAACATCACCCAATCCTGTTTTCCCTCGTCTCCGTTTGCTGAAGAATTTTGTGAGAATCGTTCCCTTCGCACGGGTTCCTTCGATTAAGAAATTTCCGATAGTTCATCGCGAACTTGTTTCCCGACGCGACACGTGCTTCTGCTGTAGTGTCAGAAAGAATAATGAAGTGCCCGGCGACGACAAACATTACTTTCCTTCAGAGCAGCGTGCTTCCAGAAAGTAGGGAGAAAGTAATTTTAAGATGGCTAGTTCCTCTAATAGTCTCACCGTGAGTGAGTAAAGTGTAATTTGAAGGTCTGTGTAACTTTGAAAATAATACATCATTCGTTTTCCTGGTTAATATTAACTTTCCTTTTTAGGGACCCCTTCTTTCCTGAGTAATTGGTTCTGCGTTAAAAAAAAGTTCACAGTTCCTCTTGCTCCCTTGAGTACATCAAAATATTTAATTACTCGTACGAACTTTTTCACGTCTGTGAAGCCTTGCTTGGTTGTCAAGAATCAAAGGGAACGGGATATGATTGGGTTAATTAAATGTAATTTTCTTTGTAAGTGCATCTACAGATTTATAAGCCTACAACGTAGAAGCTCGGCCAAATAAATTCACGCGATTTCCACACCGTATCTTTAACTTCCTTTTGCACAGAAAGTCTATGTCCTTTGCTTCTGCTTTAAATCTATACAAAGTTATGTTAGAATTTTATTTCGTGAAGTGTTACATAAACTTTAAAATACGATTACAGGGTTTATTCACTAATTTTCAAACGTATAATATTTTTTTGCAGAAAAATAATTTACTACCTCTTTTCTCACTCGGCCCAATGTGTAATGGGGTTTAAGTTTCTTTTAATACTACTTATACACGATAGATTTTAAAGTTATATGAAATGGTGTCTTCAATGGCTTTCGAAATTCCCAAGAAACAACATTTACTACTGCATTTGAAAAAATGCAGCTAATAATGCAATGGACCTACCGAGTGAAAGAAATATTTTTTTAGAGTACAGTGCCGCTCGACTAATACATGTCAAGTGGAGAAATAAGACTCAGGAATTGTTCATGAACATTGATCTCTGCAAATATTGCAAATTTCAAAGAAAGAATATAATTCCATTTACATTGTAACAACATTGTAACACATATTAACATTGTAACACATATTAACATTGTAACACATATTAATGTTTTCTATTATTTACTCAGATTGTTCAACCCCCGACAACAAGCTGGGTGAATAATGGGACACGCAAACAACAACGTTTGAGATGGCGAAAGAGCTCAGCCAAGGAGATCGAATGCTCTGAAGATCTATTTGTTGGTGCATATACCGCGTTCCTCACAACGCGGCAACATGTCGAAGATCCTACTATCTAATCCAACTAAACAAAAGATCTAAATAACTATTTACCTCGAATGATAGTCGCCTCATAAATGTCAAATTTTAATACGTTTCGTTGTAAGGAATATGCACATTATACATTTATATAATTACGCTCGTGACTCAACAATGCATCTCAATGCTTTTGCACAAACTGTAAATATCGTGCCAGAAGATAGTCCGTATGTGTAAAGCGGATTGGGGATTTACTCCGCGATGCTACATGGGAGCCACTATACTAAAGTACAGGAGTTGATAAACTGCGAATAGACGGAAGATGAGCGTGGACGGGCGTGTATATCCGCTGTGTCGGTCAACATCTCAAAGACCCGGGAAGGAGATCACGATTGTCTGCCCAAAGAGCACATGAATAACCTCCTTTCACACGTGACGTGTGCTGATAAACTCATGAATTCCAGGTGAGCTTATGAGAAACATGTGAATTGAGCGCAGCTATCTCAATGTAATTCATTAATGTCTCAATGTAAATTTTTGTTTACACTCAAAATGCAAAAACAAGTCATGCAAGCGTTGTTCACTCCCAAAAAATCAACACAAACTAACACTACTTCCTTTCCGACGGGTGAGCATTAGACATACTGGTAAATCATTGGTGCTTTCAAGTAAACTTCCAAGTAGCAACAAGTATAGATCCAGTTAGTCAAGGAATGAACACTACCCAATAGCACAACGTTTTGCGTTAAATGTAGCATTGCTTTACTCCATCCCTCGTCCAAAAATACATAAAATGTTATCACGTAAATAAATAAGGGAATGATTGACTGATGTAGATTTGAATTAATGTCAAATAAGCAAATGAAATACTTTTGCATTTTCTATATTTGCAGAATGTATGAAATAATGAGTGGACGAATGATAAATAAACAAATGGATAAATTGGAAGGTAAATGAATTAATGGACGGATGAAATTGACAGATGGAATGGACGTACGTGTGTTTGGAAGGAGACTTGGCTTAGCCGGTCGGCCGGTCGGAAGGACGGACGGACGGACGGGAGGAACGGACAGAGGAACGGACGGATGGAGGGACGGATGGATGGAGGGGCGGACGGATGGAAGGACGGACGGATGAAGGAACGGACCGATGGAGGGATGGAGGGACGGACGGATGAAGGAACGGCCGGATGGATGGACGGCCGGAGGGACGGACAGATGGGGGCGGTCGGATGGAGGGACGGACGGATGGAGGGACGGACGGATGGAGGGACGGACGGATGAAGGCACGGGTGGATGGAGGGACGGACGGATGGAGGGACGGACGGATGGGGGACGGACAGATGGGGGACGGGCGGATGGAGGGACGAACGGATGAAGGGACGGGTGGATGGAGGGACGGACGGATAGGGGGACGGACAGATGGGGACGGGCGGATGGAGGGACGGACGGATGAAGGAACGGACGGATGGAGGGACGGACGGATGGTGGGACGGACGGATGGAGGAACGGACGGATGGATGGACAGATGGGGGGGCGGTCGGATGGTGGGACGGACGGATGGAGGAACGGACGGATGGGGGGACGGACAGATGGGGGACGGATGGATGGAGGGATGGAGGGACGGACGGACGGACGGGCGGACGGATGAAGGGACGGATCGATGGACGGGTGGACGAGTAGCTGGGTGGTGGGCCGGACAGACGAAGGAGCGAGGGGTCTGCGCTGGCTCACCGTGCGGCGCGCGCCGGGGCAGGGCGTTGGGCGCGCGGACGCCGCTCAGGAGCACGGGCGGCTCGCTGCGGCCCTTCTCGTTGATGGCGAACACCGCCAGCTGGTACGTGAAGCCCGGCTGCAGCAGGTTCAGCTCGAAGCGGGGCTCGGCCCCCAGGAAGCGGTGCAGCGGGGCTCCCGCTCCCGCCCCCGCCCCCGCCGAGGTCCCCGCCTCCGCTTGCGCCTGCAAAAGACAAGCCGTTTGCATTTCGTGCTCTCCTTTACTTTATTTAACTGATTGTAATTGTGTTTATTTGTTATCAATGGTATTTAATTACACTTAAGTATTTAATTTTATTTCATTATTTCATTTACTTTTTTTCTAGGGGTTTTTTTTTCTTTTTTTTTTTTTTTTTTTTTTTTTTTTTTGTCGACAGCCGGATACCCTTTATGTCCCATTGCCGGCTCCTCTGATCTGGGTCAGCAGAACAAGACACCCTCTACGACAACATATATGAGCGGCGCGGGACGAACAACTATGCCTACGGTGGGAATCAACCCGTGACCTTTCGGACCGAAACCCTCAGTTAGAACAAGCAGCCACCTCAGCTATTCAGGTCGGCCTCATTATTTTATTTTACCTATTTTTGTCTACTTTATTTTTATTGTATTATTGTTAGTTTATTAACAACTTGAAAGACAATTTTCAAGGTTATGAATATTTTGATTCCTCGTTATTATTTGTAGGTGCTAAATGTGTTTAAAAGAACTTTAAAAGAAGTGAGCCCATCTTGTGGCGCCGGTGTTAACTATTTAACTTGAGGCTGACTATTAACGGTTCAAAGCCGATGGCGCGAAACTGTGGATAGATTTTGGAAGAAAGTATTAGAAATTTAGGTCATGTATGTTAGAACGGGTTCTATAGCTTTGTGAAGTTGTGGCGAGGTCTTCGTGAAGATTCGAGTTGCTTATATACCAAGGAGCGTCAGCTGCAGTTCAGAGTAACTTATTTTGGAGTGTATGAATTTTGTTGATTGTACCCTTTTCCTTCCCCCGGGTTGCAACCTAGGCGTTAAAGAAGTAAGCAGGACGATAATGACACATTATATTATATAAAATAAATAAATAAATAAATAAATAAATAAATAAATAAATAAATAAATAAATAAATAAATAAATAAATAAATAAATAAATAAATAAATAAATAAATAAATAAATAAATAAATAAATAAATAAATAAATAAATAAATAAATAAATAAATAAATAAATAAATAAATAAATAAATAAATAAATAAATAAATAAATAAATAAATAAATAAATAAATAAATAAATAAATAAATAAATAAATAAATAAATAAATAAATAAATAAATAATTTATTTTTTATTTAAATAATTTATTTATTTATATAAGTAAATAGACTTTATTGATGCCGAGGCTCAGGCCATTTAGCCTGCTCTTCCGCCTGACCATATTATCTATCAATAAATCTCTCTCGACAGAATTCTCATTCATTTCTCCGTCGCTAGTGAAATAATTGTACGTAGTTGATGTTGAATATATTTATATTATGAACAATACTATTTAATTGTTCTGACGGTAGCGTGTTCTTTGTTTAACGCGAGACATAAAGGATAAGGGCGAAATTATTTGGCTCAATTGCAGATGCAAATAATGTTTATTAGTCGGGTTTTGCTAAAAACCTTCATCGCTACTTTTACTCATTATGCTACTTTGTATATGAGCGGGAGTAGAGGTGTTGGAGTTCACAAAAAGTGTATAGATTGTACTTCTCCCTCATAAGTCATGTAAAGCTTTAATAGGTTTTTGACGTTAAATAAAAAAACTGTCTGAGATCTAACATCACAGATGAGAAGAAGCATCCAGACGTGTGTGTAGGTATCTTTTGTCCAAAAAATGGAGAAAAGCAAAAATAAACCTTATTTCATTGAAACTTTAATAAATATGGGTCAAAACATTAATTGAGTATCAATTCCATCAATTGAAATATAACAGGAAAATTCCTCTATTTTGGATTACAGTGCTTCACACCATCTTTTTTAATGTCTTATATTACCGGGATAAAAGTCTAGAAAAAGAGAATAGGAATCGGAGTGGATGCTTTTTTTGCAATCGTTCGTCGTTTTCAATTTTCTTTTAATTTCAAATTACAGAACGATTTATGTTGGTACATACTATAATAACATATTGAAAATAATTGAATATAAAACAATAGAACATTGTTTTTTTATTTTTTCTATGCGTATGTGACTACATTCTAGGCGAGATTATTTTAATATTCATGTGCTGAACAAAAAATCCTTCAGGCATCCTCTCTTAATGAGAACGTGTAGGCCGAAATGCTAATTAATTTGGGCTTTGCCGCACGTTAAATGATACACTGCTACAGCAAACGCAAAACAACATACACTTACTGATTTTTTGTACAACTCACCGAAATGCTGCATAATTGCAATTTCAACGCACACGCTCATGCAAATGCGGTCCTCAATAAAAATAAACCCGCGGGGCAGTAATGAAATAGAATCTCTGCGAGCAACTCTCATATTTAAGACTAAACAACAGTTCTAACCAACTATAGTAAAATTAATTATATATATTGAATGCTCGCTACCATATAACAGAGTCCATATACACAGTTATAGATCATTTCATTAATCAACGACTATTCTGGTTTTTAATTGACGGAAAATACAAATGTCTACAAGGAAAAAAAAGCGATATACCGCAAGATAATCGCGCAAGATACTATACATTTAATCTATAAATTATATTAACTTAAGCTAACGGATGAAGCTTATCCTTTCTATTATACTGTTCTGTATTTTCTTTTAACTTTTTCAATAATTTCAGTTTGCTACTTTCCAAACAGCGTGAATTTGGGTGAGAGGATAGGTAGTCACTTGTGAAATAAACACACAGTTTGGAAGGTGTATTTATTTAGATTAGTCAAAAAACAGTAAAAACTGTCTGTGACGTTTGAGGATAATTCATCAGCGCACGTTTTCTTAAGTTCCAGAATCCCTTCCCAGCATTTTAACTATAAATAGTTGAAAAATCAGTAAAGAGTAAAGATAAATTAATAAAAGTAAAATTTAAAAAAGCGCGAGGTTAGCAACATATGAAACACTAGACATTTTCGTTCTCGAAATATAGAAAACTTATTTGCAACGGTAAACGAACTGCAGGTTTGATTTCTCTGCATTGTCAGCAAAATAGTAATTGGCCCTTGCTTCTACTCCTACCACTACCAGCAAAAGAAGAGTTCAACTTAACGTGCGCAGTGAAGTGCATTTACGCCCAGAAGCAAAACAAGGGGCCATCTCAGTATTTGTACAAAGTATCGCGGAAACTGAACAAAAACGTAATCGAAATAAGGGCCATGGACTCGAAATCTGAAGTACATTAATTGTTACAAGCATGTCTTTTAAAAAAATATACAATACAAATGTAAACTAATTCATTATACATCACTATTTTATTAAAATAAACAAACTTTTAAAGATTATATTTTCTGAGAAATGTTTGTAAATGTTATTATCTAAAAATATTTGAAATTTCAAATGTTACAATTCACACCCAATTTCCATTGTAACCAAATTTTTCCCTTGATATAATTTTCATACTTACAACAATTACTCTATTCAAAATCTGCAGAATCTATTTGTAAGATGTATATAACATACAGAGTATGTCTTCTCTCTGTATCAAAGCTGATATTGTTGGTTCAAATAAATGTAACTTAACTATGAGAACGTTTTTTTCTTCACTGTGTTTTCAAATGTGGCTCCTCGTTTCGTTGGAACTTTTATTCGTCATTCGACTATTTACGATTAAAAGTTGGGGAAGATATTCTGGAGCTGTAGAAAATGTGCGTACATTGTAATTCTCCTCCGCACGTCACATACAGTTGTAACTTCTCTTTTACAAAGTAAATCAAATCAGATTTCAAGAAAATCGCAGGGGATTCGCACATCTTTTTTGTCAAATTATCATCACATTTTATATAAAAATGCGTTCCTTCTGAAAACTATAACTTCATTCATTTCCACAAAAGTTGATTTGACACTCATGGTCCTACATCAGAACATGACAGCTGTTAACATTCAAATTCTATTTAGCATTCAAGGTCTCTGTTTGAGAGTGCCCTTATTACAATTCAGAAGATGCCTTTTTTTCCAAGCAGAAATATGGTTTGAGAGGGTATGAAAAGAGATTTGCTTCCCATATTTCTTCCGCTAAAAAAAATATATTTTTTTCCGCAGTTGTCGAACTAAGAAAAAACATAAATCTCCGAAATTTTGAGTTGGGCCCTACTACCAGAAAAACGTCATACGTACAGAACTTTCCAAGTTACTACTCCATCTACTGTGCGGGAGGGCCTTAGCGCCGCCCTGAAATCGATCATTCTATGTTACTCATTTCGAATATACGCGTTAATTGACGGAAACTTATGCAGACTCTGGCCATGTAAGATGTACAAATGCTTTCTCTAGATTCTCGTAAAAAAAGGAAAAACACATATATACTGTTTCGATTTTGACAGAAAAAGTAAAACATTGTTAATCGGCAATTTGCCATGCCTGTTGCTGCACACTATTGTCATTCTAAATGCGTTACCGATTACGCCAGAGCTGACATCATTCGACTAGGAAGAAGTAAACTTCAGTATTGACACAGCCAATTTTTGCTGCTATAAGACCCCATTTTCAACATACTCGGCAGTATTATTGGTACTGCAGTTTTCATTAGGAATCAAGGAGCGTTTACGGGAGGGGACGATGGTAACACCCTCTCCATTCACTCTCGTCACTTGGGCCCGCGGCCACTCTGTACGTTTAATTTGAGAACAGTGGCGAGGACAATGAAGAAATAAATAAATTTTCACGCATAGCAGCCCCAAGGTCAATTGTGACAATAATCAAATCCTATCCTTAATTCCTTTTATATCAACTAATAAAGATAAGGAAATATAATGAATTAAAGACGCATTTTACTGAGCCACGTGCAAATCCCAACGGTTTTGTAGAACCAAACATAAAAACTCCTAAGCATCACATTTTTCCAAGGAAGCATAAATCATGGACGGTAACTAGTGAAAATAACAAACAGAGAGTATACACGGCGAAACACATTAGCATTTCCGTACGGGAGAACACAGACAATGACGTCTGTCCGCCGGTCCGTCCGCCCATCCGTCCATCCGTCCGTCCACCCGTCCGCCTGCGCCGTCCTTCTGCCCCTCCTTTTTTCCGGCCCCGTCCGCCCCCGTCCGTCCGCCCGTTCGTCCACCCGTCCGTCCACCCATCCGTCCATCCGTCCGTCCATCCGTCCGCCTGCGCCGTACGTCTGCCCCTCCTTCTTTCCGGCTCCGTCCGCCCCCGTCCGTCCGCCCGTCCGTCCGCCCGTTCGTCCACCCGTCCGTCCACCCATCCGTGCATCCGTCCGTCCATCCGTCCGCCTGCGCCGTCCGTCTGCCCCTCCTTCTTTCCGGCTCCGTCCGCCCCGTCCGTCCGCCCGTTCGTCCGCCCGTTCGTCCACCCGTCCGTCCACCCATCCGTCCACCCATCCGTCCACCCATCCGTCCACCTGCCCTGCCTGCTTCTCCGTCGGCTTGTCCGCCTGCCACTTCATCTATCGGTCTGTCTGTGGACAACGCTACCGCCTAAAGCATTTGGACGGGTTTCTCTTAATTCATATTCTTCGATCTATTTGAACGAACTCTTTATATGAAGAAGGTATTTTATATCAAGCCTCATTATTTTCCAAATTTTCGCGAGAATGGATTCAGATTTTTTCATCACACTTTGCTCTCTTCTTCACCTCTTTAAAAATAAATGGATCTCATTTTCTTTAAAATTGCAGATTTTTTGAAACAGTGTAAAATTGCAAAATTACCAAATTTATATGGCCTATTCCTACTATTACAATATTGAAGATAGGGATTGTGTTCTGGATAAAATCTGTTCTTGGGAAACAGATCTTGAATAACATTTTATAGAAAAACATTTTCTGAAAAACGGCCCCTAATTCTGGAATTTTTTTTTAACATGAAGCAAAGGAAGCTTAAAAAATGGCCCAGGTTTCATTTGCGTTGAATTCTCTGAAATTTCGAAAATTACAATAGTTAGAAACATTTTATAATGTATAATAATAAAATATGTGCTTGTGTAGCACCAGTAGCTTTATTCTACGACTATTGCTCCTCACGCACAAATTAAAATGACGTAATTGTACGTAATAGCTTTTAACATTTCCTTTACATGCTTTGCCATCGAGACATTCAAGTCAACTTTAAATCGCTAAGATAACGTGCAGACTAAATGGCATTACACGTTTTCGCGCGATGTTTCAGAGAACGCACTCAGAGTCCGTCGTAGAATGACGTGAGGACACTGACCACACTCAACATGAGAGATAGTATTTCGCCCAGAGGACGCATTCGTCTTAAATAATGACATAGGGCTGTCGTCCTCGGTGGGGATAATTGTTCGCAACAGCGTATTCTGTCTTGATGAGTTCCCGCAAGACAAGTTCCCATCCGCACCGCCCGGGGGTGATTTCTGGGCGATCGGTTGCCCGGGCGGTACGTGCATCTATGTCCGCAGTAATCAGACGCTCACATCAGATGATTTATTCCGCTGACAGTTGGAATGATTTATTTTGCAGCCCGAGTACGCTTGACGCTTGAGTACCGCTGTAGTCGAGAGGTGGCACTGTCACATATCAATGTAGTCGGGAAGTCTTGGAATAAATCCAAAGATTACCGTGTTATTACACTTTGAGACGCACATGGCTTGCTTTCGAAGTACAGTTTATGGCTCACTGATTGTAGTTTACCATTCAATTGTTATAATTTCAAACTGAGAGATAGTTAGAGATAGTTTGCCTACTAACACAATAAAATTTTAAATTACATATTTTTTCATCTTTGTATATTTGATTAAGAATATTGTGATATTTTTCCTTTTTCAACACATATCATTGACTCTACTTTTAGGTTCTATATTTTATTCAACAGTCAAACTTTAACACAATTTACCTGCATTTTGCAAAGGAGTACGCCTGACTATTAAGAACAGTTAGACAAGAGTCGGGTCGGATGGCCGAGATCGCTAAGGCAGTAATGGCGTAGCGACCGCGGACCAAATGACCGCGGGGTCGAGTCCCGCCTCGGGCATGGTTGTGTTGTGTTCGTCTTTTAATCCCCTATTATCATATCGTGTCATCCCCACAGTTTCCACACCGTTTCACGCAATAGTGGTCGCGAATGACCTAGAAGTTGATGCGAAGGCAGGGTTTGGAATATAATACAACGAAAGATTATCACTTTATTATAATTCTTGACGCACACTCTTTGAAGTAGATTAGATAGTTAATGAGTCTGAAAATAAGCAAGATACTGCACTTTCAATATCTTTGTCACAATTCGTGTACATTGGTTTCTAGGATAGTGTAGTATATTTCTTAGGTATTTCGCTTACTTTTTACGTATTGTAAGGTCAATATTTATCACAAAAACTGTATATTTTAAAACTAATATAGGCAAATATAATAAATTAAAATCTGAACCTTATTCATTAAGCATAAAATCAAGAAGATCATCACAATAACAAAGCAACAACATAATTCAAACATTCTCAGAAGAAGATTCAATAATTAAGCAGGCGCGAGAACGTCCGTCATAGATAAAACAAAATTCCATAATTTCTCATTATATTTCTAAATTTTACAAGTTTTCGAAACTTTGGAAAATTTGGAATGAAAATGAGAAAGCAATAAGTTTTTCCAATTTAAACTGTCGGCTGAAAATCGGAGAGGCACCAATTTTTAACGTCCTTTCCTACATAGGTGCACAAAAAATTGGAGTCATTTCAAGAAAATAATTGTTTAAAAATCGCCAATATTTGACGCACAAATACGCGAAAGTACTAATATTTTCGAAAAATTGTACCGAATCTTTTAAAGATCAAACTTTGAAGAACATATTTTATTAGGAAGAAATATCTATAACACTGTATTGTAGAAATATGCCGAACATATTGGTACTTTGGCAGTTTTCGGAGTTTAACCTAATTGTAAGCATCCAAAGACAATGTTTAATTTAAAAAATCTTCTTCTGCAATGTTTCCCCCAAAAATAGAAATTCCATTTCACACTCGTAGCGCCACGAGTATATCGATTGGACAACATCAATTGTGAAGAAAATTTACTAACCGGTTTAGGATTCAAAGTTTTCTCAAAAATGGCTCCAAATTTGTTCGTGCAGCTTTTTCCTTGGATTGTATAACAAAAGCTTAAAAGAATTGTGCAAATCTAATCGAAATACCTTATTTTCGATCATTGTTTAAGTTCAATTTTATTTTCGACGTCTTTCCACAAGTACAATATTGAAGATAGATGTGTTCATACTAACTTCAGTAAGCTAAAGCAACTAAAGTAAGCAAAACTTCTTCTATATTTCTGGTCCTAATGCAAATACCAACCCTCTCTAATGCAACTAATGCAAATACCTACTCAGAATTTTCCACTTTTTATTTCCAAACCATTAGTAAAAAAATAAAATGAATATCTCAATTTCTTGAAAGGTAAATTAACAAAAAAAATTTATATAATGGTTCACGACATCGAAACATTACCAAAAATTTACTCTCAACTCATTAATAACCCATACATCAACATAAAAAGCGTATTAAGTACTTTATATTTTGGATAAATCGACTCATTTCATAGTATCTCCGTGTTTTTCTAATTGGTATGTGGGTCATTTTGAACAATGTTGTGGTTAAAATTTGTTTAAAATAAATTTATTAGTTTAATGTGCTTTACTAATTACTTGAACACGAAGAGACACTAAATTTATATTATTCTGGTGATAAAATTGCTTTCTTACAGGCTATGGAATGTTATGTTTGGATTAGAATTAATGTTTATTTGGCGAATGTTTCAAGACCTGTTGCTCACTTTTTGATATTTTGTTAATAATTTTCCAAAATATTGATGTATTAATGATATTTGTCCACCAATCGTTTTGAAAATTAACGCACAAATTCTTAATAGATTTTCATGTTGATATTTACATTATTATAGACATTTTTGGTAATTTAATATATTTTTGCGAATGGCTATCAATCTATTTTTTCTTTACTAATAGTTTACAAATGGAAATCATATAACTCGGATTAACTTCCAATGGAGATTAGCTCGAACAAAGATTTATTTGAAGAAGTAACCCCCGCAAATTTTATTTTCACTACTTAAGAACTGTTAATTATGGAACAAATTATGCGTTATTCAATTTTGAGTCACGATGAAATAGTTCTGCTTACTTCTGGGATGTTTGCTTTCGTCAGTCGAAATGGCGTTACGTCGTTGAGGGAACTTTTAGAATTGTAGCAGGATCTTCTTCAGGAGTAAATTGTCCGAAACATTTCAGGACAGACTAGCACAAGTCTGACAAAATTGTGCTCTTCAAGCCCGCACACGACGGCCACACGCGAGCTAGTTTCGTGCCCGGGGAGGGGAACGTGAGAGGGAGTGACGAAGGAACAGGACAAGTGGCTTGGGAGGAAGCGCACGATAGTTAGGGAAGGAATACACTGCTTGCCTGTTGACTCGTTAATACTGCGTTATGAATTACTGCTTCTCTGTCGGTTCGTTTAACCAGCATTTGTGAGAAGTTGTTTCGTAATGATCGTTAATAAAAAGTCAGAAATCAGGTCTGGTGATTCAATAAAATCTGTTAATTTCCTTGGGTCAACTTGGTATCAGATTTTAAGTAAATAATTATAAATGTACTATGTGAAATAATTGTGTACTTTTGTAAATAGTAATAATTTTACAAAGTACAAAAAATGTATTGTGTACAAAAGCAAACTACGAATAGTTTGTAAGTCGGTATAAGGATACACGTATTTTAAATACACATTTCCCTAACATACATTAAATACACTTTCAATAACAAAAACAGATTTAATTGTTCAACACTGGAAGTAAATTCACTTCACGGATATTACTACTTTCTATGATAGCCATATCGTACCACACATCTTCCAAACCCGAATTTTCTCTCCTAAGTATTTCCCCACGTACGCGTGGGGCACGGAGCTCCACTTGCGAGGGTCATATCGACGAAGCAAACACTGGAAGCGGGAGGGAGGCTTCGACTATAGCCTTCCGCGGAGTCATTCGACTGATTTCGGCCATCCGGGTGAATGTGCATTTGCCGTTCTACTATACCCTTCTTCGCGGCGTCAATGCAAAACACATTTCGAGACAGCCCAGAGCTAGTTTGAAAAACGAGTCGTGGGTCTACGCATCCATGTCCGAAGACACGTGATTGATATATTCTGTTCAGGAGGAGGCGTTTCTACCATTCATTGGCTACTCATTGACGGCCGCCTTTAGGCAATCCTTTGAGTCCAGCCAAGAGCAATCACTGGAAGGAAGCGCCGATAATTTTAGATAAAAGCTAAAGCATATGCATAAATGGAACACGCGAGGAATGTGTATAAGAACTGACGGTGACTGAAAAAAGTAAAGGTGTTAAGTTAATGGGGCTCACTTAGCAAGTCGAACAAAATGGCCTATTAGACCTGGCCAATTTGACTAGTCTTGCTCATTTTTAAGTCAACAGCGGCGATCGGGCCATTACGTCTCGCAATTAACATTTAACATCCTTAAGTTCAGCTATTGTAAAATTTAGAGCACACTTTAGGCAACAATTCAAATAAGGTTGCTTTGCTTTGTTCGCTGAATTGCAACTAAAGTATTTCGTCATAATTCACCCTTCAATTGAGCATAGGTTTGGTGCCCTAGCCTTTGAATGCGGGTGAAGGGAAATGTATTGTGAGCGTTACCTTGGAAGCACGGAGTGACCTGATCGCGGCGCTCCGGCAGCTTGTCTCCGTACGGCCTCCCGTCAAACATAGCGAACTGCCTTTACGTCTAGGTTTGTATATTTTGCGACGCAATATGAAAGGCTCATGTCGTTTTAGCATAGCGATGCGCGTTCGAGGAATAAACAACCAAATCACACACCTGTTCCATTTACTCATATGCTTTACAGTAAAGTGTCCGAATACATTTTACATCTTCGTCTACAACTTCACAAATAAGCGCAAATGTGAAGACTAGTGTAGATAATTAAACTAGTCATTTATAAACACGCACGGTTAATTATTCACTGAAATCTATTAGAAATTCACGATATTTCATAATTAAGAAAGGTCTACATATATTCCACACTAGGCGTACCCTGCTCCTCAAGTGGAATAGTAAATGCTTCTTTTAGCAAATAATAAATGCATTAACGTGTACATAAATATCTATTTAAGCAAAAATTCATGTTTGGCATAATGTTACAGACACTTACAGCAGACGAAATTCTTTTTTTTGGATTACCTGCACATGAGACATTAGCCCGGTTCTTCCACTTGTTCCGCGGTCAAAATCTGCATCAAAGTTCTTTATGTATTCTATATATTTTCTTAGATATACAACTAACACTTACTATATAGATGATTAATCGAATATTCGCACACGAGTAACATCAAAATATGCTCGACTACTTCAACTCCAGAGCTTCAACTCAAGAAACATTATCTACGCTCGATGAGAGACCTCTTCCAAGTATTTCCCAAATCTTGCCTCGAGATGTCAGCTCACTGCACGTCCGATAACTCGGTATTTCACGTTAGGAACGTATCCCGCATTGGGGGCCTCCCCTCTATCTGTCCTCGCGGGCGGGGCGGGCGTCTGGCCGGGGCCGGGGGCCGGGGGCCGGGGGCGCACGCACCTGGTCGCTGAGGGTGGCGGGGGGCGGGGCCGGGGCCGGGGGCGGGGCGGGGGCGGCGGCGGCGGCGGCGGCAGAAGCGGCCGTCTGCTCGCGCACCTCCAGCTCAAAGTACTGCGGCAGGTCCCCGTCGTGGCCCGGCTGGCACTGCACCTCCAGGTGGCCACGTGACCCGTTGCGCAGCGCGCACTCGCCCGGCGGCTCCGGCGCGCCTGCAACACACAGCGGGCGCTCATTGGCGGGGCGCGTCACGTGCTGAGACCTTCTGGGTGTGAGATCTGGCGCCGACCTACACGTCGGCTTGTTGAGATATCCCACCAGCGTGTCGCAACACACAGCGGTCGCTCATTGGCGCGGCGCGTCACGTGCCGAGGCCTTCCGTCGCTGGGGGTGAGATCTGGCGCCGACCTACACGTCGGCTTGTTGAGATATCCCACCAGCGTGTCGCAACACACAGCGGGCGCTCATTGGCGGGGCGCGTCACGTGCGGAGGCCTTCCGTCGCTGCGGGTGAGATCTGGCGCCGACCTACACGTCGGCTTGTTGAGATTTCCCACCAGCGTGGCACCGCCCCTGCTGGGTCAAGCTTCAAACTCCCGACTGTTCTCTGGGCTTGCCTGGTAATGTAATGCATGTACGTATGTGTAGGTGTGTAAGTGGGCGGGGGAGGTTCGGACAAGGAAGAGGAAAGATTGTTGGCGCGCGGTACGTGGCGCTTTTTTTATGGTATTCACCTACTATTGATCGAAGAAACCGGGGAAAAATACCGATCGCAAAATCTGGAAGCTAGAATTCTCCTCCAGACAGGGGATGAACTCAATCTAGCTAGCAAGTGTCAAAATACCTGTCTCCGTCAATAAACGAACCCTAGGATCTGCAGTGACTTTGTTGCTCTGAGCCACCACAGGTGCTTGTTACATCCTAAAGAATAGGGTTGAAGTCAATGTATCATACTAATCGCATAGTCGTACAGTTAGAAAATATGTCAAAACGAGAAAAACGCGATTGTATATAATAGGGATAGCCGCGGTTCCGCTGACTTTTGCGTGTGCTTATGTAACTACTACTCCGTCACATTATAAATGCCCTTGCTACGTTTATGGAGTCCTAATAGCAGTAAATTGGATGCACAGCTACATCTGAATTTAATACGGACAGACATATTAGATTTATGCTGACCGGGATAGAAAATATATATTCGCATAATTTTGCAATATGGGAAAGGATGATGGTAGACCGAATGACACAAGAGTGAGTCATAAAACTCGTTAAAAATAGTAAAATTATCTTTTAAATTATGTAGCGTGCGACAGTTTCTCAGACTCTAGGATTCAAACTGAACACATAGAAAACACCACCAACTTTTTGTGATTTTCTGTAAAATAAAAAGAATGGGACTAAAGGAGATTAAGGGTGCATTAAGATATTGTGTAAAGAACAACGCACTAGTGTGCAGAAACATAAATCATGGTTAAAAATCCAATGCTTAAATCATGTTGATTTTGCAAACAAATTGTATTCAGGAGTGCAAATAGGAAGGAGCGGGCAAATAGATATAACTACAGACTGTTCTACCGTGTAGATAATATTTATTTAACCCTCCGTTGGTCCACCTCTCCCAGACGGTCGCCGGTGAGCCATGGTTTTCATGTAAATTGACACCTGTTTTACTTGTTTTCTTTTTTCAATGTACTAGTCTCTTCTACAATTATGGTTTTTCCACGTAATGTTTATTTTTAAATATTTAATATTTCTTACAATGAATACAAAATTATAAGAATGTGTATTTAAAAAAACATTAAAAGTAAGTTGTATATTGTTTGATTACTTTTCTGAGTTCTCAAAATTATCCATTTATTTTCTTTACAATGATTCAAAAATGATCACAGTTGTTTTTGACGAAAAATTGCCTCTATTTTATACATCGCATTTAAATTTTTTCGTTTTCCTTCTTGAAAAACAAAAGGTACATAAAATACTTTCATTATTAAAAAAACAATTAATATTTATTGATTACATGATAGTCGGATATTTAAAAGCGATCTCTCTTAATTCCACTGGTTATGAGGATTATTTACATTTAAACGAAATATTCATGGAAAGGCCTGGAATTATATATAATGAAAGTGTCAATGTACGTGAACATCAGAGTATGAGATAAAATGTCAGCCGGAATGTTCTGCGGTAGCCAGATTGATATTTGATCTATTCTAATGTTTTACGGCTCGTTTACATTTCATTGACCTCCACTAGCAACCATTTCCACGAGTTGAAATCCAATCTATTACAAATATTAAATTTTGTAGAGAGAGTATCGGTATCCGTTGAGTATCGTTGTACTTGAATTAACTGAATGCCTGAACATTAAACACCTATTTATGAAATTTAGTATGATGGGTTTCGAGAGACTAAAAAATGTATACAATTACTTTCCAATGTAAATTCATGACTACAGAAAACAAGATACAGCATTTCTATCCGTTTCTTTAGCAAATATAAAACTAAGTAGTACGAATTAATTGTTTTTAAAGTAATTGCATTTACATGTTTAATTAATAATTTTGTACTAATTGTATTTACATGTTTATTTCATATATCACATAAAATTTTCACAAATATTATATTAACTGCAGTTTAATTCTTACTCTTCATGTACTGACAACACGTCAGTTTTGTAAACGATTTTTTCGAATGTCTTTACAGAAAACTTGCATTGCAATATTGTAATTTCACTGTATTACTTTAACACATTACAGAATATTTTTTATTAATACTTCTAAAAACGGCAACCAAATTGTCTTTGCAATATTCCTGGTTTCTACGTGATAACATCAAAGTACGGGAGACGAAATAGTCAGGATGTCTCGTAATTTGCCATAAAAAATCGAAATGATCGCTCCAGATATTTCTCGTAAGAATTTAGTGAATCAGAGATTAAATGAACAGTCTAACACAAGCGAGCAACACAATTGTGGAATATAAACACAAATTTTAATCTCTGGCAACCTGGTTGCCCCTTTATCTCTCGCTGTACCATAAACAGATGTCTTAGAATAAATGTTACATATTTCCAAGGTATCTAGGGGAAGTCAAAGATGATCTCTTTTTCCCATTGAACATGTGGTTGGAAATTGCATTTAACGAATTTACACAGATTAAATGTATTATTTGTTTGTTACGCAGACCATCATGCGTTGGTATTTACTTGGTCGCATTCTGACGCAGATATACGTATTTGGTAAACCAGCGAAACAACAAAGTATGATGGGGTGCCTCTTAGCACATGGACAAATGACACTTAAATAAAAACAGCTTCATACTGGAACTCAACTTTGAAAGTTTCTGGTGACCATGCCACAAAGTGAGGTACCCTCCAAAAATGAAAAATAACATACGAAGTTGTATCATCTGAAAATTACGGTATAATGAACGTAGCTATTTTAATGGACCACGGTGCATCATTTGTGATTTCTGAGAGCGAGGTTTTCAATGTAACCAGTATTGCGGAATACATGTGCTCCAAACGTTTATCTCATATCATAACCTGACAATTCTTTTTTGTAGTCTTAAACCAGTTTGGTGCACGACTGTGGCTGGATTCCCTATTCAGCGGCCGGGACATTCAGCAGAGTGTATCGACTGATATAATTATGTTTTGCTTCTCTCAAAATATATTTTTGCTTCTCTCTTCGATATTAATAAATGCCGTGCAGTGCATCTGAGCGGGAGGTTCTGGGTTCGAGCCTCGACAGTGGCAAGATTTTTGGCCCCTAACTTGTCAGCTAGTGCGAATTCAGTTGCTGCCTGGAGGAGAATACTGGACCGGTTTTCCGTGGTTTCTCCAAATAACCCCAGGCGAGTATCGAAGCAGTACCCTAACATAAAGGGCACGGACTGCGCGCAATCTTCCCTTCCTCTTCCTTGTCCTAAATTCACCACTTATACACACTTACACTAACATGCAATTTACTACCACACATGCCGAAAGACCGGTCGTGGGGCCAGAGCTTGTCCCGACTTGGGGTTGTGCCCTTCAGGTGGGATATAAGTGGTTGTGGGAAAAATAGCTTGCCCACGGTAGGTCGCCATCCAGCGGGGATAGATCACCGCCACCTCCATAGTGAAAAAACATACACTACGCTTACAGGACTAATGACCTCAGTAGTTGATGCGCCCGGAAACATTAACAACCAACCAACCAACCACCAGCAGGGAACTTGTGGAATTTCATGATAAGGTTCTTGTATTAATGGTACAAGACCATCATTCCTTACGTTGTGAAAAAAGAGGATTTCTTTAATATAATTATGTTTTGCTTCTCTCAAAAATTCGATATTAATAAATGCCGTGTCAATAGAAAGAGAATTTCTCGGAGAGATGACATATTTCATTTTCAAAGCCGAAAGACTCTCGTCTTGCCCCGTGCTCTTTAAAATTGAATCTTGGACCTTGTCGAACATTTTTAAAGTTACTACTCTTCTGGGCACTTCAATTGTTCTCATTCTAGAGTCCTCGCACCGTTACGCTACTTATACAAAATGCTATGAGAAAAGATAATGACGTACCTATGGCGTATAGCGAACCTGATAATTGGAGAAGTCCCAAATTACACATGAGACTTACGATCTTTTTGTGTAACGGTGTGGTCTCCTGGAGATAACAATTTGTTATTTCTATTCGATTGAAAATTCGAAACTTTCGTGTCCCTAGTTTTAAATATTATAACTTCAACGTGAATAATCTGTATTTTTAATCCCTAATTTCTGATTTTTTGTCAAATTGCGTTTAATTCATTAGTGTTGAGTTTGGTCATGTTATCTTCTCAAAAAATGATAATAAAATATATATATTTATACATTGAAAGAAAATACATTGCTTTCTCCAAAGTAATAATCAGAAAGTAAAATTTATGTTTGTAAAGTCTGAACAATTAGATTTGATTAGTTAAAACTGTATATACTTACAATGTTAAAATATAGCCGTCTTTAATGTATTTTTATGCAAATGTGTGACAACAAAAAGTATGAAATACTTAGAAATAGGTACTATCTAAGAAGTCTATTGTATTGCTATCAAAAACGTACTTTCAGTAGCCATCACACTTCTCTGATTCTGATACCTCTTTTACGGCAGAATTAAGCACTATTTCTTTAGTCGCTCTCCATAGATGACACACAATTACATAAAATTATATAATACAACATAATTATAAATACCATACAAATATTAAATCCGACAAATGACAATGCATATTAATTTTCCATAAACTACATCCCGGAATCTTTATTAGAAATTTATTATCCATAAAAATCTGCCCCTTCTTTATTATTCCATGTCGTATGAATCCCGCCGTCATGTTTCCCGTTTGCGCTACGACTCGAGTCCCGCTGTGTTCAGGATCGTATAGACGGCTCATCACGGCTTAAAGGAAGCTCTCCCTTCTCCCGCCACCCCGCTCCCCTCGCGCAAGCTCTCGCACTTCGATCAAGCCTCTCTTCCAGGCGCGAATTTACGCAAATTTTCGACGCACCGCCCGAGGCGACGCGCCAGGCTCGTCGAGCGAGGGGTGAGCGAGGCGGGGGAGGGGGCGATCTCGAGGGCGGCGGCGGCGGCGGCGGCGGCGGCGCCGGCTGGAGAGCACATTTAATTAACCAACGCTTTGCTGCGAGAGGTGTTGTGAAGATCTGTCAACTCCAGCTAACAAAAGCTCTCCGCTCCGTCAACGCCGCGCGCCGCAGCTTAAAAGGGTTTACCGCACAGAATTCGATATCGCCCGGCCCGGCCCGGCCCGGCCCAGCCCGGCCCGGCCCGGGGCTCGAAATCGCGTCAACTTTGAAGCGATGATTAGCGTGCCTTCGCGGCGGGAAGAACGCGTAGGTGGAATGAAGTTTGCGCGCATTGAGCGAGACGCCGGGGAGAGGGAGGCGGGGGAGGGCGCAAGAGGGGGCGTGGGCGGGGCGGGGAGGACGCGTGAGACGGGGAGCGAGGGGCTGGGAAGACGCGAGACATTGGCGGGGAGGGGGGCGAGTCGCTGGCGGGAAGCGGGGAAGCGGGGAATCTCACAGGAAGGGGGAGAGAGACCTTGCTGGATGGCGAGACAGCGGTAGGAAGAGGAGAGCGGGACTCGGGTGGAAAGAATGAGCGAGTCTGATGGGAGGCGGGGAGCAAGTGCCTGGGAGGCCGGGGGAACCCATACACTGGTGGGAAGAGCGATCGAGACCTTGGCGAGGAGAGAGACGTTGGCGAGGAGCGAGAAAATGGTGGGGAGCGTGACTGACGAGGAGAGAGACTGGCGGGTGCGAGACGCTAACAGAGACAATAAGTTGGCGGGAAGCGAGGCGATGGTGGGGATAGTGACGCTGGCGGAGAGCGAGAGCAGTGGGGAGAGGGACGCTGGCGGGAGCTTGTCCATGGCACGATGGGTGAGTGAGACTCTGGCGGGAAGAGGGATCGAAACGCTGGCGAGGAGCGAGACTCTGGTGAAGAGTGAGACGCTGATGGGGAGAGAGACGCTGGAGAGGATAGAGATTCTGACGGGGAAGGAGACGCTGGTGGAGAGATTGTCGCTGGCGCGATGGGTGCGACTGGCGGGAAGAGGGATCGAGACGCTGGCGAGGAGCGAGACTGGTGTAGAGTGAGACGCTGATGGGGAAAGAGACGCTGGAGAGGATAGAGATTCTGACGGGGAAGGAGACGCTGGTGGAGAGATTGTCGCTGGCGCGATGGGTGCGACTGGCGGGAAGAGGGATCGAAACGCTGGCGAGGAGCGAGACTCTGGTGTAGAGTGAGACGCTGATGGGGAAAGAGACGCTGGAGAGGATAGAGATTCTGACGGGGAAAGAGACGCTGGTGGAGAGATTGTCGCTGGCGCGATGGGTGAGACTGGCGGGAAGAGGGATCGAGACGCTGGCGAGGAGCGAGACTCTGGTGTAGAGTGAGACGCTGATGGGGAAAGAGACGCTGGAGAGGATAGAGATTCTGACGGGGAAAGAGACGCTGGTGGAGAGATTGTCGCTAGCGCGATGGGTGAGACTGGCGGGAAGAGGGATCGAGACGCTGGCGAGGAGCGAGACTCTGGTGTAGAGTGAGACGCTGATGGGGAAAGAGACGCTGGAGAGGATAGAGATTCTGACGGGGAAAGAGACGCTGGTGGAGAGATTGTCGCTGGCGCGATGGGTGAGACTGGCGGGAAGAGGGATCGAAACGCTGGCGAGGAGCGAGACTCTGGTGTAGAGTGAGACGCTGATGGGGAAAGAGACGCTGGAGAGGATAGAGATTCTGACGGGGAAGGAGACGCTGGTGGAGAGATTGTCGCTGGCGCGATGGGTGCGACTGGCGGGAAGAGGGATCGAGACGCTGGCGAGGAGCGAGACTCTGGTGTAGAGTGAGACGCTGATGGGGAAAGAGACGCTGGAGAGGATAGAGATTCTGACGGGGAAAGAGACGCTGGTGGAGAGATTGTCGCTGGCGCGATGGGTGAGACTGGCGGGAAGAGGGATCGAGACGCTGGCGAGGAGCGAGACTCTGGTGTAGAGTGAGACGCTGATGGGGAAAGAGACGCTGGAGAGGATAGAGATTCTGACGGGGAAGGAGACGCTGGTGGAGAGATTGTCGCTAGCGCGATGGGTGCGACTGGCGGGAAGAGGGATCGAGACGCTGGCGAGGAGCGAGACTCTGGTGTAGAGTGAGACGCTGATGGGGAAAGAGACGCTGGAGAGGATAGAGATTCTGACGGGGAAAGAGACGCTGGTGGAGAGATTGTCGCTAGCGCGATGGGTGAGACTGGCGGGAAGAGGGATCGAAACGCTGGCGAGGAGCGAGACTCTGGTGTAGAGTGAGACGCTGATGGGGAAAGAGACGCTGGAGAGGATAGAGATTCTGACGGGGAAAGAGACGCTGGTGGAGAGATTGTCGCTAGCGCGATGGGTGAGACTGGCGGGAAGAGGGATCGAAACGCTGGCGAGGAGCGAGACTCTGGTGTAGAGTGAGACGCTGATGGGGAAAGAGACGCTGGAGAGGATAGAGATTCTGACGGGGAAAGAGACGCTGGTGGAGAGATTGTCGCTGGCGCGATGGGTGAGACTGGTGGGAAGAGGGATCGAAACGCTGGCGGGGTGTGAGACGCTGGCGGGTAGCAAGACGCTGCCGGGGAGCGAGATGCTGACGGGGAGAGAGACGCTGGCGGGGAGAGAGATGCTGACGGGGAGAGAGACGCAGACAGGGAGAGAGATGCTGGCGGGGAGAGAGACGCTGACGGGGAGAGAGACTCTGACAGGGAGAGAGATGCTGGCAGGGAGAGAGACGCTGTCGGGGAGAGAGACGCTGACAGGGAGAGAGATGCTGGCGGGGAGAGAGACGCTGACGGGGGGAGAGACGCTGACAGGAAGAGAGACGCTGGCGGGGAGAGAGACGCTGTCGGGGAGAGAGACGCTGACAGGGTGAAAGATGCTGGCGGGGAGAGAGACGCTGACGGGGAGAGAGACGCTGACGGGGAGAGAGACGCTGGCGGGGAGAGAGATGCTGACGGGGAGAGAGACGCAGACAGGGAGAGAGATGCTGGCGGGGAGAGAGACGCTGACGGGGAGAGAGACACTGACAGGGAGAGAGATGCTGGCGGGGAGAGAGACGCTGACGGGGAGAGAGACGCTGGCGGGGAGAGAGATGCTGGCGGGGAGAGAGACGCTGACGGGGAGAGAGACGCTGACAGGAAGAGAGACGCTGGCGGGGAGAGAGACGCTGTCGGGGAGAGAGACGCTGACAGGGTGAAAGATGCTGGCGGGGAGAGAGACGCTGACGGGGAGAGAGACGCTGGTGGGGAACGAGAAGCTGCTGGGGAGCGAGAAGCTGGCGGGTAGCGTGACGCTGATGGAGAGCGAGACGCTGGTGCGGAGAGAGACGCTGACGGGAAACGGGGCCAAATGCTAGAGGAGAGGGAGACGCTGGGGGCGTGAGGGGCGTGCAAAGGGAAGACATAGGCACCGTCGGAGGGGGATATTGGTAGGAGCGGAGGGTGAGGCGGAGGTATACACGGGAGCATGGGTGAGTCGGCAGCAAGGGTCTGGTGAAAGAGAGGGGCGGGAAAGGGCGAATACAAAGGCAGGGGCCGATACGAACGCGGAGGTGGAACGGAATCTGAGGAAGGTGGGGGCGAGTTGATCCATGGTGTAGATAGTGGCAAACGCGTAGATGGGGAATGGAGACCGGGTAGAGTGGAGAGAGGAGGGTGGAAGAGTGGAGACGGGGCGAGGCATTGCACACTGTCACACATGCTTCTGCAGTGGCACTACTTTTGATACCAGCCGTACAGATAAAGATCCACTCTCACAAACTAACGACAGAGCAGAGGAGATGATCTGACGTTAGTTTGTGGATTCATCACACATGTCTCCTGTAACTCAATTTTTCGTTGGTTGCAAAAATGCGCCGCATGAGAATTTCGAACCTTGAACTACTCCATCTAGGAAGAATCAATCGTATACGGGCGACTGAAACCGCTATTGTAGGAAATGTTTCGATGACCTCCATACTTGATTAATCCAGTTACATCGAATGTTCATTTTATGTTGAAGACATTTTCGTCTGTTTCAATTTGTTTCTTCTCGAGCTGCAAAATGAACTAGGGGTACTATTATCATGTTGTTGATCCTGATGAAGAAAGGAAGGTATAAAGAAAAATCATTATATAAGAACCGTTAATGCATGGGATTATTCAAAGTAACACATATAAAATTATATTTTGTAGTATTTATAAATTGGAAGATTCTTAGGTACAGATCCACTCTCACAAAGAAGTACCTTAAAGTGAGAGAGAATATACTCTCTAAATACAGAATATCTCATTTAACTTGACTAATCGAAATAACTCGAAATGTGCATCGTATAAAAAATATCTCAGACAAAACATTAATATTTCCAAAGGGGATATCTGCCAGACCTAAAATCAAACACTGAGAATGGGCCAGGGGGCAACTTTGAAATCTTAAATGGAATCACCCTTTTTTATGGCGTATTCAAATTCTATACTAACAAATACACAAGTTTTGTCTAAAATATTTTTTTAAAGGGATAGATGCCCTAATCTCAAAAGCAGTGCCATTATCGATAAATTTGATTGGAAAATAAAAAACCTGCTTAATAATAAAAAAACCTATCTAATGCTAACAGTTAATTTTTGTACGCGATCGTATGTTCGTGTGTTGAACATTTCCGTTCGCCTACATGTCCATATACCTTTTGGGATATCATGCTGCCTCGTTCACAATCAATATTTTATATCGTTCCATCTTGTACTTTTTCTAACTTCAAATAACCAAATAGTAAATTTCACCGTTTTTCTTCCCTCCTCACGCATCGCCGGCTTCCAACAACCGCACACTACTCCGACACGCACACACAGGTCTCACTCGAACTCCACCTCGCTTCGCCAAACAGCAGCATGTTCCCCCAGCTTCGCGAACATCCCTCCCCCTCTTCACCACCCTGTACCAACATCAGCCCCAGTCGCCATCCTGTGCAAACGTCTGCCATCTCCGCCAGCGCGGCGCCTCCCGCCCGCCCCACGGAACCGCCGCCGCGCCCCGGTGCGGAGCTGTCGATTTCATCCCAGTCGCCGCCTGCGCCGCCGCCCCCGCCGCCCACTGCGCCCCGCTCGCCCTCCCGCTCCGCGCCTCCGCTTCCAACGTCACCGCCGACGCGCGCGTCCCCGCCACCGATGCATCCCCACTGCCCCACTACCGAGTCCATTCCTTCCACTGCCGTCCCCTACGCCCCGCTCGCCCTCCCGCTCCGTGCCTCCGCTTCCAACGCCACCGCCGCCGCGCGCGTCCCCGCCACCGATGCATCCCCACCGCCCCTCTACCGAGTCCATTCCTTCCACTGCCGTCCTCTACGCCCCGCTCGCCCTCCCGCTCCGTGCCTCCGCTTCCAACGCCACCGCCGCCGCGCGCGTCCCCGCCACCGATGCATCCCCACCGCCCCTCTACCGAGTCCATTCCTTCCACTGCTGTCCTCTAAACCCCACTCGCCCTCCCGCTCCGTGCCTCCGCTTCCGACGCCACCGCCGCCGCGCGCGTCCCCGCCACCGATTCATCCCCACCGCCCCTCTACCGAGTCCATTCCTTCCACTGCTGTCCCCTAAACCCCACTCGCCCTCCCGCTCCGTGCCTCCGCTTCCGACGCCACCGCCGCCGCGGGCGTCCCCGCCACCGATGCATCCCCACCGCCCCTTTACCGAGTGCATTCCTTCCACTGCCGTCCCCTAAACCCCGCTCGCCCAACCGCTCCGTGCCTCCGCTTCCAACGCCACCGCCGCCGCGCGCGTCCCCGCCACCGCTGCATCCCCACCGCCCCTCTACCGAGTCCATTCCTTCCACTGCCGTCCCCTACGCCCCGCTCGCCCAACCGCTCCGTGCCTCCGCTTCCAACGCCACTGCGCGCGTCCCCGCCACCGATGCATTCCCACCGCCCCTCTACCGAGTCCATTCCTTCCACTGCCGTCCCCTGCTCCCACTCGCCTGCTGTTCCTCTGTCCCGTCTTGCCTCAGACACCGCCCTCACCGTTTCTGCTGTCACGAGTTTGCCGCCACGCGAACAACTGACCCAGCAGCGTCCGTGGCCATCGCTACCACTGTCCTGACCGCCGTCATTGCCTCTATCCCCGCTACTTTTCTTAGCGCATTCTTCCGGGGTATCTGTCACAGTCGCCGTTCCCAAAGCCGTGTCCACTACCTCCGCCACTTCCGTCGATAGCTGGCCCCGTTGCCTCCTCAGGATTCCCCGCTGTCACTTCCACTGCCACCATCCCTCAACCTTCCTTACATCCTTTATCCCTCCTCCATCCTGCAACCTATCCTACGCCACTGTTCTCCGCTTCCCCTCCTGCATCGTTGTCACTCCAGTCACCGTCACTCCACTGCGCTTGGGGTCACCTTCCGCGCCTGCTGAGGATTCTACCCAGCTCCCCCGCCCTCCCCTTCCCCTCTTCCGCTGCATTCTCGCCATCTCCCCGACGCCCCTTCCATCAACTGCAGCCGCCTCCCCGCACCCTCCCCCACCGACGTCCTCGTAGCCTCCCCCCCGCCTTCCCTAGCACGCTGCCTCCGTCGCGGTCGCCGTCATCTTGCCGTCTCCAGTCGCGTTTCATTCGCCGTTCACGTTCACAGTCGCCGTCACCAGCTCTCCACCGCCTCCTCCACCATGTTCTCCGTCCCCTTCCATGGTTTCTCGTCTCCATCGCGCTTCCTCGGCCGACACCCCTGCCCGCCGCCCCGCCGCTGCCTTCAACACCACGCCTGCTTGCCGCCTCCTCCCTCACCTTTCCCGGCATTCTCCTCCTCTCCCACGCCGCCTTCACTCCCCTATCGTGCCCTCCTTTGCCTTCCCAACGACACCTTTCGTGCAGTCTCCCTCCCCGCTCCCCCTTTGCAGCCTCCGACTCCTCCCCCTCCCCCTCTCGCGCCGCCGTCTGCGCCGCAGGCTCTGCCCGCAGCGAGCGAAGAGGTTCCGTAATATCGGCGCGGATGGGGAAAATTACACGGACAGCGCGCGGTATCCAAACACAAGGCTGCGCGGGGTGGAACGCGCTCACGGGCACGCGGCGGCGCGGACGCAGACTCTCGACGGCCCCCGACGGCCTCCTACGGCCCCGGCGGCTCCCGACGGCCACCGACGCTCCCGACGGCCTCCATGGCCCCGATGGCCCCGATGGTCCCTTCGGCCCACGACGGCCGCCGACGGCCCCGACGGTTCCGACGGCTCCGGCGGCCCCCGACGGCCCCCGACGGCCCCCGACGGCCCCGATGACCCGATGACCCGATGGCCCCGTGAGCGCGCCTTCTCGGCCGGGCCAAGAATTGAAATGGGCAGAAGTGTTGTTTTTTCAGCAATGGAGAACAGCATCAGTTGATATTTAGCCGTGTACACATGGAGCCGCTTTGTTTATATTTGAACCCGTAAGGAATTATAATTATTTCAGAAAAGAAATATTGGACGTACTAAAAATTAGCATTAATTACTGCGGACGAACTCAAAAAAATTATTGTCTTTTAGATATACATAAAGAGAATGTGTATAATTATAAAACAATGATGCCTCATGAAACCTTAAGTACAACAAATAAAGTAACAACTTTACAAAAATAATAAAGATCATTTATATCTACATATAAATAAAAATATGCGCATGTATGTTGCACATAGACGCAAAAACTACTCGACCGTTTACGCTGGAATTTTCACATGTTATTATTAGTAATGGGAGTGTTTTAAGAGTTGTTTGAATAAAATCGGACTCGTAAAGGTGTTGAAGATGATTTATTCGTTTAAAACGCCCCTGAACTATACGCAACCCGCCGCACAGCCAAAGCCCCTTCGTGGTCCTTTCACGTGGCCGCTCTCCGCGCCGTGTGGTCCTACTTTCTAGGCTAGGCCTAGAAACGTTCTAGGCCTTTGTCCCGTGGGGGGTGGGACTGGGGGGTGGGAGTTAACTCTGCGTTAATTAACTTGGTGTGATGACACCGGATATCAGTAAAACTAGTTCTCTTCAGGAGAGGGTAGGCAGTAATTTCCTTCATTGTCGCCACATTTTGCCCATTTTTAAAAGCAGTTTGTTTTCGAGGCTGCAGTAGTACCTACCGTGGCGTCGAGAAGTAAGCGTTGAAGGTTGTCACAGCGTGAACAGAGTGAATTAGTCTGAACTGTCTTCAGATAATGAAGAATCTGAAAATATTTTCTCAAGTGATTCCGAAGAAAAGAAAGAAAGTGATAGGAGTGATGATTCGAACTCTGCTGATACAATGCAATTCGCAGACACTGTTGGTGGTTGGGTGAAGCTCTCTGCGCCAAACAGCAATTTACATTCTCTACGTTTCACCGCTACAGCAACTGGATTTCATCCACGAGGAAGGTCAGTTCCAACAACGCCAATTGAAGCATTTCGGCTCTTTTTTTTCACGGATGAGTTGATAAAAAGAATCGTTAAAGAAACCAACAGATACGCAAGTGAGAAGTTAGCATATAAGCCGCTTCAAAAGACTGTTTGGAACTCGTTGAAAACAGTATTGTGAAAGCAGTAAACAAACAGTAAAATGAAAGCGTATCTGGGTGTTGTATTAAATATGCCATTAAATCCAAAACCATGCCCCAAAAATTATTTCTCCAAAGAATGGATTACTTATATGCCATTTTTGGCGATGTTTTTAATCCTATTAGATTTCATAAAATTTATTGGATGTTGTATGTCAGTCCTCCACCGAAAAACTGAACATTTCACGGAAAGAAGACGGTGTAAAGTAGGAAACATCATGGCGTATCTGAAAGCAAAATGTTTAGAACATTTTGTTTGTAATTCTGATGCCGTTGATGAAATCACTATTTCTCTCTAAGGCCGTGTAACATTTAGAATGTACAATCCGCACAAAATCTGTAAAATGAGGAAATGAGTGTTCGTACTTGCTGATTGCAATAGAGGCTCAGTGTCCTCCTGCGAACCCTATTACGGTCAGGCTACAATTTTGAATCTCGAGAGGCAAGATTTAGCATTCACGTCAAGAATTGTGCTTCATATATGTAAAGAACCACTACAGTCTCTTAATAGTGTTGGTTTCCGGATATTTACAGACAGGTATTATACAAGCTATAATTTAGCCACGGAAATACTACAAATAACGTATGATCTTACGGAAACACTCAACAGAACAGAGTAGGCATTCCAAACGACCCAAAGAAAAAGAAAAGAAAAGTTCAGAAACACCACTCTACTGCTTCCACGAATAATGGTGCTATGGTTCTGTCGCGGAGAGATGCGTTTTGATGTTGTCCACATGTCATGATACAGTAAAAGTGAAGCAAACCTATGTAGTTATAAATAAACTAAAAGTAATTATTGATTACACAAAAAATGGGTGCTGTGGATAGAGCTGACCATTGTATGTCGTGCTACAGTTTTATTAATGCGTTTCCAATTTCGTAAACCATTGGTGTCTGATTTGGTGCGAGGTGCTCGAAGTCAGAATAACGCCAGGACGGGAAAACAAACCAGTCTTGATAAAGAAGAGAGATTAAATCGAAATCAGCATTATTTAGACCAACAAGAAAACAGAGAAAGCAAAGATTGCGTCGTTTGCAGCGACTGTACAACTCAAGGAAGAAGAACAAAAACAGAGTTCTTTTGTAAGACGCATCCAAAAAAACCAGGTCCACATCCAATAAATTGTTTTGAAAGGTGTCATTCACTTCAAAATTACAAACTTTGACTTCTTACTTATGTATTATGAATTAGGGAAATAAGTTGAAATGTATATTTTCTAACAATACGCTGTTTCTTACGCCCCGGCGCGCCGGTCCGGTGCAAGGAAGCATCTGGGGATTTAGGGGGTCCTCAACCATGAAAACGCTGCGCTCCTCCTCGCGGGACTAAGGAAAGCAAAGGGTAAAGCGCGTCTTCACGGAATAGAAGTATTCTGCCACTGCGACTGTGAAATATCGGCCAGAATTATTACTTGAATCTCGGACAACTAAATCATATTTCTCCCAGGTCTTAGAGAACGCATTCCCGAATTTGAGGGAGAACGTTTTAATAGGTTTGACAACCAGGTCCAAACCAGGAAATAGAACAAACTCATACTTGCGAGAGTCTTCCTATTGGATTTTTTACAGCGTAGCGTAAAACGTGATCAACGTAACAATCAACGTAACAATCACGTGACCAGTAGTGTGTGGTGTGTTACTGCAAGAGCAAAGCATTGCCGGATTCATTAGTAAATCATAAAATCGTTGAGGAAGATGTGGCCATATCCTTCGAATTAAGGAAAATAAAATTTAGGTGGAGGTTTATAACTGCTTACCAATCACAGAAAAAAAAACAAAGGATATCTGCATATACACTATGTGACCAAACGTATCCGGACTCGTTGCAGAAAATGACATACCAGTACGTGGCGCGCTCCATCGGTAATGCTCGAATTCAATAAATCGGCATTCTGGAACTCAAGAAAACGTTCGCAGATTATCTTCTCCCGTTATGTCACATACAGTTTTTACTGTTTTTTGAATAAATAAATTCAAATCCAATAGGGTGTTTGCTTACCCTTAGCCTTGATGACACCTTCCACTCTCGCAGGCATACTTTCAATCAGGTGCTGGAATGTTTTTTGGGAAATGGCAGCCCATTCTTCACGGAGTGCTGCACTGAGAAGAGGTATCGATGTAGGTCGGTAAGGCCTGGCACGAAGTTGGCGTTCCAAAACGTCCCAAAGGTGGTCGATAGGATTTAAGTGAGGACTCTGTGGAGGCCAATACATTACAGGGATATTACTGTCGTGTAACCACTCCGCCACAGGCCGTGCAGTGTGAGCAGGTGCTCGATCGCGTTCAAAGATGCAATGGCCATCCCAAAATTGCTCTTCAACAGTGGGAAGCCAGAAGGTCAACGTACGCCTGTCCCTTGCTAGTACCACACAACACAAGGGGTGCAAGCCCCCTCCAAGAAAAACCCGACCACCCATAATACCATTTTGGGAGTGTCCGGATACGTTTGATCACGTAGTGTATCCATATCAAGTAAAGGAATGATAGTTTGGAATTAATGACAAAATTACAGAGAGGAAACAATTGACTGTTGCTGAGTAGACCAACTCATTGAAGCACGCGTTAATAGCAACGCTATGGATTGTAGTCTGTGTGTGACGTGTGACATTCTTTTGTGAAAGTACTCAATAAAGGAAGCTTACGCCTTTATAATTATCCCTCTCTGGGCAGATATCACAACCCTGGAATTCGTTTGTCTTGTGCCTTCGCCGTTGGCAATGGTAAGGTCATCATTAAGGGAAAATGATAGATGAATAAGAAATAGAATGATATCAAATGGAGTCGATAAATTATATTAGTTCAATACTGCGAGAGGACAAGAAGAAGAAATGAAGAGATAAAAGTTGTGAAGGATAATAATAAAGGGCAGAAGAAGACTAAGAAGAAGTTCAAGATGAATCTTTTGACTTAGCCCTACACCATATGCTCTGTATTCATTTATTGGACAATCTATTTTACACATTCGCATTTGCTATATATAATAGATAATAATAGAATTAATAATAAAATTAGCAAATTGGATAGAAGTAGAAACGTAATGAAATTAAACGTGCCTTGTTCTTCCAATATCCCATACCTGCTCAGAAACCGAACTAATGTCATCTTGTCAACGTCTGACCATTCTATGGCTGTTTGTGCCAGGACACAGAGCCGGCTGTCCATCGTCAGAGATGGACAAGGAATGAAGGACGAAGTAAGGGAATCATTTTCAAGAAGGATCGCGAATGTTAGGAGAAACCACACAATATCATTTTGCGACATATTATCCTGCTGCCATCGATTGTGCGTGCAAGGACGCTCTACACACTTGGGCTTCCATTCCCGTCATGTTGCTGACTTATTAAATAAAACCGATGACAAAGAATTCATAATAATTATAATATAATATCAATATACTTTGGACAGATGAACGAGAAATGTTAGGAAGTTCTGTGCGTTTTATATTACCAATAGAAATATGACATATTCTCATCCACGAACATTTATTAAAGTAATAGATGATTCTTCTGATGAGACTACGTGAAATATTTCTTAACACAAAATACCCCTATTGAGAAAGTCGAAATCTACAAGGAAGGTAGTGATGATGTCATTAAATTTTACAATAAGACCGACACATGGAGCATAGTTAATTAATTGTGAATAGTTATTACGTAGAGTTAAGTAACGCTGTGAAAATGATTGAAATAGTGGGCTTACAACAGCACCTATTTTCTCGCATTCTTTGTATCAGTTACGTAAGACTGTAATACTACATTATCCACAAAATTATTTCAATGCGCTAAAGTTTGCCAACTTTGAGATTCAATCTCATGTAGGTTTATCAAGTGTGGGTAGTGTAGTTTAACATATTAGAATAAAAAATGGCTCAGTCCATATTTTTGTCTCATACTTTTGTCATAATATTGTCATGACATTGTTTAATAGCCAAATATTGGAAATTACCTAAAGAAAAAGTCTCTAACTTGAGAATCGCAGTTGTAGAAATGTGTTGAAAATTTTTGACGCCGAAAATATTTTTAAAATGTCTTTGAGACTTCCTATACATTACACACGACAGTTAAAACATCTGTATCAATTCGTCTAGTCCGGCCAGACGTAATGGGAAAAGTCAATTTTGGAGAAAATTCTATAACGGGTTCAGGCGCTTGTTTTATGTAGACGGACGGATGGATAATAAATCAATTTTTTGCTAGAGACCCACAAAATGGCAAAAAAGAGGATTCTGACTACTCAGCGTATTAGATAAATCAATTTTCTGCGTATAAAAGCAACAATTAACCATTTTGGCAGTATCAGGGACCCACCGTTTGAGTTTTCTGTCGAAACGTTTCAATGCTGTACTTTAATACTTCACATGACTACTGAAGCTCATGGTATGAGAGAAATTGAAAATAAAAAACATGACTTTCTCAAAACTATTTTTCTTTAAATGTTCTACTTGTTCGGGGCAATAAGATATAGTTCCGATTTCAATTAAAATTGTGACATTTCGAAAACTGCAAGAGTTCAATTTTTTCGAACTTGACCTACAACTTTAATACTAAATGCAGAGGTTTGTTTCTGACGCCAAAGAGTTCCCAGCATTAGATATTTAAATTAATTCATGTACGGATTTTTTAAAATATGTTGGTTAGGACTATTTCAAGTAATTCCTGAAGTCTTTGAAAGATAGCAATTGAAATACTTTAATATTATGTAACAGGCGTCCATAATACCAGAAAGCATGTGCTGTTGAAACATACATAGTTTATTGTTTTTATGAGTTTTTTGGTGTTATATATCATTCGAAATGAGACCGAAAATGTTTCCCCGATCAGATCTTCTTCTTCCCATCAAATGCGTATTAAAAAAAAAGATACATAGTTTTCACGCAAACAATTTGTGTTGATGTATTACATCCCGTCTATATTTGCAATTTGGGATTTGAAAATGAAATAGCGCATTAATTAAATTAAATTTTCCTCCCAGAGTTTGAATAACGTAGCTCTCAATGTGCTCCAAATTTGAAGACAATTGTCATATTTTATACGAACGCAGTATTCATATCCGAAAACTGCGACACAAGTAATAAGTTCCCAACTCGTAGGAGCCACTCTTTGCCGAGACGTCAAAAGCGATCACAGGATTTGTACGTCTGAGTTGCCCCAACTTCTTTCAATGCGTGCGTGTCTGTGAGAGTGTGTATATGTGTGTGTGTGCAAGCAGGCTGGAGCGTCCGTGTTCTACATATTGAATTTCGAGGAGAGACTTGTAAATGTGAGTTTGTAGGACCACTCCGCGTCGCCAGACAATATAATTTGCATGCGTTTCAAAAAGAAACAGGTGGTCTGGGCACAGACTACCTTCGGTTACTTGCGCACGAAAGCTTTGAGGAAATACAAGAACTTTTAAATAAATGCTAAACCGAAAGAAGAAGGCGCCCACAGCACAAAAGCTAAACAAAACAAAAAAAGTATTCGCAGAACTCGGATTATGCCGGGCTGCCACAGTGTAAAGGAAGAAGACATCACACACCGAGGATGAGAGGCAGTCGGCGAGAGTTAAACGTCACGCTCCCGTGGATTAGGTTTGAAAAAAAGACTTTCCTTTTCATTCCGGCCCGGTCGAAGCTTCCTCCAAAGAAAAGCGATATTTCAAGAATGACCGCCGTCGCTCGGTCGTCTGGTGGTCTCTGCGGAGTGGCGTAAGGAAAACAAAGAGATCGTTCTCATCCCGCAAAATGAGCTGGCGGCAAACGTCGACCAGAAGTGTCGGCGCTGTCTCCATCCAGGCGCACAAGTCGCAAACGACCCACGCAGTCCTCGCTTCATGGGCGTCCTCTGGGACCGCCCCCGCCGCCCCCGCCGCCCCTCACTCCTCGGTCCGTATCCGGACGAGTCGAGCGTGTTCCCTCGCCGCCGTTTCAAAGGTCGGAGGGAAAAATTAAAGCTTACAGCCAACATTGCACTGCATAGCTGAATTCCCGTCGCACCTTTCTGACACGTGCGAGGGCTTCTTTTTGTTGGACTGTTTTCTCGCCGCTGCCTTACGGTAGAAACAGGGACGTTTTGGGGAGGAGGATACGGCGGCAACTAGCGGCTGCACATTCTTACCGCGTCTCAACCCTTCCGCTGACTGAAGAGTGGAATTCAGAAAAGTATGCGGAGCTGGAGAGGCGGAATAAAATACCGAGGGTCGGGATCAGAATATGAACTTTCTCATTCTCTTCTCCTTCCAGGCAAATAATGTAACCTTCATCAAAATTCTTTGTGATAATGACTCGTGTTATCGACAATTGATGAAGTCGATTGTGTACATATCTAGCTTTCCGAAGATGTACGATTCGCCCTCTTTCTTTTCCACATAACGCAAGATATGACGCTTATAATCCACCAATTACATTTTTGTGGGTAATAGAAACTGCGTTGACATGTTCATCTTCATGATGAGCGAAACATGGTACGAAATTCTGACGAATCTCACAAACATTCCGTTTAAGCTTTTTAAACATTATTGTGGTCTGACGTGACATTTAAACAAATCACAAGTTGTGTAATATTAGCGCAAATATTATACTTCTTCCCCCTTCTTACCCCCCCTACGTCACATACAGGTTTTACTGTTTTTTGACTAAATAAATCTAAATCTAAATATAGGGTTGTTTAATACTAAACCATTCCACTCGTCGTAGCCTCTTTCTATACTCGGGAAAATAAAAGTAGATGGCTCAGTTACATTTCGTCTCTTAGTGAGGCATTGACAGATCAGCACTTCCCACTAGTCGCTATAGCGCCACCCGTATTTTCTCCTTTTCTGCGCAGAAGTAGCAGATGTCGAACTTCCGCGACTGCGTATTGGGAGGGGAATATGGGTTCGTTGCTGCGGAGTAGAGAGGCAAATAGAACCGCCAGATAAATTGTCCCCACTTCAGTACTCCATAGCCAATAGAATGATTCAAGTTGCTCGAAGGTACAGAAAATATTATATTTGAACCTTTAAATACTCAAAGAGAAAACGTCACGTGGTAAAGATACGTGAGCGAATGTAGATTGAAAAATCTAATGTTTTAATGCCTTATGCGGACCGTTAAATTCCTTACAAATAATATATTTAAAAATCGGGTCTGACAATTACTTCTACGTTGCTTTTAAAAAAAAGTTTATTTTTCTGAAAGTGTTTGGGAGTATGACGATTCTGCTCATAATATGGTGCGACTCTCACTATAAATAGAGTTTCACTGAAATCGCTGTCAGATGTTTTTCAATCACTGCGACTACATTTTGCTTCATTGCATGTTCCATTCGTAATAGAACCATCTTCCTGATTTCTTTGAAAATGTTTCTCTTACGCGAATAAAAATAATCTTCATCAAAGTGAGGTGAGTCATATAACACGTGTTCACATTATGACCACATTGTGACAAATGTTTGAAACATATTTGGTTTTTGTTTTTCACTTTTTTGCATCAGTAAAAACTTGAACGTTTCCTCGCGGATCGGTCTTTATCCAGGATACAATCCTGAAGAATACCTCTACCTTTAAAGAGAATGATGTCTGAAAAAATCGTTAAAAGCTAGTGAGGACATAATTTTCAAACTACCTCACTACGTATTCGTATATGTCCGCAATGTCATTAGCTTTGGGGAAATTCTTAAGTTATTATTATTTCTTATATTGTTATTGTTATAATTATTTTCGTCATGTCCCTTATACAGTGAAGTGTAGTGTAGTGGGGGGGAGGGAGTGTATTGTAGTGAAGGGAAGTGTAGTGTAGTGTAGTGTAGTGTAGTGAAGTGTTATGTAAACTAGAAGTGAATTTAGAGTTAGCTAGAAATAAATTGGAACTATGATATCGACCCCTAATTATAATAGTAAATCTAAATGTTAATGTTGAAAATATTTAGTAATTCTAATTCTAATTGTTATCATGTTTGCCACCGAGCATTAGCTCAAAGCGAACTTTAATAAATCCATCTAAATACGAATCATTCTACATGTGTCGAAAGCCCTGCCACTGTCGGGACTCGGCACTAGGACTTTCCGGTCCAAGACACTGCAGTGACATCAATTGATTCCCTGAGCGACCTAAGCATACTGAAAAATATAATAGTCTGTAGAAGCATTTCGGTGCTAGTATGCTTTCGGGATTGCGGAGCAAGTTTCTCAATTCGCACAAGTTCTGTAGCATACTGGTTACCGGAAAGGGGGAGGGATTAAGAAAGGATTAAAGTTAAAAAGTGATAAATGATAAACTCGGACAACAAAAACACGACAAAAAAGCATACATGCATTAGGTGCGATTCGTTCCCGCAGCTCTGTCCATTATGACGCCCCTGTCTCAAGCACCGGCTTCACCGTGCCGGATAAAACTTTTTTTAAATGACATTAAGTATACATACTATGCTGCAAATGGCGGAAACTTAAAAGGGAGGGACTTATCTGAACTCATCAATGCAATTTAATATCAACACTCATGAAGAACTAGGCCATCTACTCCTCTGCCTCCCTTGGATTCGATGCTAGGGGAGAGGAATTCAGAAAATTATGCCGCGAGGGAAGCACGCCCTAAATTGCCAAGGGAAAGAGCCGGGTCCGCAACTTCATTTTCTCCAGCCCCAGGCAGACGAATCGATTCTCAATCGAACTTCTTCGCGCTAAGTACTGTATATGAAGAAGTTGACGGCTTTATCCCAGCGACCATGGAACTTCAAAACCCTGGTAACGGAAAACGGCCTATGATGCGATCAGGCAGTCTCTCGTTGGCTCTGGGGAGCAGATGAACTGAAGGAGGATGGTTTGGGCCGAGAACGGTCACATGTGCCCCAAGCTAAAGTACGAAATTAAGAAATTATTTTATTGATTAATAATATTTAAGTTCGAATTTATTATTCTTTTAAATAAAAAATCTAATATTACATTTTTTTCTTTCGAAATATCAAAAATAAGCTCAGAGCATATCTATATCGAAATGGTTTGTTAAATTAACATAAAATGACATAGATACAACATGACACTATTCCAATGTTCATAATAATTAAAAATGGGGGAAGTATCCTTTTAATGTAGAACTAACTCATTTTTGAGGTCGGAATTCAGTTTGACACAAAGAGAGGGAGAATTACGATGGAAGCGTTGTGGTATCTGAATAATCGTGGAATTGTGGAGTATGCCTGGCGGAAGGAGATTTGAGGAATGAAATGCTACGTAACCGTATTCTCGTTGAACACGCAGATCACTGGAGCAAAAACCTCGAGTTTAGGGAAAAAATGCGCAAAAATTAACGAGCAATTTTAACAGTTAATTTGTTGCGGGTTGAGTTGTGGGAACTTTCACGGTTCATGAATACGATAAAGTGAAGGATATCCTGTTTAGGAAAACATAAAGGGGAAATGTCGGACCACTGAAATTCATAACAGCCGTAATCCGTTTCTGGAGCACACGTTCTAATATCCACTTCGAGCGAAAGTCGAAATTATTCTCTACCGGATTTTTAAGGATCAAAATTAAAGAATAATACAAAGAAAAGCGAGTTGTTAGCGTTCTTTTCACTACTAATGACAAATGATTTTTAACTTTTAGACCACATAAATATATTTTCTTCCCCATTGAAACAGGAACAGAATCATATGTACATTAAAACAGAATATTTTCTTGGAAATCTAGAGAATGAATATTTAAGAATTCATTTCTCTTTATATGCTGCAGTAACATATAATCTAACATATAATTAAGCTGAAATAAACATAACAAGTATTATGCTTATTGACCTCTGTCAAATAATGTGATACTACGTCCATCAAGGGAAGATATTTATTCACGTGACAAGCTAGAAATTTGTTTCAATACAGATGTACTTTATAATTATATTTTCATATACCTCCTATTCAATAAGATGTGTAATTTTATATTAAATGAATTATGTATAGTTTCTGTTTGATGACAACTACAAACTAAGTACAAACGATTTATGACCAAGATTGTCTTGAAATGTTTATCTTATTATTATTATTATTATTATTATTATTATTATTATTATTATTATTATTATTATTATTATTATTATTATTATTGCTGTGATAATGATAAACGTAACACAACAACAAGGCAATGGTAAGTGATAAAAATACAAAACCTGCTCTCTATCGAACTTCGGTATACTTGCCAGCGCTCGGATAGGAGATCGCAGCAAGTAGGTTCCAGTTCATTACATCGAGACGGAGTCGGGAAAAACAATTTTTTAAACATACTACTCCATGAGTGGATACATCTTAAGCACCGTTTACACGAGGACAGCTAGTTGGCCGAGAGATCGCAAGGTACGCGCTGACTGCTTCACAGTCTTCAAAGAAGTGGACTCGTGGTAACGCGTGAGGGCAGGCTAGCCGTGGATATTTAAGGGCGAAGAAATCCTTCGTACGCCTTCCTTCGGAGGGGAAGTAAAGCTGGCTGGCGCATGTTAGTAGATTTACTTGCATGTAAAAGATCCTCAAGCCAAAATGACGCGTCTGAGCTAAATTCAAATCGTATGTTTCGTCGCCCAAGAAATACCTCCTTTCTCCGCTAGTGGATGAAAGGAGCGTAGCGAAATTTGCGAGGTCAAACGGAAGAGCGGGCCTGATGGCCCGAGTCTCGCCACGTAAAACAAGGCACCAATTCAATTCGATTCGATTCGATTCGTTTCGATTCGATTCGATTCGATTCGATTCGATTCGATTCGATTCGATTCGATTCGATTCGATTCGATTCGATTCGATTCGATTCGATTCGATTCGATTCCATTCCATTCCATTCCATTCCATTCCATTCCATTCCATTCCATTCCATTCCATTCCATTCCATTCCATTCCATTCCATTCCATTCCATTCCATTCCATTCCATTCAATTCGATTCGATTCGATTCGATTCGATTCGATTCGATTCAATTCAATTCAATTCAGGCAAGTTGCCGGGGCGACAGTGCGCTGCCCTGGCTTCTCCCGCGGCCAAAGAAAATGGTGCCGCCCGTGATGACGAGACGTGCTCGGCATGTATGGTTGTTAAAGTTGGCGCAATGACAATATTTTGAATTGAATAAAAATATAAAAAAATATATAAAAAAATACAAAATACTTGCCGGAGTGGCGGGGGTGTAGGGGTGTGCGCGAGGGCGGGGTTGGCGGCGGGGCGATGGGGGGTTGCGAGGGAGGGCGGCGAGCGCCGTGCGTAGCGCGATTTGTCCGGGCGCCCATTAACCTCCGCTGGCGGCACGAGTTCGGGTTGCGCGCGACCGCGTGGGCGGGGGCGGGGGCGGGGGCGGGGGCGCAGGCGGGCTCCGCGGAGCATGTCGCGCGCGACCCGCGGTGTGCCGGCGGTGTGCTCGCCGCCCACCGCGCCCACCCCACCCGCCCCGCCCCGCCCCGCCCCGCCCGCGGCCCCACCCCCGCCGCGTGCCGACCCGCCCGCCCCGCTTGATAAATGGCGGCTGTCTCGAACATGAGTCGCCGAAATGAATCGAACACTTAAACTTGAATCAATCACTTGCGAAATAATGAAGTAGGGAATTGGACAGATAGCTGGCAATTGATTACTCGTTTTGAGCTCTAACACCCTTGGCTGGCGCGCCCCACGCCCTCCGCCCCCGCGCCCTTGGCTCTCGGAGGAGCGCCTTCTCTCGCTTAGCGCCCCGCGCAGCCTCCCGGGAGCGCTGGGATATCTGGGATGCCGGCGCGGAGGGGGGAAGGGGCGGGCTCGGCGGGAGTTGAAGGCGATGGAGGGCGAAGTGGCAACGGCCGCTGCCCGAGACAGGTTCCCTCTCGCGGTGAAAGTACCTCCGCGGTCGAGTTGAGTTGGGCGACAGCATTTGCTGGAGCAAACGTACTGCAGTCGGGAGAAGTTTGAGGGCAACTGACAGAACCGGAAAGCATTAACGCCTTCACTGTCGTGTAAATGGAGTGATCATTTCAGTGTGAAAAAAATGAGAAAATATTAATATATTTATGCACATTTAATTTAATTTGATTTGATTTGATTTAATGAACATATTTTTATAAGCACACAACCAAAATATAAAATATTATTGAACTCGGGGGCAATAATTCTTTGTAGTTAAAAGAATGGGATTTTTTTGCATTTTTCAAACAATAACAAAAATATTATGCTATTCTGATTGCTAAAGTTAACGGTCACATACATCCTCTAGTTCTGAAATACAAACCCCTTTCTCTTGTTGCAAACAATGAATTATCAAGCCGGAAAAAACGTTTTTCCAAGTCACCTGGAGTGATAAGGGCATACTCCAATAGAGTTAAACCACTAGGAAAATATAGATAGTTGGTTAAAAGTGAAATAATGGCATTTACATCACACTCCTATTTAGACACGAGATTGCTAATAAAATCTTAAGAATGAAATTTGCATGCATGTATTCCTGAAATTAATATGTATTTTTAAAATCGATCTGAAAAATATTTGCCTCAATTAAATCCTAGCTAATCCATATCACACCTAATCCATAATGCTAAACTATAGAATATGATTCAATGAATATTGCCAATAATTCACATTTCATTCAAATTCGTAATAAAATTACGTCAAAATAGTCTCATATTCCTTGTCATATCTATCTTCTATTTCTTGCCTCAGAACTCTATTTTTGATAATGTGAACATTATTTAAAAGAATGTAAAGTAAAAATCCATAGCCACTGGAATGAGCCTCCATAAATAAAAGTAATTCTCAAACATCATTTCTTTTCTTTTGAACTTGACAACATCTAAAAAAGTTTCACTCTCAAGCCAGATCGGGCAACTGGCATTTCAAAGATAGGTAAGCGTGTTAATCCATTGTCGATCTGAAAGTGAATACGTTTCATAACAAAGTAATAAATTATTATGAGCTACCAATGTATTACGATTTAAAATCATTTAATGGAAGATTGAGTGACGTAAATTAACCCAACTTGTGATATGAGTGTAATGAGATAATAGGGAAAATTAATGGTTATCATTTATGAATTGTGTCATAATCTAAAGAAACCACATTCGGTTACGGAAAATATAATTCACTGCGTAACGATGCCTCGTGTGCCACTGCTTTATTCAGACGATTGCTATTGATGAGCACCTATACTTGCAATTCCGTTTTGTTATTCGTAAATTACGTATTTCATTTACATTATAAATACAGAGATGATAAATGATAATGTAACAGAACATGCAGTCCAACGCAAGTCATTTCAATATGGAAATATTTGCTGATATTGTCTTCTATTCATTTCATGACCAGCGTAATATGCAACATAGCAGCCGGTTTGTCATAAATGGAAATATTTCCTAAGTTAATTGCAGTATTAAATAAATACTCCAGAAATGGTGTTCGTTTCAATTTAGCATTCATTAATTCGGAAAGGGTTTTGCGGGAAGATTTGGTAAGTTTCATATATATATATATATATATATATATATATATATATATATATATATATATATATATATATATATACAGAGTAGATACATATACAGATATATATATATATATATATATATATATATATATATATATATATATACAGAGAGAGAGAGAGAGAGGCGCTCGACTTGAGAATATCGGTTTTAAATAAGAGCATAGCACACTGTGTGAACTTGTCTCTTGTCTATCTAACAATTCGAACGGGTTTGATTAAATATTTAAATAGAGATCAATTCCTTTCATGGTGAGTCCGACTGAAAAATTAGCAACTATGTAGTGAGATTAAAATTAGTACCAAGAAGATTTTATACAAAATTTTCATTTACTTCACACCATCTTGATATATTCTATAATTTGAGATACTGCATTTGTCAGGATTATTCATTCAAATGTTTGCATTTTTGCAAACACATTTCACCTGAATTTTTGATCGTCTTGAGATGTTCTTTGGTCTAAGTTGATTAAATAATTGTAATAATTACATCCTCCTTTATTTAGTACCATCATATCTTCCCTTTCAATTTTGATTTCTTCTGATCTTCCACGAGCTATCTAATCACATTCAATTCAGGGCATCTCAACTATAATTTCGATTTTCTTCTGGGCTTCAATTTCAGTTGATATGCTTATTTAAGAAGTGATATAGTGTATCTCTCTGTAAATACAAAGTGGAATCAAGAACAGACAACATGATAATGAAGGCACTGGTACATGATTGCATGTGCATCTAGTTTTGTGGAAAGAGAGTTAACACCTTGAATTGTATTAAACGGGCGGTGAGGTTGGCGAGAGCTGCAAGGTGGTGAGGAGAATGGAGAGGCTGGCAAGGGTGCTTAAGTCTTCGAGGACGGGGCAGATAGGAAAATAATGGCCGTGAAATGTCTAATACTTTTTGTTTCTTGAATCGCCCGTCATTAGGCCACGCGATACGTGCATCCGATGCCTCTCTGCGCTCAGAGTCCTCACTGCCCTTGTCATTCTCATCGTCCTCACTAGTGGCAAATCTCGGGGGGCACGGACACCATGCCTCTCCCAAAAGTACTAGATTTCGTGTGTTACCTTCCTTTATTTGAAAAAATTGATTAAAACATTAATTTATGTTAGAATTATGCAATTATTTAAAATATATTGTATAGTGTCATCCATACACTACAAAAATAATAAACAATATAATAATGTTTATTATTTAACAAAAATCTATTATTCTCCTCCCCCTCAAATAATCAGCTGAATCCGCCCCTGGTCCTTATAGCTTTCGCTGCCCTCGTCGTCATCAGCGTTGTCTTACTAAGCTCATCGCCCTCGTCATCCTCACCGTCCTCACAGCTCTCTCCACCCTTTTTATGAACGTGCTCCCCATGCTCATCCTCCTAATCATCCTCAGCGTCCTCATAGCTTTCTCGGCCCCTTGTTATCAACGTGCTCCCCATGCTCATCATCCTAGTCATCCTCACCACCCTCACAGCTCTCTCCACCCTTTTTATGAACGTGCTCCCCATGCTCATCCTCCTAGTCATCTTCAGCGTCCTCATAGCTTTCTCCGCCCTTGTTATCAACGTACTCCCCATGCTAATCGCCCTAGTTATCCTCACCGACCTAACAGCTTTCTCCGCCCTTGTTATCAACGTGCTCCCCATGCTCATCATCCTAGTCATCCTCACCACCCTCACAGCTCTCTCCACCCTTTTTATGAACGTGCTCCCCATGCTCATCATCCTAGTCATCCTCAGCGTCCTCACAGCTTTCTCCGCCCTTGTTATCAACGTGCTCCCCATGCTAATCGCGCTAGTTATCCTCACCGACCTAACAGCTTTCTCCGCCCTTGTTATCAACGTGCTCCCCATGCTCATCATCCTAGTCATCCTCACCACCCTCACAGCTCTCTCCACCCTTTTTATGAACGTGCTCCCCATGCTCATCATCCTAGTCATCCTCAGCGTCCTCACAGCTTTCTCCGCCGTTGTTATCAACGTGCTCCCCATGCTAATCGCCCTAGTTATCCTCACCGACCTAACAGCTTTCTCCGCCCTTGTTATCAACGTGCTCCCCATGCTCATCATCCTAGTCATCCTCACCACCCTCACAGCTCTCTTCACCCTTTTTATGAACGTGCTCCCCATGCTCATCATCCTAGTCATCCTCAGCGTCCTCACAGCTTTCTCCGCCCCTGTTATCAACGTGCTCCCCATGCTTGTCATCCTAGTCATCCTCAGCGTCCTCACAGCTTTCTCCGCCCTTGTTATCAACGTGCTCCCCATGCTCATCATCCTAGTCATCCTCAGCGTCCTCACAGCTTTCTCCGCCCTTGTTATCAACGTGCTCCCCATGCTCATCATCCTAGTCATCCTCACCACCCTCACAGCTCTCTCCACCCTTTTTATGAACGTGCTCCCCATGCTCATCATCCTAGTCATCCTCACCACCCTCACAGCTCTCTCCACCCTTTTTATGATCGTGCTCCCCATGCTCATCATCCTAGTCATCCTCACCACCCTCACAGCTCTCTCCACCCTTTTTATGAACGTGCTCCCCATGCTCATCATCCTAGTCATCCTCAGCGTCCTCACAGCTTTCTCCACCCTTTTTATGATCGTGCTCCCCATGCTCATCATCCTAGTCATCCTCACCACCCTCACAGCTCTCTCCACCCTTTTTATGAACGTGCTCCCCATGCTCATCCTCCTAGTCATCCTCACCACCCTCACAGCTCTCTCCACCCTTTTTATGATCGTGCTCCCCATGCTCATCATCCTAGTCATCCTCAGCGTCCTCACAGCTTTCTCCACCCTTTTTATGATCGTGCTCCCCATGCTCATCATCCTAGTCATCCTCACCACCCTCACAGCTCTCTCCACCCTTTTTATGATCGTGCTCCCCATGCTCATCATCCTAGTCATCCTCAGCGTCCTCACAGCTTTCTCCGCCCTTGTTATCAACGTGCTCCCCATGCTCATCGCCCTTGGGACGTCTTCGTTCCCACCGCTCACGCATTCCTTGCCAGGCGGCCTCTGAGCTTCCCTGCGACTCGCTGCGGGCTTCTAGTTACGTACGCTAAGGTGCGCCATTTATAATTCATGCATTTGCTGAGAAAGAATTGGATGTGTACCTTTCTGGAGGACTCGTCGGTAGAGCGCGCACGTTAGAAAGAGAAGGACGCACCAGAGAGTGGCGCTTGCGAGGACGTGGAGACGCACAGACGGAGAGAGGCTCGGATCGGACGATTTAAATTAACGAGAGGAAACTAACTAATGGCGAAGTGTGAGAGTGAAAGAGTAATATCGGAGGAGTGAAAATATAGAAATTTATTAACGAAGCAATAAAGAGATAATTTATAAACGAGACGGACATGAGACGGAGAAAATTATTCGTTATCATGAATAAATTAGAGAAGCTAGAACAGCGAGAGATGCTGGTTTCGGTTAATAGTAAGATTTGTAGCTTTTGAAAATGTAGAGACTACCGAAAATTGAATTTTTGAAATCTTTATAAGTGGATTTTGCTTTTTTCGAAAAGAACTACTCCAAACATTTTGAACTATTTTCGGGAAAGTTTTGAAAATGTTGAAGCTTCATGTAAAGTACCCTCAAAAATCCAAATATCCATTTAAATTCGCAATGCCCCGCGTGAGAGCAGATCTATAACGTAATGTTAAGTTTAGAGAAAATTGTGAGAACGGATTGGGCGCTAGCTTTGACCACAGACGGACACACCTACGTTTTGGTACTAACCAAATGTTATTTTCTTATGCTATTAAATTTAGGTAGTAAAGAAAAAGGATTGTAATGCGGCGCAAATCAACGATTTTTCAACTGAGAAACTCGTATTATCACACTCTGGTAACGAAAAAGTAGATAAATCTTGTTTTTATATATAGTAAATTACCCCCTCATGTTGTACAGATCGAAATCACGTTTTGGTAATCATTGATACCGAAAATCGATTGTCGATAAACTTTAATCTCTCTGACTTTCCGTCTGTCTGTCGTCAATGATAGCGCATAAAACATTCCTAGATTTTCTCCAAAATTGATGTTCCCCAATCGGTGTCAACAAAGTCGATATCCTGTGGGTTTGAAACATATTTTGATTTTTCGAGGGTATTCATATGAAGCCACGACATTTTACAAAACTTTTCTCAAAGAACCGTATACAATATTGTGCTCGTTCCTTTTGCGGCAAACTACAATTATGCCACAAATGCACGTGAGGTGTTAGGCGTTGTCAGTATGTGGTTATGGTGTGATTAGTATCTCGTTTCACCACATATCCCATTTTAAATGCCATTTCATTCCACTTCCTTCATTTATCATCTGGATATTCATCATTATCATTCACCCCATAATTATCTTTTCCATTTTATATGTAGCGGAAGATTACAACGCACCTCTGTGGCCACTTGCGACCGAAGCAGGGCATAAATGTGTAATTTCCTTCATCGTCTACGCTCCGTAATTAGTGTGGCCCTCATCATCATGCAAGACACAAATATAAGAAGATTGCTACGTGATCACACATTTCTGAATTCACAAATTATTAGATGTTGAAAGGTTGGACAATGCGGTTTTAATGCCGAAAATAATTGTATTCGGGACTATGTAAAAATGGAGCATAATTGAGGAATTTCGCAATATCTTCACTTGTTGATGCAAGTTACAATAAAAAGAAAACACAGGATATATAGTTCTTAGAGCTCACTATTAGGGTGTGAATTTGTCGTGTAAAAACTGAAAATATCATTTGTTGGCACTAATATCTTCTAGACCAGAGATCGCCAAACCGACGATTGCGATATACTAGTAGCTCGTTGAGACATTTTCGGTACATCGTAGTGACAAGCTCAACTTGGTTTAACCAGAAGTCGCTCCACTGAGGTCTAGAGATGGCTCACAAAAGCAGCGTGCATTCCGCTGCGCAACCGTCCCTCAGAGCCTCATAGTTGATTCTGTGAGCTTGAGGTTGAGTCTGTTATATTTTGCGTGTGTACAAGAGTCATTTGATAATGTGGATAGTTTGATGAACGTTCATATTTAGGTTCTGATGTCATTTGGTATCTCACAGTAAGATTTAAAAACAATACGTTAGCTCAGAAGCTTCATTGATTTTGCCACCATAGTGCTATTAAGAAATAATTATTTACTACCGGCGGCTCAGTGCATCAACTGATGTCACTACAGTGCCTCTGGCCGGAAGGTCCTAGTTTGGAGTCCCGGCAATGGCAACGCTTTCGACCCTAGCTCCTCAGCTAGGTCGAATTCAAACATTGTCTGGAGGAGAATTCCAGAGGCCGGCTGTTCTGATCGGTAGTTTTCCGTGGTTTCTGCGATCAACACCACGCGCCTCTTACACACTTACACTACACTACCACACATGTCGGGAGCTTAGAGCTGGTCCCGGCTGGGTCGGGTCGGGGCCCCCCTGGTGGGAGATACCTGGTTGCGGGTAACCCCGCTAACCGACGATAGGGCCACTGGGGGAAGATCACCGCCACCTCCCGGGGCAAATGTGCACTACACTTACGGGGCTAATGGCCTCGGTAGCTGACGCGCCCGGAATCACCAACAATCAGCCAATTACTAAGTGAATAAATGAATGAAAGAAATGTGCGAGCGCACTAGCTCCGCAGTCGCCGACTCCCGTAGTTCCGGTTAAGGCCTATTGCCCACGCCGCGGCAGAAGCGCGCGAACGTCAATCATCAGGGCTCTTCGCCGTCCCTCCGGTGACGACGGACAAAGGGACCGCAGCAGGTACCTGCTTCGGTCCCTTTGTCCGTCGTCGGCGAAGAGCCCTGATGATTGACGTTCGCGCGCTTCTGCCGCGGCGTGGGCAAGCGGCCTAAGGCGACCGCGCGCGGAAGTCAACCGCCGAGGCCGCGGGGCGAAGTGGAGCGGGGCGAGGAGCAGCGGGGCGGAGGGTGGCGGGGCGCAGAAGGTCGCGGGCCGCGTAATGGGCAACGAACGTCCTCGGCGGGCGATGCGTTCCCAGATACGCCTAATAGGCGGCAGGCATGCCACGCGCCGCCTCGCTCGCCCCCCCTCCCACCCCCCACCCCAGGCACCGGCGCAACGACGCTGCTCGGGCGCGGAGGCGAATCCCGGGGACGATCAGCCACTATGCACTGCACACACGTGACAAATTATCAGAAGACGTCATAGCTGCAGGGCAGCGCGATTATCAAGTAAGCTAGTGGTTCTATAATAGCGTCTCGAACGTTTTTCTTATTATTTGCAATAGTTACGTATTGTAATCTTAATGTAATAATCACGTAATGAACCCATAAAAGTGTTTCCACCAGAAGTCTAGGGTGTAAATGTGGGTACATCCTGCAGAAGACGTTTTAACCCAATGCGCTGCCGATCTGATGTCCGGGTAAAGTATTGGTATAAATGATTCGCACTGGTATAAATGGTTCGCACTGGTATACATAAATGGTTCGCTTTTATGTTTACGGAAACAATTGATCTCCTCCATTTTTATAACCGTTCTTTCATATATTCACTTTTCATTTCAGTTTTGCAACTCTTTTTCTATATACTAAGAAGTAATTTCAGAATTAAAAATACTGAAGATAGAATATTGCACAGTCTCGTATTATTTGTAAAGTTTACGTACAATTTTAACAGTTATTTTTCAACTGATATACTATTCTTTCATTCATCTTTTGCAGACCTCTCTATATTACTGGAAGTAGACTACCAAAGGCGCTAGGTTAATCTTTTAAATTCATTATGTGTTTGTCGCGTAAACCCATATTACTGACATGCATTTCCTCAGACTCGTGACGCGGGATGTTTTGTTTTTTGTCGTGCGTTGAATATCGCAAGTACATTCTTCATATCATTGATAAGTCCATTTATTGTTTGACAATTACCTGGTCTTTTATTGTCTAAATTTTTAAAATGACATATTAAAATGACATTTTAAAACCTTATTGTAGAAATTGTTAACTGCACATAACGTTTCGGAGGTTGTCATTATTTCCTCTAACTTCAGATTCCAAACAGTGAATGGTGGCCCATTGCATCGTTCACGAAAGCGATTGTGTGAATTGCACAGTTTCAGTTGTTTCTTTTCTTTCCTTTCTGATTCTTTCAGGTTCAAAAGCGTGTACAAAACGAAAGCCTTTTAGTCAGACATGGTCGCCATGAAGCGGCCTTGTCTTCTATTTTCATTATAGCATAAGGCTCATATATTGTATTGATTATAAAATACGACATAAAGGATATATTTGTTACAGGTGTAGTACTAAAACGGCATACGTGTAATTACACCTCAACAAACTATGCCAATTACAGTTAATGATAGAACTCTATTTAATGAATCTGTTGAGAAAAGTACCTTTAACTTACAATTTATAACAAAGAATTTAGTATTGTCCTTTTTCGTGACTCCTATGGATAAACTCACGTTTCATCTACAACCAAAAAGCGCGGAATGGAGGTGTACAGTGCAGTGCAGAGAGATAACGAAACAAAAGAAAGATCTCGACAGAAGTATGCAAGCTTCCTGCGAACTCGCAGAGTTAATGTGAACGGACAACCTGTGAGGCGATGATATTAAAAGCAACTGAAGTGGAGAAGATGGTTTATGAAGTGTGATGATACAAAAGCAGATGAGAACTTCACATTTAATGGACAGGAAAGAAGAGGGTAAAAACCTTTTTATAAAAATGTAGAGGCAGAAAAGACATCAGAGAAAAAAGATATCTTCTAAAAACGTAAATGCGGCAAACTTTACAGTGTGTAGAATTGGCGCAAAGACTCATTGAATTAGGAAAGGGGTATTCCTTATGCAAATTTTAATATTAAAACTGCAAATGTTGGTTAGTGACATTTTTTGTATCGATATTTTTAATTTCCGATGTGCGCAGCAATTAAAAGAAAATAATGCAGCTACCAGCGATGACAGATGTGTCTATAGCTTTGTTACATACTCAGGGATTCGGCAAAAATTCAGAAACAATGAAACTGTTTACATTTTGACTGAGGAATGCAAATGTGTGTCTGTGTTATCCCAACTCTTCTCATACTGCACGTTCTGACTGAATTATCATACCCAGTGCGTCTCTGCTTTCGCCACAGCTGCCATGCGAATGAAAGGCTCATAGGTAGATCGCCCAATTTAAACGCTGAAAATTTTTATTCTTGTGTTGGGTTGCTGAACCCCATTTTGTTACGTTTATTGTATTTAAAAAGCGTTGCACTGTGTAGCCCTATATACTATACCACATTATTGCAGTATTCGTGAAGACGTTTTGCTAAAATATTTAATTTATTGCATTCATGAGATTATTTTATTAGTTATTCACGAATGTGCTACTTTTTGGAAAATCATTTTGTGGCGCTTTATAGCAGTATTTTTGCTACCGCAAGTTACGTGACATATAGTTCAAAAAAATTATAGTTTGGTGTCATATTATGGTAAAACTAAAATTTGCATTGAAAGATAGACACGAGAGTTTCTTACAAGAGCTCATTGTGTTAAGAGTCCATTATCGCTTTGAATTTAGGATGGGCAATAGTTGTTTACAGCTACGAACATGTCCATTTACACAAAACGTATATTAATACTTAAAATTTGAATTCCTAGATTGGTATCGAAATGATAATTTTGGACGTAATTCTGCTGACACATCCGCCTGGAATTCTTCAGCACACAATCCTGTCATACACGTTTTTCTGGAATCCAAACTCCATCTCAAACGATCTAGTAATCCGTGTGTCTGTGTAGCAGTTTTCTAACATTCGACGTGAATATACATCCGGGAAGTTGTATAGCTTCAGTTGGAAAACGCAAACACTAACTTTCGTGGCATGGGAGATCAACCAATTCTTTTAACAAGAAAACTTGACCTTTGGAAAAATCCAGATTTGTTTACCTAACTAATTAATTAAAAGGTTGAATACGTATGTAAATTAAACTTTGATATTTCCGCAGTTAATGAAATACGTTGGTAAATAAACATTGATTTTTCCAAGAAGCAATGTAGTCTTGGGAAAGGAGTTGGTTGATAATCCTAATTAATTAATGAAATTTATTTCAAAACGAGTTGTAATATAAACTTTAGAAACAGTAATATATTTACATTTAAAATCTGCAAATAAGTGGAAGCAGACAGGAAATTTTAATATTTCGACATTACATGAATAAAAATATTTTTTTTATAAATAAAAAAGTCACATTGAAGTTTTCGTTACATTCATAAAATACGAGGCCAGAAATTTATATTATCTTATATTAGATGAGAATCGGATACTTTTTTGAAGAAAATGAGGAACTAGGGGAGATTATTTTATGAGTTTTCGATTTGAATAATTAATTTTCGATCGCCGCTTTCATGTTAGTAAAGAAGTTAATGGTGTTCTTATTAGCATATGTTTCTCTTATCATTCCTGATGTCTATTGAGATACTGGAGTTGAAGTCCAAATAAGTCAGACTTACTGCAATTTAATAAAATTTTAAATTATAATACGGAGTACAGGGTAATTTGCTTTACTGTACTAAATGTAAATGACAACTCCTACACGTAATCAAGATACCTGACATTCAAATTCAAAATTCGATCTTGAAACGTTTGTCATGTAGAGGATTTTTGATCGATTTTGGAAAGAAGTTAATGTGCTGACCGCCCCCGCACAGTTTACTATCTACATTGGCTGAGTAAATTACTTGAAAATATGTTTTAAAATGTATCTTTTTGTTATATCGAATATTGGATACATCTTTTTTTACACCCCATAAAATGGGAATTAAAAAGTGTCTACTGCAGTAAACTTTGAACCTTTGTCGCATTTGTCCCAATGGGAGGATGGAAAAACAAAGATCTCTCCTTCTGCAACTTTCTGACGGTGGCGCCTCCAGACACTGTAACACCCGCCCCCGCGTTCTTGTTGGAGGGTGCGTCAGGGAGAGATACTTGCCACCCCCGCCTACGCCTCCGCCCCACCCCGAACTCCGTCCCCAGCATGGCGGGGGGGGGGCGAGGGCGGAGGCGTCGAGCGGCACCGAGAGATAAACGAAATCAGAAACAGCTTTTGCCGGCGAATGTCTTTTACATTAGCTTAATTGCGAGCGTCTGCGGTCTTTTGGCCCGCTTTCCACCGTCACGAGAAGGCGCCTTCTCTCCCCACCACTTCCCGACCCGTTCCCCGCTCCATCTCCGACCCCCGCCCCCCCGCCACGACTTAGCTTCCGTCTCCGCGTCCACCGCCACTCTGCCTGTCTCGCTTCCGCCCCCTTGCGACACCTTCTGCCTCCAATACGTCTCTGCTACCCTGCATCCACCCCGTCTCCCACCTCCATCCCCACCGCCCCCGCCATGCTCCCTTATGGCCCTTGTCCCGCTGCGAAAATGGTTACGACCTTCACTCCCATCGCCATTCAAGCCCGCGTGTTGACCTCCCCCAGCTTAGCCTACGCTCAAAACACACCACAACCCATACGCTTCTCTGCATCTCTCACCTCTCACATCTCCCCCCCTTCCCCATCGCCAACGCGTTCTCTCTCCACCCGACAGCAACCCGAACCTCACCGTCACTTCCGCCGCCATCTGGTCCCCGCCCCCTTCCCTCCACCCCAACTCCGGTCCCTCAACCGCGTTCCAGCGTCCCCGCCTCCGCCTGCACCCCCGACCCATCTCATGGGTTCCAGCACGCTTCGCCTCTAGGGAAATCGCTCTGGGATCCCCGCTTTTTCGGAGTTCTTCGCCCCCTCCCCAGGCAGCCAGCCGAGAGGAACAGCCTCATGGGCGGGTCGCGTCTTTCGAGCCATGACTCATTACAGCGCGCAAAAAGATCTCGCTGGGACGCTCTATGGACGGCCGGGGATTAACAGAAAGCCACCGTTATCGAAAACTTCTCCCGGGGAAGGAGACTCACTTCTGAAGTGTGGCATGTCGGAAGACCAGACGGACACTGAGAACTGGTCCCGGCTGGGGCGGTGCTCCGCAGCATGGAGATGCAGAGACAGGGAAATCCCATTGAATCTTCGGGCGTTGAAAACATGCGGCGATGGTGTTTGGCGGCGGCGATGGTGTGACGGTTAGCGTACCCAAGACTGTTATACCCAAGCTCGCGGTTTCAAACCCGATCGAAGCCGTAGATTTTTAGGGCGACAAAATCCTTCGTACGCCTTCCTTCGGAGGGGAAGTAAAGCCGGCTGTCCCATGTTAGTAGATTTACTTGCATGTAAAAGATTCTCAAGCCTAAATGACGCCTCTGAGCTAAATTCAAATCGCCTGTTTCTCGCCAACTCCTTTCTCTGCTAGTTGATAGGAGCGTAGGTCAGACGGAAGAGCGGGCCTGATGGCCCGAGTCTCGCCACGTAAAATAAGGGAAATTCAATTCAATTCAACATTAAAACTTCGCGGCGCGACAATTCCATGCACGGTTGTCGTTATTCACACTCCAAATCCATCAACTGACATACGTCGCGTGTTTACCAGCAGCGATAGCGGAGAGCGCGAAGGCTTCGCCTTACAGCTTCAGCATACCAGTACCAGGAGAGAGTACCAGAGCAGCAACAGATGTCACTACAGGGTCTCTGACCGAGAGGTACTAGGTGTGCGTCCCGTGGGGGGCAGGATTTTCGACACTAGGTAGCTATTATTATTATTATTATTATTATTATTATTATTATTATTATTATTATTATTATTATTACTATTATTATTATTATCATTATTAGTATTATTATTAATGTAAGTGTTGTAATTTTTGCAATTATTGTCACTTAACTGCCACCGGGTCATACCCAATTGCAGTTCTAATAAATGTATGTATGTATGTAAATAATAGTTAAATACACTACTACTAACACTAATAACACACAACACTAACACTAATAGCTAAATCGAATGCAATCGCTGTCTTCGCCGCGAGAATTCTAGCGGCCGGCTGCTCTGAATCGTAGTTTTACGTGGTTTCTCCGATCAATATCAAGCGAATCCCGGAGCAGTACTCTAACAAACGAAACACGAAACGCGCGCGATATTTCCTTCCTATTCCTTGTCCTATCCCCACCCCTTACACTCACATGCACTACTCTGTCACACATGCCGGGAGACGCATCGGGAGCTTAGAGATTGTCCCGTCTGGGCGGTACGGGTTGGTGGAAGATATTACTCGGGCAACTTTTCTTGAACGATGGATTGACGATTTCGGGTGGAGTGGGGATATTAGTTACAAAGTCGGCCACTAGAGTATTTTAAGTAATGCCAACGTCTGTAAAATGAAAGTCAAAACTGCATCTTGTGATTAACTTTTTCGGGACTTTTAGGTGACTCCTTTGAATGACCTGGACCTGACTCAGCCATTTCTTTCGATATTGACAATAAACCTGAACAGGGGTTCTGCACTATGACAGCAACTGGCTTTGACTAGCTTCTGTTTCGCGCCAACGAAGTTTTAATGCTTGGAAGGTTGTCATCAGTTCCCGCTGCGAGCTTTTGCCTTCAACTGTCTATTGCACAAGGGAGGGGGATCAAGGTCGTCGTTCAAGAAAAGTTGCGCGAGTAATACTAGATTGGTGAAATACCCGCAAGCCGACGGTAGGTTGGCGCCATATTTCGCCATCCAGCGGGGGACGATCACCGCCACTTTCGGAGTGATAACATGCACTACACTTACGTGACTAACGGTTTAGCAGTTGACGCGCCTGGAATCACTAACAATCAATCAATGAACCATTGAGCCTACCTGTAATTAGGCCGCGGATGCGATCCCGGAAAGGAGACAGAAATAATATATTTGTTGTAAAGGCCTGCCGTAATAGAATTCGTAGGATGACTGCTCTGATTAGTGGTTTCTTCTAATACTTCCTGGCGAAGTAGAAGGAGCACACTTGTGGCGTCATATCTGTCGCCAGCACAAACGTACTATATCAGCCATGTGGACGGCGCTGACGGAAGTGACGCTGGGCTGCACAAAGGCTGGAGCGAGCGAGAAGGGGTGCCGTGTCGTGGGTGGATATTTGGAAACCCCGAAGCCGGCGGAAACGCGTCGGCGGATACTGCGGGTGACGCGGTTCCGTCAGCCTGCCCAGAGGGTATATAAGCGGACTCCGACTTAAGAGCTTCCTTCTGTTCTTCTGATTCTTCAGGTTTGGGCGCGTCGGTAGGGCGTCGTGTGAGTTGTGCGCGGCGTTGCATTGTAATGCATAGGCTACCGAGGCGGGGAACCGAAGCCGGCGTGCTACGTCGTGACGGTCGGTGCGGCATACTCGCATGTATGCTCGCGTAAGGTACTGGTGCATCACACCGGGATGGTAATTAATTATCGGGCCAGCGGTGGTGGTAACCAGAGAAGGTTCCTTCTTGTAACGGTCAAATTTATTTGTAAATATTGTATATAGTATTTTGGTGTCGGAGTATTTTTATTTTAATAAATACTAAATATTTACAAGCCGTTCACGTCTGTAATTATTTGCCCCGGCAAAGACGCCACACACTGTACAATTGGTCCGAGAGCGGTCTTTTATTCACATCTTCATCTCTTCCGATCCGGACTGGAACGCCGTGACATTAAACATTAAAAGGCATTTCGAAGCCATTTTTTGAGAAAATCTGATCGTGATTGTTATGATTTATCTCAAAATTTCACTCAAACATGTGTTAGTACAAAAGTACGTAACTGTATTTAAAAGTAATCCTGAGCAGATTTCAATAAAGAACCGTCAATAATGTATTTCGAAAGCGACGAAAAATATTCCAGATTGGCAATTTACAAAAATTGTGTTTTATTGAAAATCGAACCTTCACTATTTCTATCGGCGTGTTTTGATATATTCGAGCAAAATATTTAACGATTCGGCTTTTCTTACCCTCAACGAAATCAATTTCTTTAAGATAGATATTGAAATAACTACCTTTTCTTAAAATACGGGCAGTTTTCGAGTAATTATGTTTGAAATGTAGACAATTTTTAACATTTTTTTAAAAAAACAACTCTATATTTTATCTTAAACTTTCTCCTCCTCGTATGTGTGTGTAAAAATGCCGATAACTCCATTTCCGAGGAATTCTCTATATTTTCGAAAATTGCAAAAACCTAACATTGCAGACGTACAATATTGAATAATGAATACGTCTTAAACAAGATCTGTTGTTTTGCTAACAAAATAGAAACACACATCCCCGGCTCTACTCCTACAATAAGGAGAAAAAAGTGAGAATGTGAAATCATGCGCGTTTTACAGCTTCGATTTAATTAACTTAATCAAATTAAATTTTCAGAAGCACAATTAGGGACCATCTCAACATTTGCTAGGATGGATCTAGGGTAACAAAACCTGTATGGAGATGAATGTCATTGAACAAAATCTGCAATAGAATACATTTTGTAGGTAGAATGGTTTGTAAAGAGTTTTAAATCTACGTAATTTTATCAAGTTTATTTGTTTAATGACATCCGACAATGTGTTGTATAATAAAGTCGATAAATGCGAATAACTTGAAGAAATGTTGATTTTCTTGATCAAGTCTGATACTTGATGAGTACGGTTTCTATTAAGTGTGTTATATTTATAGATATCTGAATATATGTCCCCGCCTAAATAAGTTAATTATGACAAAAACTGCTGATTCGTACTCAAATAGGTAAGGCAATGTTAGTATTTCAAGCTCAATGAATCCTTCTGAATGCGGTTCTCCTTAAATAGCGGGTCAGGAAGGCAAAAAGATCATTAAAGCTATGGAGACGCGATTTCAAGTTAACTTCATGATCAGAAATATACGTATTTTACTATATTAGTATTTAGCGAAGGAAATCATAAACTAAACAGTAAATTTATATTCGACCCTTGAATGCACTGGGACAGTAAATACTACTTTTCACAAAGCGCTTTTAAGGCTGCATTCACGAGCTCTGTATCACCAGTCCAAGTTCTTCTGTAACTACAATAAGCATATTAATTTTGTTTCAATTTTACAAGTTAATGAACTTTCATACAAAACTCTGTTTTATCGCTTTATTTTACTAATGTACGTTTTCAGATACTTTAAAAAGAGTATTTTATATGATTTTTCTTGCCGCATTTCTCATTCCTCGAATTATTGAGCAATGAAAAAAGTCAGTTGGGAAGGTACATTTAAGTCTCAAAATTGCTCAAAAAATAGTGTTCATTGTTTTTATTTTAAGAACTTTCTTAGTTCATGCATAAATAGTATTATTTCACTCTTATTGTAAAAAGCAAGTGCATTTTCGTTGAGCAGTTGTACGGTTGAACTCATTACACTAAATACCATTACTCCCTCAGCAATAAAATAAAATAACGTTCCAAGTTGTTTTCATCACGTTGTCTAAAAAAGTAGAATAATTCAAGAGCTATCTTTCGAGATTCCGCTAATAAAAGAAATTGAAAGAAGCCTTCGCAATTAAAGACAAGCTTTTCCCCGTCTCTCCAGGCCCAGACGCAAAGAGCGGGGTGGCTTTGCCAGTCGACAAATCGACCGAAAGATTTACATAGCTCATCACGACGAGTTGCGGCCGCAAGAACAAATGACGAATTTTCCGGTGACTCTCGCGCTAATGGCGGGACTTCCGCGTGGCGCGCCGGAGGTGGAGTGGGGGGAGTGGAGGCGGCGGCGGCGGTGAAGGGGGAGACGTAGAAAAATGCACAGGCGGCGGGGGTAGCCGGCAGAAGCGGGAACGGTGAGGATGGCGACGGGCGTGGTCGGCGGAGGGCGCTGCAGGGGCGGCGGTGGCGTGGGGATGTGGGTGGGGAGGGGCGGAGACGCGGGAGGAGTTCGGGCTGCGGATGGGGGCGGGGCAGGAAGAGTGTGAGGGCGGGGGCGGAAGCTGTGGGGCGGCGGAGCGGCGTCAGTGCGGGGGAGCGGCAGACGTGAGGGAGGAGAGGGATGGGGTCAGAGGCGGGGGTGGGCAGGAGCGTCGAGGAGGTGGCGGGGCGGCGGCAACCGGTGCGCGTGGAGCAAGTGGCGAAGGTGGAGGTCAAGGCGGGGCCATTGCTTCGGATGAGGCAGTAGGAATGTGGAGGCGGCGGTGGCGACTCTGGCAACCACGGCCGGTGGCTATTAGCATTGACAAATCTGATGCACCGGTACACAGATAGGATTAGGCCGTAGATTTATACCGAGTCTCTTGGAACATTTCCCCTAACCTTGCCACCACCAGTCTTCCTTCCTGGCATCTTTTCCGCGTTTAATTGAAGTAATTATGCCGTCTTTCAAAGCGAAAGACTCCTCCTACAGAAATTCCACTCCAACTGCATCGTTCCATGCATACCTTTTTATCATATTCGGAGCAACGGTACTCCGCGCAAACATGGAGGATATGAAATTAAAAAGTTGTTTAATAAGCCGTTTTAGTGGAATTAAGAATGCGGCATTTTAGCAGGCTCATATCTCTTTATAAAGGTAGTCTGCGAATACCAGGGACACCAAAAAGAGCTTTGAAGAGTATAAATTTACTGTAAATAAATTTCTTTCTCCGGAGTAACAGAACGAACACAATAAACGGCCCCGGACGTATTAGCGAGCTCGCGGTAACCATAGCGACCACAAAGAAACTGGACGCCGGCCTGCAGCGGCGTCATAAAGAGGTTTGCACGGGCCGTTTATTAGAACTTGGCTCTCTCGAGTTCATATCCCCCTTCCCTCTCCCCGGTGGAGTAATTCTTCGCTAGTTTACTCCTTTCTATTATCTTTCTTTCACAAAGCTAACTCCCAATTTCCTCTATTCTTGTTCATTAGCAGATCTCATTATCTTTTTATGGTTGGACAGGTATTGCGCGTTAGTTATGCGAGATTAAGGTATTATCACATCTGTGAGAGATATTTCAACGCGAAACAAAACCGAGCGAAACGAAACGTGAACTACATTTTGGCTGTAATTCTGAGGAAATTAATTTTGTTAGTATTTTAAAGTAGATATAAAGGTGGTTTATCATCGGGAAAGTCGTTACTTTTGCGCAAGGAAATAGTGATATAAGAGAGCAGAAGAATAGAATATTTAATTTTTATTACTGAGAAGAAAATGGGCTAATGAGTATTAAAGGAAAATCGATTGTAGTATACTGTCACTATTTACTCCCACGTTCATCACAATATTTACAAAATTTTGTTTTTATGTAGACACGTATGACTTATTGAAAAGTTTCATAGATTCTTTGCGTAATAAATGTATACCGCGTTCGGAGTGTTTTTATTAACACCTAACTGAAGTAAAATATATATTCCCCTACTACAAAACAATCAGTGCGTAAGCGTAGTGGTTAGTTACACATTTAGTTCAGGTCTTTCCACTTCATGTTTGATAAAGGTGTTTAGACAGGTTAACACGGATGTTTTTAATAATGCCAAATACATGCTATGTATGAAAAGAGATACTTCATCATTTCTTTCTGAATATCACAATTAATCGCCAAACATTAGTGAAAATTAAATTAATTATCAGAAAACGATTGAAAATAGAATTAATTTTTGATATCAATACAATATGAAAAAACATACGGCCCGCTCGAAACATGCCATTATAGATCTTTATACTGCCCTTGATTTCCGGCATTGGACCTGTAACTAGTACTGTGGGGAACTAGCCACAATTCCCCCGCATAATTTCGAAAATAAGTGTGGCGCGCTTCAAGCCACAGTGGCTTTCGCGGTAGCAGCTATTACTGTCGTGATATGGTCAAATATGTATTTTTTAAAATTTCTATTCAAACGTAGGGTCAATGAGATACCAACCTAAAGGTTATGTATTTTTTCCAATTGATGGTACCGAATGGTACCCAGGGATGAATACCGATTGCTATTTTTGTGTGTTATATTCATACCAGTTTCCACTGTATTTTACAATCAAGCTCCTTACAATGTCTGCATTAACTATAGAGTGACCCTATCATACTGGTCGAGAAAAGACAAAACCCCTAACACACCGGTCGCGGGTTAAAATAAAATGTCATATTTCTGCGATGAAGCACAGAAGATATTACGAGCCACACAACCAGAAACACGTCAACATAAAAAAAAAACATTTGCGATTCCCAGCGACGCGGCCGTTCGGAAAGTATCTGTATTTTACAATCAAGCTCCTTACAATGTCTGCATTAACTATAGAGTGACAGTACCATACTGGTCGAGAAAAGACAAAACCCCTAACACACCGGTCACGGGTTAAAATAAAATGTCATATTTCTGCGATGAAGCACAGAAGATATTACGAGCCACACAACCAGAAACACGACAACATAAAAAAAACATTTGCGATTCCCAGCGACGCGGCCGTTCGGAAAGTATCTGTATTTTACAATCAAGCTCCTTACAATGTCTGCATTAACTATAGAGTGACCCTACCATACTGGTCGTGAAAAGACAAAACCCCTAACACACTGGTCACGGGTTAAAATAAAATGTCATATTTCTGCGATGAAGCACAGAAGATATTACGAGCCACACAACCAGAAACAGGTCAACATAAAAAAAAAAAACATTTGCGATTCCCAGCGACGCGGCCGTTCGGTGAGTATCGAAAAGGGCGGCGACGTCACAGGCGGGCGACTGGGCGTCGACGCTGGCAAAGCATTCCCAGGGCATCCCCACGGCGGCATCCCGGTGACGGAGGGGGGGTGAGAGGGGGCGCGGGGGGCGCGGCGTGTTTAGCAAGCGCCGCCCCGCGGGACGCCCTCCATGCGCACGATCGACTCGGCTTGGGGCCCCGCGCCCCGCGTGGATCCGGGATTTGTTGCGGCGCAGATTACCAGCGCCACCTCAGGGACCGCGGCGCCCGCTCCCGCCGCCGCCCCTGCAACTTTTATATTCTTACTCACGGCCAGAAAGCGATCCCTTCCAGTTCCAGTCTGCGTACAGCGGTCTGTACACTCGTACACTGAAGGCAAACGCGCCGACACAAAAAAGTTGAGAGCTGGTGCTGGAAGTTTTGCGTTGACGCGTTGCAGTTAGGCATTGGGGTGATACTATTGGGCTGTTTTGTTTGGGCATTGGTTTTAGGGCGTTCGGTGTGCAGGGTTGGTGCTTGAAGATCAGAGTTTAATGATTGGTTTATTTCAGGCTTAAAAGGCAGTGATGCGGGAGTTTGGCGTTAGGCAGTTTGCCAACGAGAGTTTGACGTTGGGGGTTGGCGTTGGGTAGTTTGTCGTTAGGTATTTTGGCCCCAAGATGATTGAGTAGCTTGGCGTTGGACACTTTGGCGTTGGTACATTGGCATTGAGGGGGTTTGGCGTGAGGGTGTTTGGAGCCATTGGTCTGACGTTAGTATTGGGAATGATTTTGTCCGGGTGTTTATTATCATGGAGTTAATAGTTTGTATTAAAGAATTGATGTATGCGTAGGAATTGGGAGTAGTTATTCCACGTCAGGGTTGGAGGGCCGTGATTGGCATTGGATAATATGCTGGTCTTGAGTTGGCGCATGGCGTTGCTGAGTGTAAGGTTCTGGCTGAGAGAGATGAGTGTAAGGTTGGGGCTGAGAGAGCTGAACAAGGTCAGAGAAAAAAAAGTGTTGTTTATAGTAACTGGTTTGAGAAATGTAGGAATTATAAATTTGTTGCGTTTATATTCGGGAACACAAAATACAAGCAAGTTTGGGGTTGGTGTAAAGTTATAAAGGTTTGTCACATGGTTGTAGGAAATCTTTGACTAATAATGTGTAGTAAATATATACATGTAAGTACAGAAAGAATGGGGTAAATGTGAAACAAAGGAGGAAAGAGAGGATATACTTGGTGACGAGCAATTTCTGACTAAGTAATCATGAAATTCAACGGCAGCAACGAAATATAGGATTCTGTTACACAAGAGATGAGAAACATTTAATTTTGGTAGTGATTACGTATAGGAAATTTAGTCTTTGTTTTCAATATTCAAGACTTGTTCAAGATATGAAATGCTGCAAGATTGAAATTGGAAAATTCAAACCTGAAAATTCAGAACAAAATATTTTGAATTGCAGTTAAGAATGACCCTTCGAGAACTATGCAACACATGGTAAGAAATAGAAGAGAACTACATGTGCGGTGAGATATATATAAATATACATCTCAAATGCAAACCCAAAAATTCTGTCTTTATATCAAGCAATATACGCATTAATATCTAAATAAGCTAATTTTATTGAGCACAAACGAACGCTAAAACAGAAATTCGTTTAAATGAATTATAGAAAGAGTAAGAAGTAAAAACTCAATTGGAAAGAGAGGACATTTGACAAATCAATAAGGCAGAAAAGAGTTACAAGTGACATTGCGAAGTCGAGATGAAATGTGTGGGAGATGAAAATTTGCATACGTTTCATATGTTCTGCGTGGACTCTTGAGGATAAAAAACAAACTCTCGTTTTTCGTTGTGGGGAATGAGTTTTAGAATCATAGGCTTAATGTATACACAGAGGAAAAACGAGAAAATGACATTGCAGGCTGTTAAAATATGGAGACAAGAGATGAATTGTAAAGTTGGTAGCAAAAAGTGCGAAGAGAGAAATATGACGGTAAATTGTGTGTGAATGAGTGACATCATGTATACATTTCGCACAATTTGTTACGGACAACTTTTCTTATTGAAATTTGTTGTTGCAATATTGTTCACTAATATTAGTGAACTATGGAAAATGGATAAAGCAATTAATATTGGATACAAAATGTGGTAAATTCAGAAAAGATCTATTTATTAATTTGCGAATTGTAATAACCTGATGTAATTGTAATAATATTAATAATTTTAATTATTGAGATAACATCAAGGCAACGCCAATTAAAATTATAAGATGTGCGATGGGCATTTAAAAATTTTCCGTAATGGTGGTTAAGCTTGTTAATGGTATAGCCTATGGCAATGGTAACCTAGTCACCTTCTAAGTGAGACCATTGCGCATACTAACAGTAGCCCCATCGTTCCTGCTATTGTTGGAATCAGCGGTAGAAGGCTTCTTTTGGCGCCTGTCGGAGCTGAGCCATCGCTTTCGATTTCATGTTTCCCACGGCTGCAAAATGTCTCTCTTTGAGGCTCATTTCCAGAGTAGGAACAGCAAAGAGTATCGGGAAGCGAGATCCGGAATGTACGGCAGTTAAGGAAAGATAGGCATGTTCTCGGCCATGAATTTCTACGCAACAAGCGCTGTGTGGCATGGCGCGTTATCGTGATGCAGACACCATTCTTCATTTGGCCCTATGCGTCCTTCGAACCGCATCACCAAACCTCTGCAAAACTTGCACATATTAATTTTCAGTAACATGCAATCCAGGCCACAGTGTAGCAGGGCCGATAGTTTCTATAGAGCCGATTTTTGCAGTTCGCTCATGAACTTGAGGTTCGCACGCTGTTCGAATTGCGACTTTACGCCGACGGACTAACACTCACCTCCACGTGACACGGAGCAGTGGCACCACTGCGCTCTGAGACATCTTCAGACCAATTTTGCCCGCTTGCCAACAGGCGCAGTCACCTACCACAAGAATATGAACCCTGCATTATTTCTAGTTTAGCGACGGCAAGCCCATTCCGGGAACTTTTTGAATGCCCTTCGTATGTATTGAACTAGGTGCGTAATCCAGCCGTTGCATCGATATTCATTTAGCACAATCATCTATTACGGCTATTATTATCACACTATCTGCCCTACCGCTTTCCCCGTCTGCTAACCGTTCCGCAACAGTATACTTCGTCTCTCGTCTTGCCTCACAGTTCCCCGCTCCACCTCCTCCTCGCTATGTCCTCTCTACCCTACCCTTTATCCAGGTCAGACCAGGTCCAGCCCTGCCATTGCCCGTTCTCGACCAGCCTCCAACCCGCTATACTGTGATTAGATGTACATCGCCCTGCCTCTCTCCACCTCTCGTCTTTCTTCTGTTTCTACACTGCCTCCGTCTAAAACTCCCTATCTCAGCCAGCCGCCTCGCCATTCCTCGTCGTTCCCGTCATCTGCCTGCCTCGCCCTGCTTACGTCGAACGGCGTGCCTCACTCTGCCTACCTGCCTGCCTTGCCTTGCCTCGACGTACCTCACTCTGCATCATCTTGCCTGCCCCGCCCCATCTCGCCCTGTCACGCTTTGCCTCACCCGGCTCCGCCCACACCATTTCCATTCATCACACGGCCCCATATTCCTTATTGGTTCGATGCATTGCGAATTGAATTAAACTTTTCAACATACATTAAACTTGGTGCATAAACGTTTATTTCATCTCTTTAGGGCATACATCTTGCAAACTGTTAGCTCTTGATAACGTGATAGGAACTTATATTCTAAATTTTGTGCTCATAGCTTTTGTAGCTTTTGCTTTGCCTTGATATGCCAGTTTATCATTTTATATCATCCGATATTAACATAGATAAGCAAAGCTTCGGAATAGAGAAGCAAAGCTTTGAATCTCTAGGACGGTGCAGACGAAAATACAATATACGTGATTTTAACAATAGAAAATCAAGGAAACTAATGCGGGTTTCTAAATAGTATCATGCGAGTATATTTGTAATTATGTAGTTTAGAAATCAATCCAATCTGAGGGACTGATTATAGCCAATCATTTTGAAGATATGATCAAAATATGAAAAGAGTGGCATCATAAAAGGGCTCACAGAAATCACAGAGGGTCTCTTCGATGCTGCAAAGCAAAGGGAAAATGATAGTATTGATAAATGCGTCCAAAGATACATTAAAATGAAAATTCGAATCTATGGCAAAGTTCTGATGGAGAAAATGAATGCGAGAGAAACGAAGTTTGATGGAGAGAAAATGAGTGAAAATGAGGAAAGAAGGAAAGATGGACGAAAGGAAGGAAGAAGATAAAAAAGTTAAGTCAATAAGGAAATAGAGAGCAAGTAAGAAAGAAAAAGGGCTGAATGAAAGAATCAAGTTAAAATTGAACGCAAGGGCAAAGAGGATTATGGAAACATGAGCGCGGTTCAACTCGGATGGCAGAGAGGAGCAGAAAGATACGAGACGGAATCGAAAGAGATAAAGAGAAAGATATACAGAGATGGCGATGTGACCGAGATTGTGAACAGTGGTCAGGGTAATGTTGGGTGTTGTCGCGGGATGGAAACGAGAAGGAGAATCAGAGGACGCATCACCTAAGATCACCATCACCACAGGACCTAAGAAGAACGGGAGAAAAGCAATGACACATGGGGTCAAAGAATCTCATGTTCAAAGAAGAAGGCGAATACGAGGAGGAATTGAAGAGAGCCAGGACGTGGGTGCAGGTGAATGCGAGTGAAATGACAAGAGCGAGGGCAAAGGGGAATGTAAATGGCGAGAACAAAACACAAGGGGAAAGCGTAGGCGTGGGCGAAGGAGAAGGCGATGACGAGGATGAGGGCGAGGACAAAAGCAATGGCGAAAGCGAGACGAAAGCGAGGTGGAGGTCGCGGGCGAGGACGAGAAGTAAGAGGACGGTGTCGAGTGCGCATGTGAGGACGAAGGCGTGTGCGAGTTAAGAGCGATGGCAAGGGCAGAGCCAATCGAGGACGAGCGTTAGGGCGAAGACGAAGGTGAGGTCGAAAGCGCGGGCGATGGCTATGGCGATGGCGAGGGCGAGGCAAGGGCGAGGCGAGGGCGAGGGCGAGGGCGAGGACGAGGGCGAGGGCGAGGGCGAGGGCGAGGGCGAGGGCGAGGGCGACGGCTAGGACAACGGCAAGGGCGAGGGAAAGGCCGAAGGCCGAGGACAAGGGAGAGGACAAGTACCAGCGCTAGGACGAGGACTAGGGCGTGTGCGAGGTGAGCGAGGGTGACACCAGCGCGAGGCGGCGCGGGGCGGGGCGGAGCGGGGCGGAGCGGGGCGGGGCGGGGCGGGGCAGGTCGGGGCGGGTCGACGCGAGGCGAGGCGAGGGGTCGCGCTGCGCCGAGCCGAGCAGGCCCTTTCGGAAGTCTAACGGAGAAGAAAATTAAATCTGGAGCAGAATTTTCTTAAAGGTTGTCGGATCGGATTTCATCAATATTTGCTCAATGCCACGGAAAACGCCTTCCGTCCGACGCCTCGCTGCAGAATCATAAGCAAAGAAGGCAAAAGGAAACGCGATTGGCGCCCGCGGAGGGGGGCGGGGGAAGGGGCCTATCGCAGGCGCGCAGCGCTGGCGCACAAATATGCTTCTCAGAAGAAACTCTCGCAGTAATGATGGAGGGAACTGGAGAACCCAAAGGTAAAGAAATGGAAATATCAGCTCTCTCAACAGTTGGTAGATGTGATCAACGTACATCCCTCCTACAAAAATACTACGTACACAAGAGTCAAGTAAACGAAAAACGGGTATCCGTAAGAATTAAAGATGAATTTCAAAACGACAGGAAATACTTTAACGTATAGGATTTATTCTTAGCGGAATTCAAAATGTGCACATACGATCACAAATATACCATGGAATACGCTCGGGCAAGTTCGTAAATTCTTAACTTGCCAGCAATGGAACCTTCTCCCGTGTGTTTTATGTATCACATACCAGTTATTTCTGTACATAAATATAAACAAATGGAAACATCGGCTCTCCACCGTTACAAACACTCAAGTTTGGTTTTCCGTTTTCACGACATACAATATAATTATCTGTTCTAAGCCATGGATACATACACTGCTAGTTGAGTCTATTATATGTGGCCATCAAATGAATTATTTAATCGAGCTTCATATCTGGACTGCAACCTGCTGCAACACCGGAAACTGCAGTACGTACAGTTTGGAGACAATTACGAATGATAGTAGGACGGGACGAACGGTAGTACAGACATTGCTTGTATTGTTGTACGTTCTAGATTAACCTCTCTTGAAGATACGCAATAATGGCTAGTGCACGTGGATGTATAAATCATACCGTTATTAGGAACAGCCCGTATTTTGAATAAACTATTGTAAAGACAGTCACTGGATCTACCTATCAGATGATTGAGATCTAGTGAGTAGGGGCCTAGCAGTCGCGGACCAGATGATCGCGGGTTCGCGTCCCGCCTCGGACATGATTGGTGTGACCTTGTATGTTTGTGTGTGCCTATTTCATCATTGATCCTTATCATAATTTCATCCCATCCCCCAGGAATGAGATGAGCTAACAACCTTGGGGTATAAAACTGGAATCAGCGTTAAAATGCTGATCCTTCAACAGAAAATAACGTACCCTGATATTGAAGACTGAGCCCCGGTGGGATAAACGTATGGCGTTGTCTCATGATGACCAATTCGCGGAAAACATAATAATAACAATATCAATAACAATAATAATAGTAGTAATAATAATAATAACATTAATAATACTAATAATATTATTATTAATAACAATAATAATAATAATAATAATAATAATAATAATAATAATAATAAGAAGAAGAAGAAGAAGAAGAAGAAGAAGAAGAAGAAGAAGAATTAGCAGGGCGCTACTCACTGGCAGGCACCACCTCGACGACGCAGGGCTTGAGCTGCTGGCCGACGCTGTTGGTGGCGTAGCAGCGCAGCTCGACGGGCTCGAGCGGGGCGAAGGCGGCGCCGGCGGCGTGGTCGGGCGCGTCGATGGCCACCTCGGACACGGAGCCGCGCGCGGTGACACGCGACGCGTTGACGAGGTCGGTGGCGCGGCCGGCGCCGGCGCGCGCCGCCGCGTGCACGCCCCGGGCCTCCGTCCAGCTGAAGCGCACGTCGTCGCCCGCGGGCGCGGCGTCCACCTCGCAGCGCGCCACCGCCGCGCGCCCGCCCATCACGCCCACGCGCCGCCGCTCCCAGCCCTTGGCGCAGCGCGGCGCGTCTGCGGGCACACCCAACGCCACTCACACACGAGTCGCACTTGACAAACTCAACTCTCTACATACAAGTAACGTGTCATGCATAGGTAGGAGGCTAGGTGATAGGCTGAAAGAACATCAAATTAACATTAGATTACCGTTTGAGTGGCAAAACCCCTTAACAACTCATAGGGCCTCACCAAACGGCAGTCACACCCGAGTTGCACTTGACAAAGTCAACTCTCTATATTCAAGTAAGGTGTCATGCATAGGTAGGAGGCTAGGTGATAGGCTGAAAGAACATCAAGTTAACATTAGATTACCGTTTGAGAGGCAAAACCCCTTAACAACTCATAGGGCCACACCAAACTACAGTTACACCCGAGTTGAACTTGACAAAGTCAACCCTCTATATTCAAGTAACGTGACATACATAGGTCTGACTCGTAGGAGGCTAGGTGATAGGCTGAATGAACATCAAAGTAACATTAGATTACCGTTTGAGAGACAAAACCCCTTAGCAACTCATAGGGCTACACCAAACGACAGTTACACCCGAGTTGGACTTGACAAACTCAACACTCTATATTCAAGTATCATGCATAGGTCTGACTCGTAGGAGGATAGGTGATAGGCTGAATGAACATCAAATTAACATTAGATTACCGTTTGAGAGGCAAAACCCCTTAGCAACTCATAGGCCCTCACCAAACGGCAGTCACACACGAGTTGAACTTGACAAACTCAACACTCTATATTCAAGTATCATGCATAGGTCTGACTCGTAGGAGGATAGGTGATAGGCTGAAAGAACATCAAATTAACATTAGATTACCGTTTGAGTGGCAAAACCCCTTAACAACTCATAGGCCCTCACCAAACGGCAGTCACACCCGAGTTGAACTGGACAAACTCAACACTCTATATTCAAGTATCATGCATAGGTCTGACTCGTAGGAGGATAGGTGATAGGCTGAAAGAACATCAAATTAACACTAGATTACCGTTTGAGAGGCAAAACCCCTTAGCAACTCATGGGGCCACACCAAACTACAGTTACACCCGAGTTGAACTTGACAAAGTCAACCCTCTATATTCAAGTAACGTGACATACATAGGTCTGACTCGTAGGAGACTAGGTGATAGGCTGAATGAACATCAAAGTAACATTAGATTACCGTTTGAGAGACAAAACCCCTTAGCAACTCATAGGGCTACACCAAACGACAGTTACACCCGAGTTGGACTTGACAAACTCAACACTCTATATTCAAGTATCATGCATAGGTCTGACTCGTAGGAGGATAGGTGATAGGCTGAAAGAACATCAAATTAACATTAGATTACCGTTTGAGTGGCAAAACCCCTTAACAACTCATAGGCCCTCACCAAACGGCAGTCACACCCGAGTTGAACTGGACAAACTCAACACTCTATATTCAAGTATCATGCATAGGTCTGACTCGTAGGAGGATAGGTGATAGGCTGAAAGAACATCAACTTAACACTAGATTACCGTTTGAGAGGCAAAACCCCTTAGCAACTCATGGGGCCACACCAAACTACAGTTACACCCGAGTTGAACTTGACAAAGTCAACCCTCTATATTCAAGTAACGTGACATACATAGGTCTGACTCGTAGGAGGCTAGGTGATAGGCTGAAAGAACATCAAAGTAACATTAGATTACCGTTTGAGAGGCAAAACCCCTTAGCAACTCATAGGGCCACACCAAACTACACTTACACCCGAGTTGAACTTGACAAAGTCAACCCTCTATATTCAAGTAACGTGACATACATAGGTCTGACTCGTAGGAGGCTAGGTGATAGGCTGAATGAACATCAAAGTAACATTAGATTACCGTTTGAGAGACAAAACCCCTTAGCAACTCATAGGGCTACACCAAACGACAGTTACACCCGAGTTGGACTTGACAAACTCAACACTCTATATTCAAGTATCATGCGTAGGTCTGACTCGTAGGAGGCTAGGTGATAGGCTGAATGAACATCAAAGTAACATTAGATTACCGTTTGAGAGGCAAAACCCCTTAGCAACTCATAGGGCCACACCAAACGCCGAGTTGGACTTGACAAACTCAACACTATATTCAGGTAAGGTGTCATGCATAGGTCTGACTCGTAGGAGGCTTGGTGATAGGCGGAAAGAACATCAAATTAACATTAGATTACCGTTTGAGAGTCAAAACTCGTAGGGTAACAATATTGATTTTGAAAACCCCGTAATACTAGCAGTGGAAGAAACTTTAGTACCAGACTGATTCTTGAATCTTTATTTATTATCGTTCTCGGAATTCCAACTTAGAATATAATGTTTTCAAAGAGTTATAATCTCATACTGCTACAATTATTTAAACGAAGTACACAGCGTCTTGAAGAGCCGTCTGATTCTGAAAATGTGCAACATGACCAAAATCTCAGACAACAAGATACTCTGAATAATGATATTGAAGTTAATAATTATCAGTCGCTACTAAATTCCGAAGCCCCTTCCAATGAGCTTGCAACTCCATTGAGTAGCTCTATTTTCTTAGGAGTCGGCCCTCCAGTGTTTCTAATGAAGCTCCCCGGACTCCATCAGTTCCTGTAATTCATCCAAGTCTCAACCACGTCTGTCCATATTCCCTCCGCAGTAGGAACGTTCGTGTTGTCGACGAAAAACACTGAGGAGTCGGATTATAACTGTCTACATATTCATCTTTTACGTGAGTCTGTAATTCTCTTGCTGCACGATTGTCTTATTTCATAATTATACTTCTGATTTAAATGTTAAGATTATTAAACTTAGTTTTTCTTTTTAATATCCCAATGACTGAATACGTCAATGTTATTGTAATTATATTTGTATTTGATATAGGGAGTTTATTTCTTCAGATTTCAACATGTTGTCAAGATATATTCGATACGCTTTTTCTGTTTGATCAATTTATGACATGTATGTATTTACGAAATGTGTAAAATTTTATCTCTTGAGTGGAATGTTTATTCTTGTTTATATGATGTGCCTCCTGTTTATAATAAAATTTTTGAATTTCCTTGTTATTTGTAGTTTATCAAGTGTAAACAGTCTGATGATGAAGAGATATCAGCCTTCGAAACTTTGCTACGACACAAATAAATGTTAAAATGTAGAAATATCGTTGTTCTATGCGAAAAAATGTTGTATGCCTATAAGAATTCGTGGGAACCAATTTACTTACAAATAATAGTTTGACCCTTCATGATTAGACATGAATGGGCGCATTCTATCCGCCTTCAATCAGCTGCATGCACCAGTTTGTGACACAATATTAGCAGGAGTTTTAAATACAGCCAGATATCAAAATGATCACATAGAAACAGGTATATGAAGGATTTTGTATTATTTTTAATACTCTTTTATGTCAACTACGCCTTCATCGTGTTTCTTTTAGTTGGTCACCGTTGAAAATTATCACTTTATGCCACTTTGAAAAATTGCCTCAACCTTTCCAGCGTGTCATGCAGAACGATGACCGGCGTCTGGCCTGGCCTTCCAAATGAAGAACCCGACTCGTGTTCTCGCGGTTCGAAATGCATCTGGTGCTGCGCAGAACGAGTAAAAATCGATGCGCCGTGCTAGCTCACCCTTGTCTTTATATCATATGACTAAATGCAGTCAGGACTAAAGGACAATAACTACTAACGCTCACAGTTAAATATATATTAAAGGAATTTAGAAGTGTACTATATAAATATAACGTTAGATTGCCACATACGTTTATACAACTCTCATATCATAATAATTGGGTAGAATAGTATATCTAGTTTTTAAGTGTACGTATAACCTTGAAAGAAAATGCAAATTTTGCAAACGCCAGGTAGGTAGCCAGGAAATTAGTTATGATGAAGCACATTTTAAAAGTATGCTGAAAAATAGTAATTACACTTTAAAATATTTCTCTCATTTCATCAAATAATTTACTAGATATTTTAAAGCATTAAATGTTAGTTTAATGTCAGTTTCGTAGCGAATTTATTATGAATTGTTAAAAACTCTACTGATCTACGATATCTTTTGTAGAAGTCCTGAATAGAGCGTGATTTCCTACACGTTACTCTAAGAGTCTACGTCTCTAAAATGTTGACAGAATGCACATCACGAAAAACAAAATACACAAGAGTTGTCCTTCCCATGAGCCATTATTACTGTTTTAGAAATAATCCGCAGTGGCATAAATCCAAAAGTTAAAAGAAAACCATTACGGAATCAAATTACAATATAATACATTTAGAAACAGCACGCAAAATGAAGAGCTACTGCTTTCTGGGATCTCCTTAGATAGGTTAAAGTAATGGAAAAGAGCTTGAAATATGAAGCGAATGATATTGCTCATAACCTTTAATTTTGTCAACATGAAGGGCACATCTCTGAGAGAGCTGTGGGACAGTTGGCGAATGTCACAATTCCCAATATCAGGCAGATACTGGATTTGCGGCTTGATTGATCTGCAATGCAGCGTTGCTGTCATTCGTAATAATAAGCTGAAAGTACGGAGGCCTCTCGGAACTTCGTTTGATTATCGCAATATGAACGCGAAATGATAGATTAACGTGAAATTGAAGCTCATGTGCCTCTAATGGTAAAGCAATATTACATTTGGTGAATGTAAATTTCAATAATAAGCTAAAGTATTTTTATTGCATCTTTAAGGATAATGATTCATTTCAAATTCCTATAATTATATTCATAAACTCGTCGAAATATTAGCAAAAAGTGATGAATTATATATGTACGGGCAAAGCACTGCGCATTTGCTGTCAAAACTAAATTATAGAACATAGCTTTAATACCTTTGAATATACTAAATTCAATATGAAGACGACGAATATGGAAGTTTCAGCGAATGAATGAAAGCTTCATTCATTGTATGCACATTGAAATATGAAAACGTTTCTGAATAATCCTTGATCAATTACTTTAATGCTTTTCTAGAATACAAAACACAACATTCGAACGAAATAATTTCTAGGAATTAAAGCGACATTATTTCGTGAAAAGCTCGTCATTAACCATTTCTGCAGCTCTCTCATCTCGCAAATAATGAAAATACGCGTTGGTGTAAAAGCAACAGTTAACTTCAACAAGCTTTATATTGGTAGCATCATTTCTAAAATGCGTAACTAGATATCGACAGGTTTTTTAAAAGTAAGTATTGTTTACTTTTTTTATAGAATGGGCATCCATTCCTGGCGCGCGAACAACTGAAGTTATTAGACTTGTAAATATATTGCATGTAATATCCTGAGATGTGTTCCTCCTCGTTGGAACGTGATATTCGACGTTGACTTAAATGTTGCTTTGCTGGGTATTCCTCCTCCAGATATTATTCAGCAAACGAGCCACCCCCCCCCCACGTAGCAGGGTTGTGCATGTAAATATCAGTTTCGTAGGAGACGAAGGAAAACCTTTATTCCTTTATTTATATAAAGGAAGAAAACGGGCGCATTGTCCATGGCCTCTTTATTAGCGTACTGCTTCGGCATTTTCCGTGTACTGAATGGACAAGCCAAAAAAAACAACTACTGTTCAAAGCAGTCCTCCATTAGAACTTTTCTTTAGATTAGTTGATTTCGATCCACCTCTGTAGCTTCTGTTGCAAATGCACCACCGTCGGGGCTCGAGCGCTAGGACCTCTCGGATAAGTATGCTGCAGAGGCATCGATGTTGCCACAGAGCTATCCCATAAGGTAGGTATTTGAGGTAAGTTATAATGTATGCAGGTGTATGTGTGAACTTTATAACTAATTGTTTCAATTTAATATAGTTTCCAGATTAATATTTCAGTAAAATTCTGAAAATTGTAAACATTTTCAAAATTCAGTAAGAAGCTACATTATGGAATTCTTATGGAATGTACGAGATGATTAAAATGTAGACTACACAAAAACGTTTAGAATCACTTCAACAAGATACTTAACCACTATAATGTTAGGTAAAGACAAAATCGTAACTGAAATGAAGTTCAACTTTTCTAATTACATGCTACTTTAGGTTCGAATATGTAATTCTCATCCAGCCCAGCGTAATCGAAAACCTGAAACCTCGAAGCGAATAATTCTGCATGTCTGCGTGTAATGCATGATTTAACTGCAGGCAGTGTATTTGTAAGTAATCTCTGAACCACAAACACGTTATCGTCCCAATCCACGAGCACGTCACCGCGGGGCAAAACGACGGCGTTTTGCGTTGTTTCCCGAGGCGTGAGCGCACAGTAACTTCGTTCCTGGGGATCTCCTCTCATACATATTAAGCCGCGTCTTCTCAGCGGAAGTGGCTTTTTTCTCCCGCGAACGCCCTCGCTCGCTCCCCCTCCGGCGCCCTCCCCTCACCCCCCTGGCCATCGCCCCCCTCCGAATCTGCGGCACGCGGAGCCGCGGGGACGCTCGAGGACGTGCTCGCTCCCCCCCGACCCCCCCCCCCGACCCCCCCGACCCCCCCCCCGAGGTTCGGAAAGTTCGCGGTATGGAAGTCGCATCCGGCGCGGCGGGGAGGGGCGGGGAGCGGCGGGGAGCTGAGGCCGCGAGGGTGCGGTTTCGTAGCCGCGGAAAGCCAGCGCGCGAGCGAGATCGTGAGGGTGGGGGAGGGGAAGGCGGGTCCAGGCCCGTGGGGGACCGCGGCATCGGCGGGCTCCCCCTCGCCCTCCCCCTCCGTGCCCGAGGAGTCGAAGAGGAAGAACCTGACGGCTACAAGTGGGAATTATCGCTGTTATGTTCTCGCAGCTCGATCTTCCGCGTCCCGCGCCGAGACAAGGCGTCGGTCGGTATTTCCTTGTCGAGGGGTTTCACACTCGGTTGACTGTGGCTGCACAGCCATTTGTTCAACCTAATACTTTTAGGTTTGCGAACCTTTGGAGTGCCCTACAGAGAGGATGTACTTCTCGCTTTATCCAGTCGCACTATATATTCCATCTCGTACCATTCACTCAGTCCTTGCTGCAGTATTTGTCGGCTTCATTTCCACTTATCCTACTTAATTTCGGTCGCCATCTCGTTCCGTTCTGCCACCCCCCCCCCCCACACACACACACAACATGCCATGGCCAGCCACTCTTCGTCACACTCCCTACGGCACCTATCCCACCACTTTATTTATTAACTTTTCTCAACGCATCTTGTACGAGAATAGTTACAAGCTATCAAAGTAACATTCACATTAAAATTTGGTGAACAATTTATCTTGCAGCGGGCGTTCATGCCTTCCCTTCCTATTATACCACTCTTACGTTCGTTTCTGTTCCAACACGGTGTACATGCTACCGCCCAATCTCTTTTTCCTCCCGCACTTCATCTCTCTCCACATCATTCTCTTCATCATTCCCTGCCCCAAGCACACCGATAATTACAATTACGATTTAGCCTTTAGCGTGGAGCGTAGGCTGGCCGCGGTAGTAGTTCAACGCAGACAAATGAAAAGGGTTGTGTGCGTCATCACGGTACTGGCTAGCGAGCTCAGAGGGCCACAATAGCGATAGTACTTCCCTACACATCCTTCTGCCGCAAAAGGGAAAATCACATGACGTGAATATACGGAGACACACGCGAATACAGGCTAGAGGAATATGTCGTGCCGCGTTAATAAGCTTCAACTTCTAAAGTATTCGGCGCTATTCTGACGACATTATTCAGCATTGGGCGCAACTAATCTATTTGGCGCTGCTACATAGAAGGCGGTGCTTAATTATCTTAAGAAAATACTTCAATTAAGAACAATTGAATGGCATCTCGGGTGGGGAGTATCAAGGGCTGAGTTCCTGTGCAACAGATGGAGCATCCGAGGCGCGAGAGCGGGGCTTGGCAGCTGCGTCGGCGCCAATGCCAAGTAGTCCCTCCCCCCCCCCCCCCCCCGTGCCCCTTCGGTTGCAAGATCGGAAGTCCTCCGCCGCGAGGTTATAAATGAATGGGTGAAAACCAGAACGGTATAAGTGACATTTGATAAATTCTGTGAAAATTTGATAATTTCGGTTTATTTTAAGATATACGTCAGTGGCAATGTATTTTCGTGGTTTTATTGATGAAAGAACCTTATGAAATATAATCTGGTTTTCACACATTCAACTGAATATCGTGGTAACGGCGCAGCTTAGTTCTGCTTCTTCAGAGGCCACACCGTGTTGTTATTATTATTATTATTATTATTATTATTATTATTATTATTATTATTATTATTATTATTATTATTATTATTATTATTATTATTATTGTTGTTGTTGTTGTTATCATTGGTTGTGTATTGCGTAATGGGTTTGGTATATGCTGATAATTCTGGTAAGTCTAAAGGCGACGACTTAATAAATGTTTCGTTTCTTTGATACCTTCGTCAAAACCTTTTACAACTCTGCTGCATATCTCATTACTAGTTCTACAGCCGGAACGGTTTTATTGTAATAAAGATGTTTTATAAAAGTGTCTCCCTTCTGGCATATTTTGACTACTTATGTGCAAAGTAAAATGCTTTAGGAAAAAAATTAATCATTCCTAACTAGTAATAAAACTAAAGCTGTGGCAACGTAAGTGCCACGTGAACACTCAAAATTTGTTACTGGAATAAACATAAACATGCCCGCTCAGGCAAGATTATAAATATTCCTCTCCTCAAGAAACAACAAATATCAAAGAAAGAGAGAGAGAGAGAGAGGATTCGTCATGAGTATATTTTTTAGATATGAATCAAGACGACGCCTTCGCAGGCTGTTTCTTCCTTCTTAGTGAACAAGCGCATGTTGCGGTAAGATCAGTTCTGCAGTTACCGCAAATAGGGGGTATAGCAGAATTAGGGAGGACTAGGGATAGGGAGAATTAGCAGTGACTGATGCGAAGGCGAGAAAACTTATCTGCTAGTGCCTAGCACTACGAAATGAAATGAGCGAAATTTCTATTAAGTTCCTTATCTTCGGGAGTTTAAAACACGAGTTAAGCCATTATTCACTGATAATAAAACATGTGTTGAAGAGCTTCGTGTCATGCACGTCTATCTCTGGCCTACTCGTGGCCACATTTGCTGCTTGGTCAGTTATTTCTTCTCGTACCTCCCATGAGGCCAGGATCCCTTCAGATATATATAGTTCTAGATGTTTAATTTGAGGAGGTACAAAGAACAGATGGTGGAGATAATTTCAAAAGCATTTCTTGCATTGATAGAGAGCACAACTCCCCGTAGTTACACCGAACATCGTCGTGAATTTATTATGAGTCTCAAATAACGCATATTTCTCAGAAGGGTACATGCAACACGAAGAGTCGATTCGGAACCAGTGGATGGCACTAATATGATCATTATATTTTCTCATTTTGAGAAGAACATCCGTGTAAATCATTGCAGTAACATTATAATCCCACTGTTGCCGCTGTGCTTGCCGCGCCTTTCGACCGCAGTCCACCGACCCGCGAACGTCCCCGTCCCCGCCCCGCCCCCGCCACCGCCACCGCCGCCATCACCACCGGCACCGTCACCGTCACCGCCACCGCCACCGTCACCGCCACCGCCACCGCCGCCATCGCCACCGCCGCCATCGCCACTGTCACAGTCACAGCCACCGGCGCCATCACCGCCGCACGAGGGTGTACAACCCAGGTAGCGACATCTGTCTTTGTGAAGGGCGCTCCGCTGCACTGGATGTGCTCCGGCGGGGGCTGCAACGCCCGAGGAATGGACCCCCGGCGCTGCAGCCCGACTTCAATCAACGCCACCGTGGCCCCCGCGCCGCCCCCGCGCCGCCCCCGCGCCGCCCCCGCGCCGCCCCCGCGCCGCCCCCGCGCCGCCCCCGCGCCGCCCCCGCGCCGCCCCCGCGCCGCCCCCGCGCCGCCCCCGCGCCGCCCCCGCGCCGCCCCCGCGCCGCCCCCGCGCCGCCCCCGCGCCGCCCCCGCGCCGCCCCCGCGCCGCCCCCGCGCCGCCCCCGCGCCGCCCCCGCGCCGCCCCCGCGCCGCCCCCGCGCCGCCCCCGCGCCGCCCCCGCGCCGCCCCCCGCGCCGCCCCCCGCGCCTCCCCCGCGCCGCCCCCGCGCCGCCCCCGCGCCGCCCCCGCGCCGCCCCCGCGCCGCCCCCGCGCCGCCCCCGCGCCGCCCCCGCGCCGCCCCCGCGCCGCCCCCGCGCCGCCCCCGCGCCGCCCCCGCGCCGCCCCCGCGCCGCCCCCGCGCCGCCCCCGCGCCGCCCCCGCGCCGCCCCCGCGCCGCCCCCGCGCCGCCCCCGCGCCGCCCCCGCGCCGCCCCCGCGCCGCCCCCGCGCCGCCCCCGCGCCGCCCCCGCGCCGCCCCCGCGCCGCCCCCGCGCCGCCCCCGCGCCGCCCCCGCGCCGCCCCCGCGCCGCCCCCGCGCCGCCCCCGCGCCGCCCCCGCGCCGCCCCCGCGCCGCCCCCGCGCCGCCCCCGCGCCGCCCCCGCGCCGCCCCCGCGACGCCCCCGCGACGCCCCCGCGACGCCCCCCGCGACGCCCCCGCGCCACAAGCCCAAGCCGCTAATGGTCTCACGCAACCGCTCCAAGGGCGTCGCTTGTTTTGAACGGGCTTCATAGGGCCCGACAAGTTTGGCGAACATGCGTGCAAACCGGCGCTTTTTTCTAACAAGGTTCGCTCTTCTGGGAAGACACTGAAGCTCACGACTACCGCGTATTGTTGCTGGTGTCCGTGCAATTTATGACCGATGAGTCTCATCGGAATGTTGCTTAGTCTATGTATTGTTTGGTTCTAAGAACGCGAGTGCGCATATACAACACACAACATTTTTACAAGTTAAATCAAAAGGATACTTATCACAATACTTCTTACTCCAACTCTTTGTTATCTTTTCTCGTCTTTCTCTGTCTTCTTCTTTCCTTCTCTCTCTCTCTCTCTCTCTCTCTCTCTCTCTCTCTCCCTGCATTTCTTTGCTTCTTTGCTTATTTGCTTCTTTGCTTCTTTCACTCCTCATATCGGCGCAAAAGCCTTATTAGTGGTTTATTCTAACGTACGCGAACTGTCGCAAGCGATGTAGATCACAGGTGTTCTAGATCATAGGCGTGAGATCATGTTAGAACTGGAAGTGGGTGGTACCGGTCGATTCTAAGAATGCCGGTAGGATGCAGATGAATAATTACTGCTTCGGGACCTACTTGGTATTGATTGGAAGAAATTTCGGAATCAGGCGACTACAGCTGCAACCGTCCTTTTTTCTCATCCTAGAATATGACTCGTATGCAGGATTCGACAATGTCGTAGAATATTATTATACGAAACTCCGTAATGCTTGATGAGAGGAGAAGAAAAGTTCATCAACAATATCTTGCGCAAAAGTGTGAGTTTTCTACGCTACCGTATGATAGAGATAAATTTCTTTTTTTCTCGGCCGGCGCTACGTTACATCTGTCGGGACTCGAAGGGAACTCATCCCGGAGAGAAGCCCCCTTGCGAGGCGCCCCAAAAATTATATTACATTACAACATAAACTGCTCGTGGCCTGCAGCGGCATTGCTGCCCAACCAAACCACACAAAATGGTATTCTTACAGAGTAGCACGCATCTTCCATGCAGCACTGCTGTGACATGGCGTCAGGTGTCTCGTAAGTAGTGCCGTACTGAGTATAATAATTCTGTCGGTACGCACAACATAAGAATTGGTGGTTAATTGTTTTGATTTTTTCCTGAGGTCCGGGGTTTCTAACACACCCATAGACCCCTCTCTCATGGCAGGAGGCAGCAAAGTTTCTTTTAAATTTCTGCGCGCATTCGGAATTAGTAACAAAGATTGAAAAATTATTTAACCAGGCAATTAAAGAGAGCCATCAATCTGGATACAGACAAGTTTCTATATCGTTTTTGCCCGCAGCTAGGTGACGCTTGCAGACAACAGTGCACGGAGGATTTTGTGATACAGTAATTTAGATTTTAGCATTTTCATTCTAATTTTTTTTCTTCAAACATCATGGCTTCATTTTTCATTCAATACGTATTTGGAGTACATTGGAAGTGTAAAAGTAATGTATATTATTCTCGTCAGATAATTTTAGACAATGGGGTTAGAAGTTAGACTCGTGTACACTCAAATAGCATGTGTTGGCACATTGACCGCCGAATTATTTCAAATTTGGCGCCTCGTTTCGAATAATGCACTTTTGATGATCTTTGAAGACGTTTCAAAAAAGTCGCGCGAATTTCTTCCCGGTTGACCAAATATTCACCTGTTTCGTACGAAGTTCCTTGGCGTAGATTATCAACTGATTCCTGTTAGTTCAAAGTGTCACCGACCGATTGCATCCCAGTAATTTCCACTGCAGACGCCACGACGCGTCACCAGCACTCATTGTTATCAGAGGCACTGAATGCAGTCTTAACGTGAAGTAAAAACGGCGAAATTCGTACAGAAACGTTTGATTTCGTCTGGACAGAATTAACCGTGATAATATCTTCAATACTCGTTGTTTCTTCAATTTCTTTCTCTAAGTAACAATCTTTGTCAATTGTGTGTCGTTTCTTTTCCAGAACACTCTTGTCTGATGGAAATTTATCGATGGAAGAGGCGATGTTTCGTTGCATCTTCTACTAATTGCTCTCCCAACTTACCTTACGAGTATTTCGCAGCCTCAACAGCATGAAATGGCAAAGATGGCAAAGAGCCAATTAAAAACAAAGCGTTTTAACGAATGAAATTTCCCCGAATGAAAAATATTTTCCTAACCTCTCGCGCTGTGTTTTATGTAATGGTTGAAGCGTTTGTAGAATAGTAGTTGCAATATTATACCATGACGTAATGGTTACTAATAATACAACATAATATGTCCTGTTAAAGAATTACAAGTTTAATCATTATAACATTCGTGTTTATTGGAGATGACATAAAACTCTACAGAGCTTTTGCATATGTTTATTGCAACAAAAATGTTTTTGAGTTTGTTTGATTAATTTCGTTTGTTTAATTTTGCTGCGAATGGACCGGTATAGTTTTTTCTAGTTTTTGGCCAATTCAGTGTATTTATGTTTTCGGAACACATCGTAGTGCATGAAAAGACTTTCAAAGACCTTGAAATATCAAATATTGTGCATTATTTTACTTGATGTAAATGTTCTATAATATTATCTATATAAAAATGGACAATAAGTGGCATAGAATTAGATATGAGAGACATATTCAGAAGGGAAAAAAACAATCTGATAACCGTGTTGACAGAAAATTCAGCTTGCCAGCTGTGATTTAATGTTTCGATTCCGTGTCCTAATCCTAGTTGAGGCAATAGTCGTCGAACTCTAATAAAATTAACTCATTTTATATAGTCATTTTATGTGACAAACAAAAGTTCAGACAGTTGTTTGCTAGATACCCAAGCATGGAAATATACCAAACCTGTGGTCGGGGAACACCGGTAGCTGGCCAGCGAAGTTGGACAGAAGCGAATCAACTGCTAAATACATACCTACTTGGAATCTTAAAGTATTTTACCATTAGAATATATGAAAAACATGACCTTATTAACATATTTTTGCGCGGAAGTATTTACAATGGAGTTTAAAATTCTTCATGTATTCATGTCAAAGAAAATATTAGTCGTTATTGGGTTTTATGGAGGATAACGATACCTTCAATAACAAAACTAAAGCATGGAGAAAAATTAAGTGTGTTTGTTTTTCACAACGTTTCATAATATTACAGATAAACACAATTAGAACTTTCCCTTCAAGTGGCAAATATATCAATTACATTCGTGGTTGCTTTAAGGTTTAACATAAAAAATACATCAGAGCCAACGTAGATGTCACTCCGACCCCAGATAGCACCGGCACGGTTTTGTTGGGAAAAAGTGAGATTCCTTAATCTCGCCTGACGCTTTCATCATTTCCAGCGACAAAACGTGACATGCTCGAACGACTGAAAGCGCGCCATTGGCGTCCCACAAGGCGCGCGACACGGTGCCTGGGGAGCGCAGCGGGGGCGGAGGCGGAGGAGCGAGATAGAGAGCACGGCGGGGACGAAGGGAGAGAGCGCCGCGCGGCTCAGGCGGCGTATCACAATAAATCTCGCTTAGCACGCCAGAAAGATCACCCCCAGCCACCCATCCCCAGCCGCCCCCGCACGCGCACCGTGCGGTCGCAACTCGAGACGCGGGCAGGCGCCTCTTCGAAAGGAACCGCCTCCCCCTCCCCGCTCCCCCTCCCCAGCGGCCCGCGCGGTCCGCCGGCCACACGCCGCGCCGCCCGACGCTCCCCCTCTCGGTTTGATTCTAACTCATTAACTTTGATAAAACGCTCCTTGCAATTCTCTTGATTCTTAATTCCGCGGTCCGCCATTTTTCAAGGTAATCTCCGGACCGTTCTCTGGAAGCCGAGATCGAATCCGAGACAGAAGGCTTGTTCCGTGTTTTATTTCCGGGATTTCGCGCGATCGCGTTCGGGAGCCGCCCGGAGACGCGTGCGCCAGGGTGACGTTGGGATAGGCAACGCGGCGAACCGTCGCGTACGGCGGGATGCAGACCCTCCGAGTGGAAGGCGCAGCGATTCAAGATGGACGCGACCCACCCGCGCGGCATCAGGTGGACGGCGTATCAACGCGCCACGTGTGATAATAAAATAGAGTTCATGATATCCGTTTACCTCCAATATAATGTCTAATAATACCGTCACGTAATGGAAGTCTAATTGGAGGTTGTAAAATTTTCAATAACACATGTCATGCCTGTGACATTTTTTAAAAGCACAAACTAAATGCCAGGTCGTGGTGTCTGTGTCGCAAATACCGAATATTATGGCCCTTGTAGTGGGTGGATTAATGAGCAGATTACCACATTCCAGGCGTTAAACAACAACGGCATAAAAACAAATGAGGGTTTCATTTTTTAAAACCATACACACAAGAAATGTACTTTGAATAGCAAAGGTATCTTGCAAAACATATTATAGTGTGACTCAGAATGAACGCTATGAATGTGTATTGCATGTACGGCTTTGCAGATGAATAGTTTTTATCAATAAACATGTGAAGGAATATTTTATGTAACAAAATTACACAAATAAATTCGTTTAGTAAGCCACCTGTCGGAGGCAGCAATGATTCGTCTATCTACTAAACGCTAGCGCACGATGAGTAGTGAAACAATGTCACATATGTATCTTCGTTGTAAAAACTGTTCCATCACTTGTTCATGTGGAACAGAAAGTGAATCCTTCTAGCTGTACTAGATGTTTGTAACATTTCTTCTTAAACATTTCTATAGAAGAAATGAATACACTGCTTGCTCACCTTTCTGCCACCTACCTGCTACACACTTTGAACACACTATGTACTCTAGAAATTTGTAACATTGATTCTTAAACATGTATATACATGACTCTTTAACTCCTCTACCTTCTGTAGAAGTTTGTGACATATATTCTTCAACATCTCTACACATAAATCTACAATGATATTGCGAGCACCTAATGTGGCCTTTAATGAACGCGCACACACGCGTAGGCAACGTGTGTGACGGCCACGCGCGCAAGGCTGCAGACCAACCACCGGCAGGCGCGGCGACGTCCCGAGCGGAGCGCTAGTCGTGGCCGGCGGCAGCGCCCTTTCGTCGCGCCATTGTTTGGTAATAAAAGAGAGCGCCAGCGCCGTGCGAGCCTTGCGACATCGCCCGCGTGTTTTTGTTCCGTTCGCTTAAAGAGGAGCGCTCGTTGCGACCGCTTTCCGCCCGGCTTCCCCTCTTCTTTGGTTGCCTCGCGAGAGGCCGCGGGCGATTCTCGTGTCATTGACAGGGCAGCACACGGCGGGGACGCATCTCTCCTCCACAGTGCTTCAGTTTCCTATTGCTGTTATTTCTTTAATTACATCACAATGGCCTCAGCACGTCATGACACACATATTGACGTGAGACAAGTGGAAGTGGGTTTTTTTTCTTCTTTTCGGGAGAAGGAAACAAATTACGGCTCTCCTCGCCAATACTTCATTATTGACTTTTCCTATTTCTACTATTAATTCGATACCTGCGCTCTACAGTACATCGGAATAATCTAAATTTCATTTTTAGCTCTTTTCTTTTACAAGGTAAAATCTATCATTCTTACATCTACATTATTTCCTCGCTTTTATTGACATTATCTTAATGAGAAATGTGCCACTCCTGTTGTTCTTTCATTTCCCCAAACTTGCTTAAAATATACTAACCAAACATATGACAATTTACCACTGAAAATTGAAGATCACCTAACTAATTAATGTCCCGATGAACAAAAACGCAAGATCGAAATTGTTGTGGTGTCTCTCTTATAAATATCACTTCAGACTGTCCTTTACTGGAAGTGTTTGTATTTTGAAGTTAAATGATATTATAATACCAAAGTAGGAAATATAGCAGTTGTGATATTTGGGGCTTTGATGAGAACTGGATGGCAATTTTTCCTATGAGAAAATATGAACAAAAAACGAACTGAAAACTTTTTAATTGATCTTTCCCATTATTCGTATTCGAGTTTTATGAGTGAATTATAATATTAATTCTGTTTTTGGTAGTTATCGTAGAATGATTTTTTCAAGCCCTAATACGATTCTCATAGTAACAATGTTCATATATTTAACACACGAAGAATTATATTTATTATTATTGCATTATGAACCTAGTTCGATTAGCTGAGACAAAAACCAAGAAGTAAGTATTATATTTTCTCTAAAACGAAGAGGTATGTTATATACTGTAAAGAAATGTATTCGTAACCACGACATTGTTTTGAATTTAATTGGGTTATATTAGGAATATAAATATTTTTAACATTATCAGTTCTTGAGATAGAACATTGTCAGTTCTTGAGGACATATGTGGCCACGTTTCACATTGCTTATGTTGTTCAAATTGGGTGTTTTAAACGACAATGCTGTGAATATTAATCGATTTAGGATGACACTTATTTTACTGGATCAAAATTTCGTTATTTATTCACTATTGCGTAGAAAATTAACAAACATTGAATTCTGTGAACAAGAATTAAAAATTAATGGTAGTACTGGAGATGATAGGAGTAATTATATGCGCGCAGTGGGTGTCAGCAATTTAATGGGATATCTTACAAAAATTGGAGGTGAAAATAAAACAGCTGATATAGTTGTAAGTATGTTTAGATATTGAAAAATAAGTATGACTACTTATCTTCCAACATTGAAAATTTGGAGTTTTCAACCAGGAATCTAGATGGTTTCTTAGTTATTGATAATAATAGATATGCATTTAACTTAATATAAATTATTCATGAACATATTCGTAAAAGTGAAAGAAAGACAAAAAAGAAAAAGAAGAAGACGAAGAAAGAAAACATCCCGCTCGAGCAGCAAAAACCGTTAACAGTGGCCAACCAATGCCATTCTTGTACATTGAGAACTCCAAGGGCGCGGGGAGAGGGGGGCGATGTCGGACGTCCTTCACAAGAATAATTGCAGTGTAATTGAAGGAAAATGTATGTATTTAAAGATTAATACTATATTATTGAACAATATACAACCATTTTTTCTGCACGATTCTGATAAAAAATCTTCAGAGATCTCTGACAGCAATATAAATCTTTTTATCATTATCAGTTCTTGAGATAGAACATTGTCAGTTCTTGAGTACACATGTCTACGTTTCACAATTACTATGTTGCTCCAAATATACAACCAATCTCTGCATAGACAAATAGTAAAATAAAATTTTATCGTGTTAATGGGTAAGTCTGGCTATTAAAAAGCCCAGGAGTATCCACAAAGCAATTACGTACTGCGCCAGTTTCGGATTATTTTGTAAAACAGCTTATACGTTTTGAAAGACGAAATTCTCACTTAGAGTTGAAGTTTCTAAATATAAAATTCATATTCGACGAAACAGTAACTCCATACATATATAAAGGTAGAGGAAAAAAACTACGCTCGGATTCGTCATGGATTCCCTCAGTGAATGTAAATGTTAAAACATCCTGCAAGAATTCGTGGGAGCTGTAACGCTTTCGACTTCAAGGATACCTGGTTCGAACACCACCTCAGGAATGGGAGGCTTTTGTATTTGTCTACATAAATGTATGCCTGTTTGGTTCCCATACATCGCGTAAAGTACAAAAAGAAAAAATTAAATATATTCGTAAAACCACAAAATAATTTCTTCCTCTTCTTTTGAAATGTATTCTTCTATTTCTCACATATGAAGTTGAAGTATACGTCAATGGCTCAATAGATTTTTATTTTTTTCTTTAACATTATCACAATTAGTGAGATGGTCATGTACTTTATTTATTGATACTAAGTGTTGAATTTATCTCTTTTAAATATCAATACCAAATTAGTAATAATTTCACATAAATTAAACAATTTCTTAACCATAAGACCTATTGTTTTCATGTAAAAATTTTCTTTTTATATTTGGCTGTTTTACAGCCACATATACTACAGTAACTTTACGCGTCAGAATATTCTCTAAATTCATTATTATAAGTTTTCTATTCAGACGTATTTGAGATGTAGTTAATGTATTTCAGATGTAATGTTCTACATTCTTTTGTATTTCTCACTGAACCTGTTTTCTGTTTCTTTTAAAAATGTACTTTTATTGATATCAACATTATGAAAAAGTGCAACATGTCACTGTAATTTAATGAATTTAAGTGTAGAAATAAAGCCATGTCGCTAGCAAAGAGGCATTCACTTCTATTAAAATGTAAATCATTCCAACAATGTACGTTTAAAAGATTCCTCTAAAGAAATCTCTTTAGGTATTTATATAGAAGATACAATAAACGGTTTACCTCAGCATAACGAAATATTAACTAAGAACTATATTAATAACACTATGTGATTCCTAGAAACGAGCACAATCTTTACAGCATTCGTGTTATCAAAAAGTCTCCACAACACCATCCACGTATGTCTACGTTGGCCATAATTTTCTCCCGGCTGCCATTCTCACAGCCGGAGCTCCAACACTATCACCTTTGCTGTCACCATCCCAGATATTGCTACCTCGACTGCAGCCCGTTGAGTCAGAGTCTTTACCATATTTTTCGCCACGTTACAACTGCCTTGCGGTTCACCACCTCCGCGTTCGCCGCCTGGGCCCTTCCCACAACCAGCCTTTTCACCACCGCCACCATCACTCTCACCATCACCTTGACTTCCCATCATTCCTACCAGGACTATTACCACTACCGCAACAGTTTCAGAAGCCGTGTCGTGTCTCACTTCTGGCGGCACGGTCATCACAATATGTTTCGATGCAATATAACTACCTTGCGAAACTACTCTTCTCAGGCATACCACTTACATTTTTATCACCATCACAACACCCACCACCTGCCTTTATTCTTGCCACTTGCAGCCCAGTCGTCACCATATTTCCCCGCACCTCGGAACAATTACCTTGAGGAACACCATTTCTCGCGCTCGTTGCGTCTGTTGTCACCGTCTCCACTGCCTCGTTCTCCACTTCCACTGCCGGGTTCCCCGCCGTCTCCTCCTTCTCCGGCTCCGCCGCCACCACCGCCACCGCCGCCACCGCCTCCCGCGACGGTCGCACGTATGTTCTCGTGGGGAATAAATCAAGGAGAGCAAACAGCGGCGGCAGAGCGGCGGGCTGGCGCGCGCGCGCGGCTGCTGGCGGGCGGGGCGGGAGGGAGAGGGGGTAGGTGCGGCTGGCGGGGAAGTGGCGGCGGGGAGGGGAGCGCCGTCTCGCGGCCCAGAAAGGTTTGGGTTCTATTGCCCGGCGCCCTGCAATTTGTCCTTGTCGTCATCACTCATCCAGGTAAATTGAGCAGTTGCTCGGGCGCCGTGGCGCGGAGCGGGTGGCGGCGGCGGCGGCGGTGAAGGCGGCGGCGGTGGTTGTGCCGGCGGCGGAGAGCGCGCAACGCCCGACGCCTATGTTCCTTCTAAAGTGTGCGTTTGCGGCGACGCGAAGTGTTTGGAATGCTTTCGCGCCCGCTGTGGTTGGGGTTGGAGCTGGGGCTGGGGCGAAGAATTCCTCGGAGGTTCCTCGTCTCAATTTTACGTCCAGATATAATAATGAGAAATTCTACGACTTCATTAATTTAATTACTTCATGAAACAGCTATAATAATAGTCATTATGAAATGTTATGTTTCATAACATTATATTATTATTATTATTTATAATGTTAGTATTATAATTAATTAATAATTATTTATTGCACATAATTAATAATTATAATAATTAATTATTATTAATTATGTGCAGTGTAGTGGCGTGAAGTGTAGTGACATTGTTAAAACGACTGTGTAAGAAAGACAATACCGCTCGATGTTTCGAAGTTCGGTGAGGTGTGGTGAAGTGGAGTGCTATGAAAGATTGCACAGTGAAATGTTCACGTTAATTTGTAAAGTTTGTAGATTTTGTAAAGTTGTTAAGTTGATTAATGTTAAGTTATTGTATTCTGCCACTAAATTCTCAAACTTAATAGCAGAATCATTAATAATTCTTCTTCTTCTTCTTCTTCTTCTTCTTCTTCTTCTTCTTATTATTATTATTATTATTATTATTATTATTATTATTATTATTTCACTTTTTAATTAAAATCATTATGGATTCATATTAACTTTTGGACGTTTGAGATGGAATATTAATAAGACGTTTATACAATATGTTGTGACGAACACTGTGCCTGTCAAAATACGCCGGTGACTGGGTGGTGAGTGGAGGATGTCAGGTCGCTCGCGCTGCATGTATTTAAATGTGGGCACCAACCACGATAGCAACCTGCCTCGTGCGCCATCTTTAAAGATCCCAAGGTGTAATTCGTCTGGGTCGGGATGATACACGTGCTCTTAACTTATTAATTGAAAAAAAGAACACTTCCAAGTGATTTTTATCTTCAGAATGGTGGGCACACGTTTATTCAAAGTGGCAGTATTTTATTACATGGTTATTTCATGACTTTGTAACTAAGCAGTCCCCTTCATTGTCCACTAGACGTACAGAATTTTACTTCTGGACAAGGGTCTACGGTGATAAATTTTGGGTTACCCCGCTCTTCGGCGTCCTGGAATCGCGCTCAAATCTCGCACGCCAGGTGATGCTGCTAGTAGAGGGGTAGAGTAGCAAGCCCAAGGGCTACCGAGGACTCGCGTCTGGATCTGTTCTGAGTCCGAAGCAAGCGCCGATAACTGAATTGTAGGTCCTCGCTCACGTAACAATGATGGAGGTGTTTTTTCTCGCTGGGTAGAGCCGTCCTACGTCACTCTATCCGCATTGGAATGCACGTCGCGGCAGGTTGCCCACCTTAACAAATGCTTCTCGGACGTTTTGCCTTTTGTCCGCAGAACGGAATAAATTCCGTTGACGTCATTATTTCGCTTGATAATAGTTCTAAATAATGCACTGGTTCCACAGAGGATGGCATCCGGTGGAGTGAAAACTTTGTAGTCTTCTTGTTGGGATTTCAAATAATTACAGATCTGGAAGTTTTTCTAAGAAATGCGTCTTTGCTCGATGAAAATACAAACAACCTCTCTCGATGGATTTCATACTGCATCTCCCCTCTCATCTTAGGTCCCGTGTTACCAACCCTTGTGAGTGAGTGCCCTTTAGTCACGTGTGTGTCGCCCTGTGCCACGTTGGTTCCTTGGCTACTTCTAGAATATTCTATGGGGTTGTGGATGCCTATTAGTCGGCCCAGTTCCCGCTTTGACGACCTACATAATTGGATCGTTCCACTAGGTTGTCATTGTTTAGGTACTATTGACAACGAGTGGTCGGGGGGACCTGTGCTGGGAGCCGACACTCTGGGTGAAGAAATACAGTTAGTCCCAAAGGATTAACCAGGGAGCATTTGCAAGACCAAAATAATCCGAGTTTTCACGGCATCGCGGGTGTCATATGTGCGGAGTACGATTTCACGAAGGTCAAGAGGATTCCTTGCTTTTGGGTGCGGGAGTCCCAGAGGGGTGGTGTCTTCAGATTCTTTGTTGCAAGTGAGAGGAGATTTGTAGGGGCGACGCCGTCACGCATTGTCGTATTTTATGAGTCTTTCAGTCTGCAACTGCACGTAGCTAATGACGGGGGAATGGGGGTGGGGAGGGCTTCGGAGCGCGTGGGCTTATGGCAATTAACACACGTGAGATGTTGAAACATCTCAACATTATGAAACGTCTTATTTATTTAAAGTGGAATAGTTTGACGGCGAGATTATGTTGGATATCTTTCATTAAAAACTAACATTTCGCTCAGTCCAATGACTCTCACTGACATGAGATGACTGAGGAATTGCAATTGCCACATATTTTATACACCATAATTAGGGTCAATATATGAGTGAAAACCATGATGAAAGGAGGAAGAACACTGTGCTTTCGCCAGTGTTCGGAAGCACACGTCAACAACAAAACGATTGGTAGTCAAATGTTACACATATAGTTTCATTACATATTTTATCTACAACAAAGTTTGGACAATTGTAATGAATATATTTAGAGATATTTACATCCGATCAAGAATTATTTTCAGAAATATTCGTCTCTATAGGGTCAATAATATGCCATTATTAAATTGTTTCCCTCACAGCACGTTCAGTTACTTTAGCTACCATAAACCCCCTATTGGTGTGAATCTTGAATCTTGCTCTACACTCTGAGACATACAGAAGACTCCTCTGGGGTGAGGAGAACGCAACACTCTCCAAGAAAACACCACGGAATGAAAAAATGAGGGCAAAATCGCGATGCTAACTGAAAAGAGACTGCGCGTCTCTTTTGTTGTGTTGAAACAATCACCAAAATGCGGACTGGCTATGTCAAAGCTAGTACTGACTCAGTAATACGGCAGTAGTAGATAGATTTAAGAATGGAAAGACGAAAAAATAGAAAACTAATTCTTATGCTAGTTTTATATTTGCTATATTTTTATTTTTGTTGGTAAGACGTTTTATCAGTTAGCATCTGACACAATGATACCATCTAAATGAAGGTTGTGTTCAATTTATTTCAATCCGTTGAGCAAATGCGGAGGCAGTCCCTTACTGAGTTCCTGAGCAGTAGACGTGCATATGTAATCTGAGTTCTCATGTTGCCAGGCGCAAGTGTAGTGGGAGTTAACGATTTTATCGGTAGACCTTCAAATCGAATCCGTAGCTCCTTCACAAATATGCAAATAATAATTTCTCTCAGATGGGAGTGAACTTGATCTGTTTAAAAATGTTGATAAAACGCTCCTCTCTACTGTTATTCATAATTCAACCTTTTATAGTTGAAGATAGAGGGTCGGAATTCCGGAGCTGAAGAAAATGTTCAGATTTCACTCTTCCCACACACAAGTCACATCACTCACAAGTCATCTCTCTTTCGACGGCGTACAAGAACATCCCCTGACGGACGACGATCTGTTTTGTTTCGTTCTATTGTTTCCATATGTCGGAAACAGCATGTCCATCTGCAATACATCTAGATAGTCTTCAGCAAACTTCTCGCAACTGTTCCAAAAAATTATCTTCGTAATTATGGGAAAAATTGGAAAAATTCCGAGGCAACATTCGACTGTTCTTCAAATGACACACGCCGTTCGACGACTTCGCTCGCAGCCGTCCGGTAGCGAACAACCGGCCTTTGGCTGCAACGAGACCCTGGTCTCAAGGTGTCGCTGCGACGCCCTTCGGAAATCACGGATACCACCGATTACACCAGTCGACTTACTGCATCGATTATGGCGGACTGCACACAGTCGAGGATGTTAACCATGCGAAGGAAATATCTGGTTGTTGGCTGGGATCGAGCCCCCGGGGACTCGAAACTCATTTTAATGCTTGATCTTGTGCTGGTTGGCAGAACACATAATTTTAATTGTAAATACTGCTGACGTGTTATTGTATTATTGTACCTATGATGTAATTGTTTGGACCCCTCCATCTCATTGTAATTAAAATGAACAAAAGAACAGTACACATGTTCGGAGCATAAATACATTTATTTATATAAAGTCGGAAAGAGTATAAATCTAAGAGTGACGTATTAGGGGGACATATGCAATCTTTGTAAAATTTCGTGAGCTCAGGAAACTCCCCACCCTATATACTATATTAAGTAGAATTACCCACCTCATATACTATATTATATATAGAAATATAAAATATATAGGGGAATGAAATTCAGGTATTATTATACAAGTAGGAATGGGTGTCTTGGGGAAGAATCGATAAGAAAATATTCAATCCCAATGTAATAAAATATTTACAAACGCAAAAGAGCTACAAATTCTGACTAGTTTCCCACGCGAACCCCACGTGGACCAGTGTACCCCACGCGAAGAAATCGAATTACAGAAAAGAGATTATGTGAGCAGTTAAGAATAACATTTCTCATCGAACTCACGAAAACTTTCTCTGAGAATGGTGCTACATTTATGTGCAGAATCAAAACAAGAGACAATTTCAGTCTTTGCTCAATGTATCAAGGGAAACTGGACAAAAAACCAGATAAATATGCGATCATTTCCCAGAAGCTGTCGTTAAATATTTCTCTCGGGTATATTTCCATTTAGAATTATTCAGTACGAATGATAACTAGTGCGTACTTATCATTGTTAAAATCATTATTTTACTTTTAATAACTATTCCAAGCGATTAGATACTCGTATCGAATTCCTTTTAGGCTTACGTGAAGTACCAACGCTTTGCAGTCATATATCCATGTATTCACTGTCTATTCGTCAAAAAATTAATTTCTCCAGGAAAGCTCTACTCGTACATTTACACACAATTACTTTTTTAAGAATTTGATTCCATAAAAAGCGTTATAAAATTTTAATTAAATTGTAAAGAACTTTAAAATAACTTCTGAAGCACGGTGTTCATTTTAACAGTAAATGGCGTAGAAAATGTTTACACTTTTTCTTGTAATGAATGGGGGAGTTTGAAAACACTGCAGTTATTCACTGAATTAAAAACAGTAAGAGGTATATTTCTAGAAAAAACAGAAAATAATAAAATAATAATATAAAATCGTCATCATAAAAATTGTAGTAATTTTTGTAAATTAAATTTCCAATTATTTATATAAACTGTAAATTACTTAGAATTTACACCGCAAGCAACAAAAGGATTTTTTGTAAGTATTTTCATGTATCTTCTTTCCTTAATTATCTATATTCATGGAAATAAACTAAATACGCGTTGTTTAGACCAAAAACCGCGACTCCGAAAGAAGAAAGACTATTTTGATCCGAGACAGAATGCCCAGCATTTCATTCCCCTGAGGGTTGAAATCCGAACGGTCGGTTGACAGGGGTAGAGGTTGAGCTTATTGAATTTGAGATTTCGAAATTTATCATCGAGTTCTTTGATTTATCGCGGTACTCTTGGCAGAGGAAAGGTCACACTCCGCATGATCGATGCGATTTCGTGGCAGTTGCGGTAAGACACTCGCGTTATGGAATGCGTGAAAAAACACTTGACTGGCTGAATTTATGAACGTGGTAGTCCTGTATGCTCGCGAAGCAAAAAAGTCTCTATGCCAAGTATCGATTCTTATTAGCTCGCTCTGTTGCTGTATGGATGCTCCGTGATGCAAAAATATAAACTAAGTATTCGATTGCTGCATATCTTCATGAGACGTATAAAAATTGATTCTAAGATCTTTTACTTCCGTTCTAGAAAAAAATCAGTGTCACAGCAATATGGCAGGCTAAGAATATTTCTCGTGGTTCACTCACAAAGTGAAATAAACAAGCCTGAGAATGCATATAATTATGTCACTTGCTACACTCACAAATTAGTTATTAGAATTTTGCAATCATGAAAATAAAATTAAGTTACAAATACGAACATAGATTGTGTGAAAGTCTCTCAATACCACGATTCGAAATTCAAACTCGTTTAAATGTAGAATTAAATTGACGTAGATTAAGCCATCTTATTGATTGCGAATACGAGATATAAAGTAAGTAATTTCCAAGTGACGTTTCTGGTGTAAAACATTCTACATAGAATACCATTTTCTGGGCTTAACAATATAAACACTGCGTTTCCAAGACTACCGTGTCCAAACGAAATACGAAAAAGTATTAATTCTTCAAAGTAGCATAAAGTACTATTAATACCCATTATCATTCATTATTAGGGTTACGAAACATGAATATGTATAATACTTTTTCGCCTAAGAACGAAAAGTAGTGTTTGGGGACACTATGGTGGGAAATTGAAAAGTTGGTTTGGCAGTTTCCACCCAACCATTAAACATATGTTACATAGGTGATATTTGCTCCTGAGTGATAGGCACAGGGTGATGGTGTAGATAGAAACCTCATTCGCACAGGTATTCCGGAAGTACATTAAAAAAATTTCGTTTTTAATTCATAAATTATTTTGAATTATTAAATAAATAAATAAATAAATAAATAAATGGCTGGGCGCACTCACAGTGGACGCGCAGGTGCAAGGGGGCGCTGCGGGAGTCGCCCTCGCGGTTGCTGGCGAAGCACTCGTAGTCGCCCGCGTGCTCAGCGCGCACGCGCCCCAGCACCAGGTCGCGGCCGCCCGCCGCCAGCGCGGGCTGCCCCGCGCCGCCCCCGCCGCCGCCAGGAACCTCCTCCGCCAGCGGCGCGCCCTGCGAACATCAATGCGTTTAGGGCCCCCTCCCGGACAAATCCTACACATTTACTTCTTCTTAAGGCTTCTTCCGGCCGTCAGACGGTTACCATTTGCGTCCCGATGGAACGGGTATTCCACCGTACACTTTACATCAATACACTTCGCGGTGGTCAGCAGAACGCGAGGCCCTCCGCGACAACACACACATGAGAGACAAAGGGCAACCACGCCCAAGGCGGGACTCCAACCCACGACTCTCCAAACCGAGGTGCTGTGTCGACACTGCTCTAGACACCTCGGCAATCCAAGTCGGCTTACAGATTTACAAAAAATAAAAATTCAAAGATACAAATTCCTGCAAAAATACAAAGAAAAATTATATTTAAATACAAATTTTTCAGTGAAGATTTACTAGAGACAATACACAATTCATAAATTCGTATTAAAAAAAATGTACACAAATTATACGTATGTCTTTTTCATACTCATTTCAGACTGACACTCATTGTCAATATTTCATTCGTTTACGAATCAAAGCCTACCCTTTCAGTGGCAGTTGCGTAAACAACTAATCGTTCATGCACGACAACTTTCTGGATCGATCTATCAACCACCTGGAGCCGTGAGCGTAGTGGAATCGATTTACGACAACCACAATCAGTCACGCCCCACTCCCTGCGGACTGTCAGTAGTTTCATCCAGCGTCAGCAGACTCTCCCAGTCACCTCTCTCATTGAGAAGTAGCGGAATAGATTCCGGCGAGGTGAATAAAATTGGATATGAATAAACTTAAGTTTGTTGCGCCTGTCGAAACATAATTCACAGTCTGACTGCTAGGATCCATAATTTTGGGCTCATAGTGAATCTGAACTCAATTGAAACTCATTGAACTGTGTTCAATTTTGTATTTCGATTCCCATCTCATCCTAGCGATCATATCAGTACTATAGATCATTTGACTCGTAAAATTATTGCAGGAGCAATCCTTGTGAGACCATAATAGCCTCTGAGATCCGCAGTCTTTCAGGAACAGAACAACCATTCAGCGGGGTGGGTAGTTGAGAAGGTTTTCGGCGTTGTTTCCAGGATGAACACATGTACCGCAGGCCCCCCCCCCCCGGACGTGCGAGTAAGCTCATTGAGAGTTCAATTGAAATCGTGCATAAAGGAAACTTTTACAAGACCTAGAAACTAGACATAAATTATGAGTGAATTATTCTTACACATTCATCACATTGTACATGCATTCAACTACAGTTTTGTTATTGTCTTCCAAACATTTTAAGTCCAAAATAATATTCTTATTGCCCAAAATTAAATTCTACAAGCGATCCTGATGAAAGCCAAAGACGTTCGAAATGTAGAACGGTGCAATATGTAAAATGTGAATGTTTTTAATAAAATAACTGTCTTAAAATGAAAGTACCTGATCTTCCCAAAAATTAAAATATACTCATAAGGAAGTCTTCATTAATTTTCTTCCTTCGGAGCCTTTGTAACGAACACTCTTTTTACTTTAGCTCCCGACGTGCCCCTTTTCATCCTATCCGATTGAACACGTACATGCACTAGACTACCACAAATGCGTGGGCAAATTTTGGTACTTTAGTGCATTTACATGTGTGTACGTAAGTGGTGAATAATGATAAAAAAAGAAATGAATGTTTGCGCGTGGTCTGTGGCCCGTTTCCTAAGGTACTGCTCCTGCATACCCTTCAGGTTGATCGGAGAAAGCCCATAAAACTACCTGTCAGAGCGGCCGGCCGCTAGAATTCACAAGACAGCGGCTGAATTCGAGCTATTCGAGCTAGCTATTCGAGCAGCTATTCGAGCTAGCTGTTGTCGAAAATCCTGCCAGCGCCGGGACTCGAACCAGTGCTTCAAACATCAGAACCGCACGTTAGCAAAAACTTGTAACACAGGATCTCGTATATACGAACAGGATAGCTAGGAATCATAACACCAGAAGACCGCGAGAACAGCCGACCAGTTATTTTCGCCATATACCCAAAGTCACGAAAATCGTAAACCACAGACGAAGTTTCATCAACAACATACTCTCCAACGACGATAGACTCGATGTTTCAACGTCCTCCCAGGTTAGAGGTGCCGTAATAAGAGAATTAAAACCAGAGGCCATTAAAGACCAATAAAATCAGCAAAGCGTCAGTAGATCTGGAGTAAAAAATCGGAGGAGATTCAAGAGCAGCAGGTCATAAAAAGCTCGGCAGAGCTTAGCGAAACACATGGAGCGCCAAATCGCCGTTTAGCAATGAGCAGCTTATACAGAAGGTTCAGGGCAGTAAACGATTAATCTGACAGCTTGTATAACAGATGAGCATCGCCTAAGACCGCATCGCTCTCCGCTAAATATTCTTCCGCCAGTCAGCTGAGTTGCATTCACAGCTGGTCGCGGTTGACTGAATTTTGTTGTTCAATGTAATTTTGATCGCGTGGATGTTAGAAACAGTTTTCACGAGAGATTCATTTAATTCCGTATCATTAATGATGAAAAATTATACTAAGTGATTCAAAACATTTCGAAATACTCTTGAGAACGTGTGTGATTGATTGAATTAAGTCATTACATACAAGAATGAAATGGAATATACTGCAATGCTCCCACGTAGGCCTTGTAAAAAACTACCGGAATTCTGCCGGTACTTTTCGATCTTGCGTGTTCAGAAGATTCAAATTAATGTGTGTTGTATAATGTTTTGCAGTTATGATATCTGGTGTTTGTAATTACGATTTCATTTTCACGTTGCTCATCTTATGACTGACAGCCAGTGTATCAATTATTGATCAGTGACTTACAGATATGGTTAGTTAATTGTGAATTTTTCTAATAATACTTAAATGCTATAATTTGTTCTGTGATTGACTGGTAAAATAAGGCTTAATTGACATGTTAGACATGTATAATTAATATAAAACTACCATTAATTTGCTCTTTTCTTAATTCTGGGTTCTCCTGATTATACAATCTTGGAAAATTTTCACACTACATTCAAAGATTTCTGTGGGAAAAACAATACAAGTAGATATTCTCAGAGTACTGTGTGGCAGAATTCTCAGTTAATTCAATTGATCAGTAACTTCAGGTAAATTTCTTAAATATGGAAATCAAGTCGGTTCTTCAAAGTAAGATAAAAAATGGGTTAAAAAGGGCTATGAATTATTGCACTCACCTGTCATTAAAAGGATATTAAATAATATATTAAAATTTATGAAAGATGAATGGTTTTAATGATCACTTTGCAAATTTTAGCCTAAGAAATAAAAATTGAAACATCTCATACCTTCAATAACTTTATTATCTATAAATAAAAGTCAATTAGAAGATGAGTATGAAGGTTACATAAAAAAACGAAACGTATAAGTGAAAAAACAAATCCCTTTATTTGCATTATTTATTTGAATGATACATTTCCATGAATCCATTTGAAGTTCAATCAATTTTATCCACTTAGATAATTTAAAGTCAAACTATCCAAAATCAAAATGAGTTTCCTGAGTCATTTTAGAAAACATTCACAACCTACTAACATCTCCAGCCTCAGCCTACCACATTTACCAGGGTGAGGAGTAAAAACTTTTGAAATAAAAATTATACATTTGAATTTTAACAAAGGGGATAAAACAATGAACGATGTACGTATTGTATCATCTTATATGACAACACTTTATTGGTTATCAAAGCAGATCTAACAGCCTATTTTGATAATTTTAATCAAGTATTGCATTAAGATGTCTTACAATACGAGAAACTAACATACTTCTCAAAAGATAAAATTTTTCTTTTCATTAAATCTGCATTTCTAATTCCTTTTTATTAAAAGGATTAATTTTCCTATTACTTGAAGTTCATTTTTGATGATTATGAATGAATGTTATTAGAATATATTTTCAACGCATTCATTCACAATTAAAACTTTACTACACAAACTTGATTTACACATCATTTTACATACCTGTTTCATATACATAAAAAATTAACTTCATATAACTGAAAAACTTCTTTTGAATAAAAAAATTAAAATTGTACAATAATTACTAAAAAGAATTAACAAAGGAAGGTAACACGTGCAGACATAATGAAGTGTCTAGTTATATCTTTTGAGAAGTATACCTAAACAAAAAAACCTACCCATAAGGGAGGGGAAAAGCTACATTACTTCTGGGAAGCAAGCAAAGGACCATCCCGGCATCTGCCTTAAGCGACTAAGGGAAACCCAGATAAAACCTTGTCAGGATGGCGGCTTAAGGCCAAACCTATACAAGTGAATAAAACATGTAGTAATAGTAATAATAATAATAATAATAATAATAACAATAATAATAATAATAATAATAGAAGATAAAGACTACTTATCATGCGATACATAATAAAAAATACTCCTACATATTCTGTAGAAAAAAATTAAATTTCTCAGATTGTGTACATGAAATCTACAGTTAGAACTACTAAACATATGTCTCAACACCCCCACTCTACACCTTTAATCACAAGACTAACACATGTTTCGCTACAACTCCCATCACCAACAAACCATTACAATCCCACATGCTTTCTAACTACATCAACTATATGATATTTATTTTCAGAGAGAATTGAGAATACATTCAGTTCAAGTAATACAAATACACACATAGTTACAAGGCATAATAGATAAAAATATGAACACACCCCTTCCCCCCTCTTCAAACACGCACATAAACATAATTTTTGAGTTTTAACAGTGTTCTCAGTTCTAATGCTGTACATTGTTACTTTCTGAGCCCCATAAATATTCACTATTGCAAGAAAGTCACCATATGAAATTCATCTTTTAGTGTTTATCAGGATGTTGAAAGAGAATTTGTTTCTTTGATGTTAAAAATCTGAAATATAAAAATGTACATACATCTCATTTCATAAACATTTGTTGATAATTAAATTCGGATATAATAATTATTAAAGTTTGTACCATTATAGTTAGTACATGGAAGATGCTGAGACATCTGTAAAGTACAAATAGTAGTAGTATTAGTAGTAGAAGTAATAATAATAATAATATATTTCAGTAAGCCAAAATCAGCCTAAAAAAATTAAGATTCACTATTTCACCTGGAATGTAACCACTTACTTGCCCTTGATGGAATAACACAAACTTCCAATTCTGCACCTGAGAAGAACAAAAGTTGTGTCAAATCTTTTTTCAAACCGATGAAACATACAGCATTAAACATGTAAAGATACTGACCATATCTCTATTAAGTAGAGACACCAGAGGGCCCAGGAATGGGAACAGCAAGAGGAACATCATCATCATCATCATCATCAGAGTCCTCCTGAATATTTACTATGACAGAAATCTCTGAAGCATCGTGCCTAACTTCAACTATCCAATCTTCTTCTATAATTTTCTCTGTGTGTGCCACATAATTCTTCCAACTAAAGTAATGCACAGAATGAATGAGTACTTTATATTAACAAATTTTTTGCAAAAAAAAAAAAAAACTCTAGACAATATATTGTTTTTCATTTTAATATTCACTTACTTCTCCACTGAAACCTGGTTTAATGCTTGCCTCCATTTTCTTGTCACTGCTTGGTGGTCAAAAGTGGTTCCGCGATGTCTGTGATAATATCTTTTGCACTGGCTCCATACCAACTCGATAGGATTGTAGTGACAATGGTAGGGGGGGAGGCGCAAAACTCTATGTCCAGCTTCTTGAATCATTTCATCTACAACATATCTGCACCCACATCAACTGATATGATTTTTCAAATAATGAAAACATTGGCAATCACATTGTGTCAAAATCTTGCAAAAAATAAATCTGCCTTATTCTACGATTCATTCAACAAAATGTATGCTTATGCTTAAGAGTACCTTTTCTGAACAACTATTTCAGAAGTTTTCAAAAGAAGACTCTTAAAGGTATGCTCGGGTCTAAAGGGTATATTGTGCTCAGTTAGAAACTGCTGCAGGTCACCCTTCCTCCATTTTGATGAAGGCTGTTTCACTTTCTAAAAAATTGGAAATAACAAAAGGAAGTTTAAATGTTTCAGTTATATTGAAAGATAACATGCATTTCTTTTCATTCTCTCTACAAATACATATAAAACATTTTACTGGCAAAGTTGATGTTCTCTAAGAAAAATTGTATTACTGATATAACTAAAATCACTGAACATCATTGAATGTAATCAATATTCTATTCCTTCCTTTTTAGTAATGGAAATAAAAGTTTAAACATTCACTTTCACCACTGTGTACTTTTAATAATCATTTTATAATCAGTTATTTTTATAAAGGAATAAATATATTATTTCAATGAATATTTTTAACATTTCTAAAAGAACAATTGATGCAATGTCGCTCACCAGTACAGAATGAACAGGTGCATTGTCCATTACAATAACTGATGGTTCTGGTAACTGATGGTTCTGGCCAACCGAGGTAATAACATTTCTTTCATCCACTTTTGGAACATCTCTGCTGTCATGGTACCATGATATTCATCTACTTCTTTTGTCTTTGATGGAAACAACAGCTCTGCATCTTCGATGAAGCCATTTGTACCTCCTGCATGCAAGACTATATACCTTTTACCTTCATCTAAATTTTTGCTTGAGCAACTCTCCTTATTTTTATCTTGCCATGACCGAGAGGCATAGCCTAAAGGATAGATCGTTAAAAACAATTAGTAAAGATGTTCCAAAATAAAATCATATTAAACCACTATGTAGGTGCTTCAAACTGGACAAACAATATTCTTCATACACATAAGTCATTACACACACTGCTATTTCTCAAAAGATGCATTTCATTACATGCAAATCATGCCTTCTACATTCACTTATATCTAGAATTTCACAATTTTCAACACTACAAAATTTAGTAGATTTTTCGCTTGCCTTTTGAATAAAACCAAGTCTCATCCAAAAACACAAATTCATAACCTTCAGCCTTCAGTTTCATATATTCCATCAAAAAATCAGATCTTGCAATAACAATATCATTTCTTTCCATTAGTGACCTGCGATTATCCGTATTTTTCCATTCAAACCCCATGGCACGAAGCAGATAAGACAAAGTAGTTCTCCCCCCTGTAAACCCTATATCACTATCATGTTTAACTGCAGTTAAAATTGAGTCCAGAGTAACACTTTGTCCTGTGAAAATTGTTGTAATATACAAAACAGAAGAACTCACTTACATGCACATATAAATAAATTACTTACCATTCTCATACATTGAATAAATAATGCGCCTAATCAAACCCTGTCCAAAATCATCCACTACACATGTTTTATTCCCTTCTATTCCTCGGCACTTCCTTTTTGGAGTCTGAGCAGTATCAGGGTCTTGCTTCCAATATCTGTAAATATAAATTCAACATTATCCAAAACAATTTCACCTGACATATTTATTTTATTAATTAATTTATTATTATAATTTTACTTACTTTTGAACAATATGAGTTTTTAGCCTCAATGCATACGCAGTTTTATCAATAACTGAAGAAGTTTCTATGTTGCCTTGCATCATCAGCTCTTCTACAAATCTTGCAATAAAAAAGATGTCTTCTTGGCGCTGATGCTGCGTCACTTCTCCCTTCTGCGGTGGACTCATTGCTAAAGTTGCTTAAAAACTATTAATATTTATCATAAACTACATTAAATATTATTACAAGAATAAATATCTACTATAAGAAATAAAGTAATTAAAATGCAAGTAATTACAAATTAAATATTATATAAATAGCTATTATTAATGCTATTAAATTGTTAATTTAACTTATTAGTATATTAATGTTAAATCTAATATTTCAATGAATTAAATATAATATAAATATTAAATAAATAATGGAAATTCTCCGAAATATGTGGAGTGAAATCGTTCACGTCTGCAGTCTCCTGTGTCGACGATATCACAAAATCTTCGACCAGGGCTCGGCCAGCTCCCCTCTCTGGGGGTAGCAGGCAAAAAAAACCCACACAAAACAGTCATAAACACGCAGGGTTCCTTGGGTCCAGGGGAAAAGGGTCCTTGAAACTCGAACGAAAGGCCCGCCCTGTGCCCGTCAACAAAAGAGAAGTCCCGTTAGCAGAACCTCTTTTCTGCAGGGAACTCTTCAAATTTTAAACTGAACACAGTACACGTAAATTTTTAACTATTAAAAATAGTTATCTTAAATATAGTTTCAGAATTCTTCAACAACATTTTATCACTATAATAAAATATTTTTCATTGAACTTTCTCCTTTGTCGGAATGACAATACATTACGTATGCGCCACGGCGCCACTACACGTTAGCCAACGTTCGTGAAATGAAATCGAATCATTTCTGCACGTTAAATCACTGGGCCACGCCTCCAGGCATGATCCATGTGGTATGGCATCAGTGGCTGTCAAAAAAACCGGTCACATGACTGAATGAACTGTAGTGTCAGATGAAAAAACTTTACAAACCAATATGTGTAGAGAATGATGTCATTGGATAATGGTGTCAAAACCTACAACTAGCCGTTGTTAAACTGGTGTACATTCATTTCAACCTAATAAATTATCATATATGTGAATTTATTAACTTGAATTGAATGACAAGAAAACAATCCACAAACAATTTGTTAATAAATTGCATGAATTAGTTGCTCCAAAGAAATTTGTTATTTTAATGACGGGTTCATTGTATTCGAGATTTCTTTGCACACAACTAGCAAAATGTGTCGGATAAAAAGCAACGTCCCAGACTGACACTCCAAGTTCGACTCTCATCTCCGGGCAGCCTGCCGATTGGTCTGGTCCGTGAGGCCATCTCAGCCTCCGCTCCGCCCTTTCCTTTCCTCCAGTCCTCCCCCACGCTTACCCCAGCCCCCCCCCCGCCCCCACGCGCACACGCCCCCTGCGCCGAGCAAACTCGGGCGCCGCGCGCGCAGCGACCGCCAATGTTGACGCACGGGCCATGTTTCAAGCGTAACGCCTCGCCACAGGCGGCGCAGCCGGCGGAGGCCCGGGCCGACGCCCCCGCACTCCCCCGCAGTTCGCGACCCGCGCTCTCACTCGTCACTCGCGCCAGGCCCGGCCACGCGCTGCGCCGGGTGCTCTATGCCCTGTGGCACTTGCCCGGACGTGTACGCGCCAACGCCCACAGGCCAACGCACGCGCGCCAACTTCCACGCACCAACGCCCACGCGCCATCTTGCACGCGCCAACACCCGCGAGCCAACGCCCTAGTGCCAAGGCCCACGCGCCAACGCACACGCGCCAACGCCCACGCGCCAACGCCCACGCGCCAACGCCCACGCGCCAACGCCGACGCGCCAACGCCCACGCACCAACGCCGACGCGCCAACGCCCACGCGCCAACGCCCACGCGCCAACGCCCACGCGCGAACACCCGCGAATCAACTCCCTAGTGCCAACGCCCACGCGCCAACGCCCACGCGCCAACGCCTACGCGCCCACGCCCACGCGGCAACGCCCACGCGCCAACACCCGCGAAGCAACTCCCTAGTACTAACGCCCACGCGCCAACACCCACGCGCCAACGCCCACGCGCGAACACCCGCGAGCCAACTCCCTAGTGCCAACACCCACGCGCCAACACCCACGCGCCAACACCCACGCGCACACGCCCGCGAGCCAACGCCTACGAGCCAACGCCCACGCGCCAACGCCCACGCGCCAACACCCGCGAGCCAACTCCCTAGTGCCAACGCCCACGCGCCAACGCCCACGCGCCAATGCCTGAGCGCCAAATTCCACGTGGCAATGTTAGACCAAATAGACGCGGCTTTGTCCAAACTTCAACGTCCACGCGTCAACCTTGACGGGCCAATTTCAGCGTGTCAATGGTCTCGCGCCAGCGTTTACTGGGCAGCGTTCACCCTCCAACGTCACGCGCCAACGTTCAGGCGCCAACGCTCACGTGTCAGAACTAGGGATTTAGGTAAGACGGTTGACCCGCGATCTGAGTGGAGGATGTTGTTTTCTGGCAATAGCATTACATGTCTCACGACTACTACACACGACTACTACATACCGTGTTTGGTTTTAGGTCTTTTTAGGTGGTTCAGTAGACATATAACCTACAGATTTCTATTCCCTAAAAAATTACGAATAAGAAATACATCTCGCTGCATGAACAACCCAGGAGCTGGGAAGCCCCCACAGGGTATGCGAAGCAATCAATTTCCTCCCGCGGCGTCTTCAGCAAACGCGGGGCCCCCACTCGAGAGCCTCACGGCACGCGGCACTGGGCGCGCGACCTCACACGCGCATTGTTTCGCTGATTCACCTACCCGGCACCCCAGGTCCCCGCGGTTGCTCCCACCTTCCTTCCGCAGAAAACACCCTTATTCTCCCCGCCCTTGTCGTGTCCACCCCCTTGCCTGCTCTCACCTCTTTCGCTTTCTCACCCGCCCTTTCATCATGTCTTTTCCCCTTCTCTCTTCCCCTCTTTCTTTTCCCTGCTCTCCGCCCACTTTTCTCCGCGCTCTCCACCCGTTTCTCGTCCCCACTCCCGACCCCACTGTTCTCCCCGCTCCGCATCCAAACCATCCCTCTTTCCCTGCCCGGTCTCCATCCCCCGCCCCTACCCGTTTCTCGCATGCCTCTAGGCCGTGCTCAGCCGCTCCCCTGCCCCGCCTCCGGCGTAGCGGCGGGGGCGGCTGCGCTATCTCGCAATACGAAGCGCGTTATAAGGCGCTTAGCGAGGGATTACAAGCGCCAAACGCGGCGCCGGATCCCGAAAGAAGGTAAGAAGCGCAAATTGGAACACGAAAGATCTCCTGCTCTCGCAAAATGTATATTACTAAATCGGGGATAAGAATATAAATGAACGAGTCAAAAGAAAATAATTAAATGTACGTTATTAAATATTTCGCCAGACTGGATTACACGTTCTGAACCAAAGCAACATTTCTTGCGATGTGAAAATGAAGAGGGGAGCTGCCGCCATGAAGGGAGTAAGCCAAACTCCTTTTTTGTGTTGAAGTACAACTGAAAGGAGGAAAGATTTCTGTGTGAACGGAAGTCTGAAACGCGGTGCTGACTGTTTGAAAATTAATTCGATAATTTGTCTCCATTGTGGAACTTTACTAGTACAACAAACCGATTCTTTTTTTACAAAAACAGTAAAAGTCAGCTTCTTAAAATATTACAGACTTGTTTATTAACGAAAGATGTTATGCCTTAAAAGGACACTACTCTACACCTACTTGTGGTAACACTTTCATGTAATATTTTACAAATATTTTTAACAGCAAAATAAATAAGGACGGTAATCTTCCTCTGAGAGTTGATTGGTCGTTAATTTCTTAATTACAAGTAAATTAATATTTTTATTGCAGTAATACATACATTTTAAGCTACAAACATCCTTATGTTAGTAGCAGGTATTTACTATTCCGGAAATATTTAAAACCAAATTTTGTTTTATAATTTTGAATTTCTAAAAGTGTTTAAGGGCTTAAAAATGCATTTGTTTAACAGACATTCGTTCTTTCAAGTAGCCTACTAAATATAAAATATAATACGAACTTGCATAAAACACGAAACTTGAGAAGGCAAATTTCTATGTATACACTTCCCCGTTCATGTTCCATAATGATGCTGATTTCAATTCAACTTCCCAACATCCCTTCCAATCAATTATGTAAATGTAATTAATATGTGTAATTGTATCCTCAAGAGTTGTACAGAGCTTATATTAATTTGGTTTGTTTAATGAATCCAATATGTAAATGTTTTAGATTGTTTTAACTACATATAATATTACTTTGGGTCTTCTTGTAGTGTATTCATGTATTTGAAACTTAACCACCATTGTAGTTATATTAGAGTGCTAATCACAATGGGTAGGATTTATTGATGAGTTAACTTGATACATTGGATACTTCAAACACTTCATGAAACTTCATGAAGGAATACGCCCAACCAAATAAGGGACATACGCCTGATCGTGCTCTCTGAATTATCTCTAAATTGTATAGTTTGATGATCACAATAAAAAGTGAGTTGTGAAAAATTTTCTTGCGAAAAACAACAACCAAAAGTAAAAAAAATACACTTTACAAAATTACAAAACTACGGTGCAAAAACTGAAAGTATGTTCTTGCATTATTTGAAAATGATACGTACTATTATAATACTACTTGACAATACATGTGTTTAATTTTTTTAACAGCTGAAAGCTGACATCAAATGAAGGTTTATGTATGTTATTTATTACATTGAGCTCTAATGATTTAAAAAGTTAGAAGAAAGAAATGAAGTCGGATATTATTTTTTCAGTCATAATATTATTTTTAAAATTTGAAAATCATTCAATTTTTCATGCAAAACGACACAAAAATTACTAATATTTTGGAAAAATTACTTGACCTTTTTTTAAGATGTAATGTTAATTAGGTCTTTATCAAAAATTATCTTCAATATTGTAGTTGAAGCAGGACGTCGAAAAAAAAACTTGCTATTTTCAAAAATGTAGAGAATCCGATTATAATCGTATCTGTTCCATTTTATAAATTTACATTGCTCTCCGTGAGAAGAATTAAAGAAAATTTGGAGCTGTTTGGGGAATGTTTTGTAAATGTTGTTGGGGCTTCTTGTAAAGTACCCCAAAAATCAATATATCCGTTTCAAATTTAAGGGAATCGAACAGATAGATGAAGAGGCTGAGAGATAGATAGACGGGTGATTCTGGGCTCAGTGACACGCTCGACTCTTAATTTGATTGAAACAAAGTTCGAGTTCTCAATACCGACCCAATTGCAACAACCCCCCTAGTGACATATAGTATTAATCTAAACACACGGCAAGCAGAAATGTATGCGATTGGGTACGTAGACATCAGATTAATTTACGTTACTTGGAAGAGTAGTAATATTTCTGTAAATAGTATTTATTTGGAACACAATTAACTGAAAACCAATATTCTCTATTCTTGTTTCACTCCTTTGTGTGGACAAATTAATAGCAAGAATTAACTTCAGAATATATAACAAAATTTTACGCATGATAAAAAACTGTATGTCCTCAATTTTTGAATTGTTATATGTGAAATCTTGAAATCATGAACCGTGAAATCAAAGGGATCCCGCAGATAAGCTGTTGGTCTGGGCCAATCCAGGCTTCGCGACAGCCAACCTCGAGGTCGGACGGCCTGGGGCAGCCCTTTGGCTGTCGCGGATTCGTGATAGTAGGGATTATGCCGTTTAAGATGAATTCTGCGTCCGTTGAAGTTGTCCGGCCGCCTATTTATTTCTAGTGGCTCTTTAATGTGTCTTTGCCAGTACAGGTTCTCTCTGTGCAGGAATCGGGTCTTCTCGAAAACGATGGCATGTCCCGTAACCTCGGAGTGGTGCACTATTGTCGAAAGGTTGGCTTTCTTTTGTAGTAAATGATGTGTCCCCCCAGAGTCGTTCTGACACCGCACGTCCCGTCTCGCCAGCGTACGTCCCGGCACAGCTACAGGGCCGTCAATTAGGGGTTAAAAATGTCTGAAGGAAGGGCGCTAGTGAAATCATCTCATATAGATTTAACAAATTGAGAATTAATTATTAATATAAGACTGTTTTGTAAACGGGAATATTTTTGTAATGATCCGAAAACAATATTAAATTCTAGATTTTATGGCGAATTAAAGAAATTTAGTCCCCAAAAATCAATTACTGAATATAATAAAAATACAGACGATTCCTAGGAAAGTTGAGTACACACGAGTCTGCCTTACGTAGATCCACGTTTTACTTTTTACTATAATGAAATTCGGTTTTGCCTAAAATAACCCATCTGGAGATATGAGCGCATGAGCATGTTAGCTCGTCATTGACATGAGCACCTATGCCACTTGAATTCGAGGATTGTGTTTAAAGACACGTCCTGTAGACTCGAGATGTCGCACTGATGGCACAAATGATACTATCCAAATGACTCAACTGGCGCAATGAAAAATACAATTGAATTTTCCATCTGCATGATATTTAAAAATTCAGTAGTATATAAAGCTTCGGTTTCTAGACCGTATTGTAATCTACCATTCAAACAACTTTCCGGGGAGCGTTTTTGCGAAATTCAGCTTATTAAAAAATAACACGAACTTACAAAAATATCTTCAAGACAACCTTTATGAAGTTAATCCCCAGACTTCAAGATATTGAAAACATTCTCAAAAACATTTCACGACGCATCTCTGTTTTTTACTTTCTCGCCTTACGAATTCTTCGTAAGAAGAGAGAGTTATGTAACCGTGCGCCAGAAAAGGCAAAAAATTCGCCAGAAAGAAACTTATTTCCGGGTTCTGGTAACGAAGAAGTAAATAAATCCTGTTGCTAAATTTAGACAAAATCCTCTAACTCATGGTGCAGCCAGAATCCATGTTGTTTATATCGAAAAATCGTTTGACGGCAAAAAATCCGTCTGTCTGTCCGTCCGTCTGTAGTCAACGCTAGTGCCTAAACCGTTGAACTAATTTTTAGAGCTGATCTTCCCAAGATAAATTAAAGACAAACGAGATTTTTTATCATCTGCTTAATTATAAATTTCGGGTATTTCGCAAGGATATTTTGCAACAATCTCGTAGAACAAGATGGCCCAAGAAAATAAGGTGGAAGAATAATGACATTTAAGAGTCGGACGCCATAATATATCACCTCAAACAATAATGGGTCTGAGCAGAGGAAGGCGCAAGAGTTAAAAGGTCCACGACGAATATGTATTACGATCTGAATTTAGAATGAAAATATTAAATTCATTAGTCATATTTTCATAAAATGATTTGAAAATGAGTAGAATGAGCGGAAATATCATAATTGTTTTGGAAAGACAAATGTATTTATCTGAGAATTTCCAAAGCACAAACATGACATTGAAGAATACTGTTTCGGAAATGGAACCAATAAAGCCACCTCACGAAGAAAAAGTATGCACTAAATTTACGGGACTAATAACCTTAGCAGTTGACACGCTTGGAATCACTAACCAATCAATACAATATTTACAATATTTTTCTTGATAACATATTGGAAACCGGATAACCAAAATTGTTGAAGATTATTACGACGTAAAGTAAATATCCTATAATTAATTAAAACGCTGTGAAAAAAAATGGTTTCCATTTCCATAGGGAAAAAAATAAAACTATTCTTTCGCTTGTCATGATTGTCATGTCAAAATTCAAAAGGTGAGACGGATACAAAAATTTCCCCAATTGTTATATAAAACGAATATCGAATCCCAGGAATCTATCGAATTCTGTGTAAGCGGAAAACCCAATAACTATGGGCACTTGCGATAACTGCGAAGTGGTAATTTATTTCAAATCACAGGTTTCACCAACGATGAATAATGAAAAACTGGCAAATTATTCGCAATGCTTGTAATTTTTTAGAAGAATAATTGAACCGACACTGTGCTTAGTGGAAGTAATAATACATGCTAATATTTGTTGAGTAATTGCGCGTAGAAATGGCAGCGTTGTCTCTGAGAACCATTGCTATGAGGTACTGAAGCAAACCATGGGCGGAACTTTAATCGGATTTTTCGTGACTTTCTCGTGATAGTAAACAAATGCTGTGTTTGTTTCCAGTCTGGACACGAAGTATAGTTTCCCTCTCCCTTTTGCAATCACAAGCAAGTATATTTTGACCGTTTTAATATTAAACTAGTTATCTGAAGAGCAATAATAGTGCAGAACAAAACACAAAATGATTTCCAAAAGCAGCATTCCCACTGCTCACGAATAACTAAGAAGCTATTTAGGTATGACACCACAACAAGTTAAATATTTTAACAAGAACATTTTTCAAGAATACTGAACACAAATAGGATATTTACAGAACGGTTCTTTATATACTAAGAATATGAAACTGGTTGCAGTTCCATAGCCCAACACGTAAATGGCAAATATTTCATGACAGGCATTCCGCATAGCCGTGCTGTGGCGTGACTTCAGTTGTGCCGTAACCAGCGACGCGCCGACTAAGAGAATTCTGTTAGTTCTAGCAGTACGAGACCAAGCGGAGTAACACGATCAAATATTTGCCAAAATCGAAACTTTTTTCACTGTTTTTGTGACTTTCCCGAGTTTCTGGGTATCTTACCAAACTATCGACACTTCCGGCCAATCCAAACGCTTCATAGGGTTTTTGAAATGTGAACGCATTAGAAATTAGCAATCAAATATAATCTTTGTTAATACACCAAAGGCGTTATAAGAGTTCTAATTATCGAGCCGTGTCAAAAAGCTCGAAGTCCTTTGGCTCGACGGTTTATGTCGCCTGAGATCACGCCCGTGTTACTTATATGGTTTTATTTTCTATCTACATTTATTGATTCAGATTTACTTATTTACTAATTAACTGTATGTTAAATTGATTCGATTTGTCTTGTCATATTTCTCTCGAAACCGCGATCCTCTCGAACCAGGTAAGTTTTGCAGTATATACAGAGCTCAGTATCGAAGACAATACCAAGCAATAAAGTATCAGTTAAAGATGAAATAAAATTAATACCCTTGAGTTGATGAGTACGGCTTCCGAGCCAGCCCGTATCGTCGGCCTTGACGCAAGCAACAGCCTAAGGCAGGGGGTTGGGAGGGAGCGGGGAGGCGCGAGGGATGCGGAGCACGTGGTGCGCATGCGGGTGGGCGGAACGGCGCTGGCGGGGTGGGCGGGGTGTGGTGGGGGTGGAGGGCGGCTGCCAGGGACGGGGCTCGGGGTGAGTTCGAGGAGGGGGGTGAGGAGGCGGGGCGGGGACAAGGGTGGTGACGGGAGAACGGGGCAGAGGGGGGTGTCTGGGGAGGGTGGCAGGAGGGAGTCGGGGTCGGTGGCCGGGTCCGGAAGGGGCGGGGGTGGCCGAGAGGCCGGGAACTGCGGGCCGCCACTCGGCCCTGAGGACCGGCAGCCTATCAGCTCGCAGCAGATTGCCTGAAAATTTGATTTACCTTTCACAGCCCGTGGGCGCGGGCCACTTTTCTGGGCGCGCGCGGTGGACGGGGCGAACGAGTGGGGAGGGGCGGAGAGGCCGGCGTCGGCGGTGGGGAGGCGTGTGCGATATTATGATTGGTTACTCAACTTTTCAACAGTGCAACTGAAGAATGGTTGGGAGCTATACCAGTTTTCGTGGAATCGGTTCATGCTCTTTGTCCTGGCCTCTGCAGTCTCTATTGTAATCAATTTTACCAATTTCAGTCTACGAAATCTTTGATCCTTGATCCTTATTTAATTTAAGCCATATGTCCATTATAACTTTATTAGTACGCAATTAGAAAACTGGTAAATGAATTGTAGTTATTTGCACGAGAAGTGTGAGGGCACAGGGTGTGGGATAACTCAGGGTGTGGGATATCACGGTGTGGACAAGACGTCATATGGGAAAACACGGTGTGTAGGATAACGTGGGTGAAAGCGAGGGGGGTGAAATCGGGGGTAAGGTGAAAGCGAAGGAGGAAGTAAGATGTGCGATGAGATGAACAGACGGACAGGAAGGAGTTTTAGCAATGCGCTGGCGAATAAATTGTGAATAGCCGGCGCGAGGAATGTAGCTTCACTGCATTCTGTGCTGGACCTCGCCACACGGAACTAGTCCCATTTGAACCAGACTGTAGTCGCATTATCACGGTCGAGTCACTGGTTCGTTTAGGCGCCGACAATAGCACCAACTAATTTCATTGCGAGTTATTACTGAATTAATTACGCGCTCATCAATACGTAACGCTTTTCATCTGTACTTGCATTGAGCGTAAGACTTGCGGACTGTCGCACAATGGTCCTTTTGTCACCGACGGCTTTTTTATTCAATCATTTGTCAATGGGAGCGATTATTTTTGTAATTGGCTTTTTGATACGGTAACCAGAAAAGTACAGTCAGGACTGCAGTTAGCTTTCAATTGTTAATATTTGCGCCCGTTCACGAGGAGAATTGGATTTCTCGTCAAATGATATGTGCATATCCGAGGGAAGAGGACCTGCAGGGATGGCTTATGGTAGATATGCGGGAGTGGCATTGTGAGAGTAGCTTGAGGGAGATTATCTGCAAACTGATGAACGGTTGGACGTGATGTAAACGAAATGAAATCATCGTAAAAACAAAGTAAATGTTTTAGGTAGCATCTTTTACAACAGTGACGTCAAGGTTTTCTAGTTGTAGAGGAAGCCCGTTTTGCATGTTTCGTTTTCCCAGCTACGGCGCTACCGAAACCTGCAACATATTGTTAATAAAGATTGTGAAATGTTTTGAGCATTCTTTGATGGTTCATGTGAGTCAAAATAGTGGTACTGTAGTACATTAAGTACATTCTCATAATATCAAACATTTTTATTCTAGGAATCCCATCTACAACTGAAGCCGCAGACAACTGAGGCCGGTAGGCAATTGGTGCAATCGGGAGATGACGAGAGGTGTAGACAGCGATGTGGCAAGGTGGAGGAGGGGGGGCAGAGCAGGCAGTGTCAGGGGGTGCAGGTGGGCCGGGGTATGACGAGAGCGGGGGTGGTGTGGAGAAGCGAGATTGGGGGCCATAGCTGCGAATGGCTGGGAGGGGGCAGTAGGGCGGGATTGAGTACGACAATGTGAAGCGGAGTGAATCCGCTCGAGGTGGCGCGGGGTGGGGGTGGGGGTGGGGGCTGGCAGGCGGCGGGGCAAGGCGAGTGGCTGTGGGGGGCGGAGGTCTGGGGCGTGACAGGGCGCGGGCCCCATGTGCGGAGCTCCCATGTCGCCGCATATGTTACCGGCGGCTTCCACTCTCCTTAACACGGCCGCAGTAACTCTCCGCTGCACGTGGGGCCGCGGGCGCCGGCGCTCTCGGACGCACGCACGGCGCACGCACGGCGCACGCACGGCGCACGCACGGCGCACGCACGGCGCACGCACGGCGCACGCACGGCGCACGCACGGCGCACGCACGGCGCACGCACGGCGCTCGCACGGAGCACGCACGGCGCACGCACGGCGCACGCACGGCGCACGCACGGCGCACGCACGGCGCACGCACGGCGCACCACGGCACACGCACGGCGCACGCACGGCTCGCGCACAGTGCGCGCATGGTCAACGTAAGGCGCACGCACGGCCCACACACGGCGCACGCAATGCGCACGCATGACGCACGCATGGCGCACGCACGGCGCTCGCCCGGCCACTGCGCGTGGGCGCGGGGGACACTGAGGCGTGCTGGGACACGGGTGGGGACCGGTAATAGTGTGACGCACTGAATGGGAAGTACGGCGTACCTAGGTGACGGTGGGATCCGGCAAGATGAAGCTGAGACACCGCGAGATCAGTGCACGCCACTGAAGTCACGTTAGAACACAGGCGGAGCAGGGGGATGAAGACGGCGCTGAAGGTGAGGCCATGAAATGATGGAATTATCAGTGAGGCGATTCTTTTCTGAAATGTATTCATCCGCCAAGCAAATGAGCCGAGAGCTAGCCGTTAATATCTCGGAAGAGATTGTTGGGGAAGGGTCGGTCAGTTGTGTGAGTAGTTACAGGTTAAAGAGAGTTTTCATGACTGAGTTAATTTATTTCGATATCGGCACTAAATATATTGTAAGACATCACGCAAATTATGTGAGAAAATCAATGTGACATCTTTGATAGAAAAATTCAATTTCTGGACATGGACGTCCAAGATTAAGAGACAATCCAAGATCGGAGAATTTCAGATTAATTTCACTTTTTTAATCAAAGACAAATCGGTGAGAAGTAATAGTTCTGGAAATACGAAATTTTAAGTGATCTTGTATTCTATCTACACACCAATTGGTTGGTTCAATTAGGATGTCCTCTGGTTGGCGGAATGCCAACAATAATACAGAGTATGACGGAATCAAACGGTTTTAATATGAACCATTTAAACTCAGACCAAGACCAACTCTCAATCTCATCTTTGGCGGAAATGACTTTCAAATTATTGGCTTGTCCTTTTTATAAAAATCAATTTTGAATTTTTAGCAATGATTTATATACGTGTGAAAAACAAAAATGTTTAAAAAAGCTTTAAATATCTAAGTCAAAAAGTAGTAAAAAACTGGCAAAAGAGATGAGCTTATACGGGTCTTCTTGGTAACCAATACGTAAATGAAAGTGTTTTCGCCAAAATAGAATAATTTTAATAGACCATATTGATGGATAAATAGTAAAATTTATTCTCGAACAAACGACCTTGCGATCGAAAATTACGTCAAATATTAAATGACTAGATGCCTAGGAAATATCAACGTCTCATTAATTTAACGTGGCTGCGAGTGTTTCACTGTAACCTCGTCGTGTGTCAACATCACACATGCTGCATTAGCATATACACTTGTGAGAACTCCGGAGTGAGGCTTTGGCAAGGAAGGCATTACCAGAAGGTTCGTGAAAATATTAACCACAAAGCTGACGGTTTTGAAATTGGATTCGAAAATAGAGGGAGAGGCTCGCGACGTATGACTGTCGTATGCACAGGGATCCCGGTTCGATCCCCAGCCATTCTATGGAGAACGAGTGGTGGAGTAAGCGAGCTCACATACGTTTTCTCGGGATCCCCCATTTTCTAGCCTTCTCACTTAAATACAGCTTCATCATTATTGGCACCAGCGAGCAGCAATGATGCTTTACACCTCTTGGTGCCAGGTTCAAATTCCGGTCCGTATGGAATTTGTGGTTGACAAATCGGATTCAGGGCAGGATTTCTGGCCGATTTCGACCGTTTATCCTTCCGAGCATTCCATTATTCTCCAACGAGCATTGACAACATGCCATCATACTGCAAAATCCCTCATCCAGGCCAAGTATGGTCATAGGCATATAATGGCGATTTGTTTTCTCCGTTTGTAAAATATACTTACTTTCATACTCGATGGCTTGTACAATGTTTTTGGTAGTTTCATCTGATTGGTTGTTCCGAGTAAATATTTTGTCCATTTCATAGGTCATAGCAGTGATACGATATTAATTTTCAATATAGAATTAGTGTTGAATTCTTGGAAAGAAATGAATTTTTTATTATTCCCACCAACGAGCATTCTCTGAATTCGTTATGGATATACACAATAAAAGACTTTCCTCATTAGAGAGACACGCCTTTCTTCATTAACACCGAACTTCGTGGAATACATTATTCTATAATATTTTATTCCATTTTCATTGTGTTCTTCTGAATCCGTAACCAAAATAATAGATTTTTAAGAATAGGTGAATTATTTATTTATTTAATACATTATTAATATCGCGCCAACAAAAATCTATTATGGTTGTAAAGGGCATCCATAATGAACCGCATTTTACATTACAAATACCCCGTTCACACACACACACACACACACAATTATGCAGAAGTATGCGCATCATTTTATACAAAATGACTTAAGTATACTCTTACGACTACATTAAAACCTGTAAAAAATAACCGATGCAAATCATCATTAGACAAGCAAATGTGATCTCTGTAGAATTAAATTCCTTGACAGATTACTCGAGGAGGTTCTAGAACCCACGGAATTGTTTAAAATAGTTAGGTTAGGTTGAAATTTTCCACCACAAGTTCATAAACTAAAGTAGATCATTTTTTACAAAACATAGAAGTTTATACCAAAAAGAAACTTCATTTTGAGAGATGTAGATGGCCTCAGTGGGTACACAGGAACATTCTACTACACCCGGCAGATTATTGTGTATAGCTCGGAAATGATGCACACAAATCCTTAAAACTACTTTCTCGTGTGTCTCTAAAGACACATAACTTATTTGTTATGCCTTATTACACAAAATTAACATTGTATTACATTGAGGAGTATCCCCAATTCGTACTAGAGTTTTCGAAAACGTTAGAAATTTATTTCCAATTTGGGCTTAATATGTAGTTACTTTCCATTTTAAAATTATGATTAACACAGTTTAACAAGTATGACATGTATGACACAGCCCGTGAGGATATATTTAATGAATAATTGTTGGTGTAGAATGTTACGTACTTGTTAAATAAAAACCCCAGGCATCGTCAAACAGCAGACAACAGTCTCCTTCCATTCTTCTGACGGCACAGAACAGCTTAGTTGAAACCCGGACCTTCCAACCCTTCGCTCCGTTCCGGGGACCGGATTAGTGGCCAGCGGAAGCAGACAAAGTCAGCGCCGGCGGTGACAGCGAGGGTGGGTGCAGCCTCGTGGGGGGGGGGCGCAGGTTCGGCCGCAGACGCCTCGCCCGCGAAGGCAACTGTCCCCTTCCCGCCCCCGCGGCCCCGCCCACGCCCCCGCCGCCGCCCCCGCCTCCGCCTTTGTCGCGCGCCGCGCTCTAAATCCTTCAATGTGTTATCTGGAGAAGGCGATAACTGCGGGAGCATGCCCACAAGTCTATGATTACGCTGCCATTGTTCCCGGCCTGTAATTACACGTAATAACAACAAAATCACGCCGGCCCGCTCCGCGCCGACTGGCGCTGCTCTATAATTAACGCGCAAATGATTTAGAAGCCGGAGAACACACGGAGGCTGAGGGCTTGCGCGAGGAGGGGCGGGGCGGGGCGGGGGCGAGCGCGCGCGGGGGGCGGCGCGGCCGTGGCGGGCAGCGGCGGGGAGCGGCGGGGGAGCGGTGGTTTCGCGAGGAGCCGAGAAGCACGATGACACGCAGAGGCGCGGGAAGCGGTGGCAGTGCGAAGCGGCAGCGAAGGGTGGTAATGAGAAGTGCAGGGGATCGTCGGTGTGGAGCAGAGGGTGGCGGCGGGGGAGGGAGCGGTGACGAGCTGTGGCGGGGAGCTGTCGCAGGAAGAAGTCCCTGACAAGCGGTAGGAAGCGAGGCGGGGAGCATTGGAGCAAAGAGCAGGGAGCAGTGGCGGGGAGTAGAGGCAACTAGTAGTGGGAGGGAAGAATTGACAGAGAACATTCTACGCTGTTTACCCGTCTTGCAGAGAAAGGAGATAACACTTGGGTGACGAAACAGACGATTTGGCTCCTTTTGAGACTTACGTATCATTTACACGCAGTAAATCTACAACATGGGTCAGCCGGCATTATTTTCCCCTGAAGGAATTCGCACGAAGGATTTTTTCACCCTTAAAAATCCACAGCTTCGATCGGATTTGAACCCGCTAACTAGTCCGACACGCTAATTGTTACACCACCAGAGCCCCATTTTCCCTCAGGCAATTTGTCCCCGACCTCCCTCTAAGCGAACCGGCGTGTTTGCCGCGCACATTTCCCGCACCACCCGCCTCGCCACACGCAGCTTCGTTCGCCCACGCCACGCGGTGGGGCTCGCAGCCTCGGAGGTCCGCTCGCTTTGAGTTCTGTCGCCTCTCACGACGAGGGAGACAGCCGGAACGACGAGGCGGCGTGTTGGTGTCTCACTTGTTCCCGCTCTGCTGTCGGAGAATACCGTCTGTTTCACAGGCATCCCCGTTACCCCTATTTTTCCCTGTTCCAGCTGCACTTGCTTTTCCCTCTCATCATCCTATTTTCTCAGATTTCTCCCCCCCCACTTTCTTTTATTTCTGCCCGCTTCCCAGTCTTTCATCCTTCATTCTTTGACTTGCCTGCAAAAGCGCACTCTTTGGCGCGTTTCCGCTTCTCTATCCCGCCACTCCTCGATTCTTTACCCCGGCACATGGCCCTCCCCCCGCCCCTGTCTTCCGCCGCACCCCGCGGATTTTCCTCGATTCTGCTCCTTACCACAGTTCGTCGGTACCAGTCCCTGCCACTGATCGCGCGACCCCTCTCCGCCACAACCCCCGCCGCCACTCTTCTGCTCCTCTCCACCGCTTCCCGCTTCTGTTCCCAACCGCCGTTTCCCCACCTCTTCCACCACTTCTCCCCGTCAATTTGCATGGTCAGGTGGAAGAGCAGGCCTGATGGCCTTGGCCTCGTCACGGAAAATTAAGAATAATTGAATTGACTGGCAATACCAGATACGAATGAGTGACTAATGTTCCTTGGCGCTTTACCTTCTCAGGTGATTAGTCCTGAAAGTATAGTACACGATGAATACGGTGGCAAACACTCCTTCGCCTCTGAAACGTGAGATACCACGCTAACCTGCACGTCGGTTGCGGCTTCTACTAGTTATATCCCTCAAGTGGGCATCACAGCACCGCCGCTTCCAACTGGTCTCCCGTCGTATGAAATAGTGTGGTGTAAGTATGGCTCCCAGTCCCAGTTACTACTGGAACAATGTCAGCCGATTTCAGAATACTCTTAGCTCTATCTTGCTCAATCTAGCTCGAGTATTACTTTTTCGATCACTCTAACCCCTACTCGAATCTATTGAAATAGTCATGTTCTCTATCTACAAATGCCTCTCTACTAAGACTGACGACCCGAAAGATAAAAATTAACGGTGGCATCCGCCGATGCACTTATTGTCATCAGTCCGTGCAATCTTACTACAGGCACTGATTGCGTGAATGACTGTGTCTTCATGTTGTTTACGTAACCTACACGTGCTGACCCGAACAGTCGGGATAAATATCTTTAGTCCTTGGAGGAAGTTTTAGAACTGATAGGATCAAATTGTATGCCTCGTTTTTACAGGAGCCTTTGCGCAAACAATATCAACAGGGAGTTTTGTCTATCTTCTCGAAATCGTGAGGATCGTTCATAGAGCTGCCACTATGTTCTGCGATCTTGTTTCCTGTCTATACTGTAATTATTTAATACTTTTAATTACATAGTGGTTGGGTCTTGTAATAAATGCCACGAGCTTCTACGACATTTAGACGGGTTGAGGATGGTTAATATTTGCCAAGGAACACGTGATTCGCAAGTTGCACATGCGATATTTGTCCCTGATTGTTAGACAACTCCTTATGTGCCGTTGCACAGTTACGTTCTCACAAAGTCAATTATTTTTCGGTTACCTGCCGGATACCGGCGTGGTACTAGTAGTAGCAGTAGTAATTCCATTACTATAATAAAATTACTGTAAGTATATTTATCGTCAAGAAACAGCTCAACAGGTTGTGACGTGGGGGAAGAAGTACCAATTCTGGTTGAGGACACCGTTATTATTATTATTATTATTATTATTATTATTATTATTATTATTATTATTATTATTATTATTGTTATTGTTGTTGTTGTTTGGGTTGTGCATTTCGCCTTTCACGGACGATCTGAGAGACTGCGCCGCCCTGCGGAGGTAGGTGCTCTGCTCCTCGTGCGTAGCCCAACGGCCGCCGACAGTGGCAACCCCTGCGTCCCGCGGGCGGGTGCGCGCAGAAGGGTTCGAGGGCAGCAGCAAAAACGGCTAATTACGCAGCATTCTATTTCGAGGCTTTTAATGATTTCATTTGCATTGGAATGGCCTTCGGCACCACTTAGCGCCGCGGCCCCGCGGTCGGCGCCCATCCCCTGCCATCCCCACCCTCGCAGCCCCGCCCCCTCCGCTACCCCCACAGAGCATCCATCCCCGCCACGTCCCCGACAGTCCCCGCCATTCGCTGCCACGGTCCCGCCACATCTCCGCAACGTAGCTGACCCAACCCCGCCACGGTCCCACGACGATCCGTGCCGCTCCTTCCACGACACCGACAAGGCCACCTGCGGCACCACACCGGGCCCTTCTACGTCAAGCCAGCTGTACCACACTTGACCCAGGGTGCGTATCGTATATTTTAATTGTACGTATTTTTAGAGGCCAACACCCTCCTGGAGGCCGTCTGGAGTCGCCTCGCCTCGGCGTTTTCCTGCAACCCTTCAGCGCCCTTCAATTACAGGGAGGTGACAATCTCCAGTGCAGTTCCTTTCAGGCGTCTCGGTATTTGAATTGGGTGAAGGAATGAGACCCGGTTTACACTCTGCCTTTTACGAACGATCGCGCTGTTCTATAGAACGCGCATATGCGGAGTGTGCCTTGTGGAACCCCAGAGGGACACGGAGCATGTGCCCGTTTACTAAAACTCCGGAATCGTCGTCAAACGAAGCCAGTAAGTCGGTCCAAAGAGTGCAAATAGGACGCGGCGCGTCATAAAGAAAACCGTCCATAACTATGAGCATAAGTATACACCAAGTGGCACTAGCCAGCACTCCCACGTTCTTTTGCTTTGCGACTCGTCGCGTCTTAGCGCTACCCTTCAGAAGGCAGAAGGATTCCGAGAATCTAGGGCCAAACAGGTTATAGTTATCCTCTGGGGACTGACATTTTTTATTCACTGCGACAGAGATTCACTATATTAGATAATGCAAGAATAAACAAGTCTCTTTTTTTCTCCTGACAGATATTGTATTACCGTTTGCTATGCATGTTTTTATTATACTTTTTACAGCTCCTTCTCCGGAGTTTGTGCTTTCCGCACTTTTGATTCTACAGTGTCCACACAATCAGAATATTTTGATTATTTGAAAATATTTGAATATTTTGATAATTACCTATTAAATAAATAAATAATATTTTGACAGGATACTGATGTCCTTGAATGACTCTTGCTTCGGAACACTTTCTTTGAATTTTATGCTTTTTGTCATCACACTTGTTTTCTTCTATTATGGAACATTTTTTCACAGCATTTACGATCTGTTATTCAGATGAGATTTCACTAGTTTTCATTTCGCATTCCGCTTTGTATAAATCTTTAGACTTGGCTTAATTTCCATAGATGAGCTGAAACAATTTCTCTAATGACCCGTTTCCTCAAACATGAGCAATGCTGAAGTGAAGTATTTTTGTTCGAAGTTGTATTTTCTATGATCTCTTCAGATGATGTGGAGTTTTCAGTATAACGCAATCATTTAGTGTTAAAAAATGTACGCGGAACATGATTTTGGAACGTGGAACGTGATATTCGCTCACTATAATCTCTAGTTCACTCTATCCGAGTTCGCTTTATCCTAAGGCGACTTTATTGACTTATGGACAGTGGAAGGAATTTGTTTTCACGCCTCGATGCTCCAGGTTAATGAATCTTTGAAGCACGTCTCAAAATGGCTGACAGGTTGCGTTAGCATATGTACTTTAGAATCTGCAACTGAGGATGTGCACAGCGAGAGCTCGTAGGTTCGAGACTCGCCTGTGGCGGACTTTGACGCCAGATTGTCAGATTGGTCTACGCTCGTGATTGCATCGATGACAATGTACAGGTCAGCGGCTCAGTGCAGTCGTTTGCGTGGGTTACTTCAACTAATTCGTGGCGAATACACTAAACAACGGGACTTACCTCTGACACTTCCCTTTGCCTCTCCAATTGTTTGTGACCTAAAAAATGCTTTGATAATTTAAGGCTATGATTCTTAGTTAGAAACTGTATTGTAACCTCTCGTTCTGACATCATAATCATCATCGTTCTCGATCATAATAGGCCACATTTGCCTACACTGCCGCCACCCACCGTTTACATGCCCGTTTGCAAAGAATGGAAGAGGTGAGTTTGATGCAGAACGGAAATGAAGTTGTGACAACGACTGAAGGGTAGCGCTGCGATCGCGTGTGCACCTGGATCGACATTCTGTTGCACTCAGGCTGACTGGCTACTCTCATTTCCGGCGTTGATGTGGAAGCATGCTAATACCTTTTCTGTGGTTTGGGAAAAGAACCGTTATATTACCATCGAAATTCATCAGCTCCTAATAAAGACTTGTTTTGTATTTGCATTGCACATGTATTATATACATAGGAGAATAATGAAAATTTTACATTGAGAATTTAGAATAAAAACTTAAATAAACATAGGGTTTTCTTTGTGTGGTTACATATTTTCTCTGCCAGGAAAGTTACATATTTCTTTTTAATTTCGTTTATTCATTATCGCATTAACAGCAAGTTCATTAACGACCCCATGAATGATTATTAATATTGAGGTAACTAAGTGTAGTCAGTTATCAAGAGGACCGCCAGGTAGAATTCCCGCGTAAGCGTCTCTTTACACTCGCTCCTGCGTCACTACCCATCGACCAGAATTGCGATGGAATTAGGACGCTTCACAAGGGTAGGACTAGCCCCTCTGAAGTAGGCAAACTCGTTTCGTCAGAACAAATTTCATACCGGACCTCCTTGGTGAAAGGCAAGTGCCTTCCCTCTGAGCTTCCATTGGCCTGTGGTACAATTCTTCTCCTTGTGTTTACTGAAGTTTGAGTGTTTTTTGTTATAGTGAAGTCGATACATTTGAAGGAGTTTGTAATTTTCGAAAATACAATAAATTATACAGAGGTATTCGTGTGTTTCGTCATGGTCAAGGTAAAAAGGATCCATAATCCTAAAACCGAATTTAAATATGTCTGTCTGAAATATGGAAAATATGTAGTACGAACTACCATACTATTACTACAACCATACACAGTTTGATTTGATCATGTTTGATCATGATTGATCATATTTGATCATGTGTCATCATCATTGATCATATTTGACAATAGAATAATTTTCACACAACATTCGCATATTTATTCATGTGTATCATCCGGTGTAATTGGAACCAGAAGAAAATCAAAGAGAAACATTGCACACGAAGATAGTTTCATTCACATTCCACAGAAATTTAACTTTGAAAATCAATACGTATTAAAAATGTATCTCCGTTAGCAACATCGCTGGTCGCGCCAGATTGATTGAAAAGTCAACTGGTGAGTTAATGAAAATAAAATTAATAATAATATTATTAATAATAATTCTTAAATATTATTATAAAATAATATTACACGTATACTAATAATTAATAAAATATAATGTTTAATTATTAACTACAAAATTCAGACATCAAACGGACGGTTGTAAAGGCATGTAAGTTTTAGTCAACGAAGGTCCTGTTTGTCATTGTGAGTTTATCACTTATTCAATATTCACGTCTTCATATTTATGTTTTCAATATTTAAGGCACATATCAATTTTAACTTATAACGAGAAATATGTTTCACGGATATATAAAATATCACTTCTCAAAAAGCATTTGCATTCACAAACCCTTTGATTGAAAAAGAAATTTAAGCTTTCTGAACACTGCGCTAACACCTATTAAATACTAGCGTTTTACTTCTTATTCTTATGCACAGATAAACATTACTTGGACATTTAGAATTGTATAACTCCTTGTGGAATTCCCTTGTCAAAGTGGTACATGAATCTAAGTGTGACAATTACGCAACACGAGATCTGGGTGTCTTACTTCAGAAATGTTTTGCTGAGAATATCAGTGCCCGCCTGTTAATGCAACACTCTCGACAAAAGTGTATCGGAATTTGCGTGCGGTACAGGCGCTGCCATCCGCTTTTCAGGGTATCTTTCAGTTGAGTTAGTGTTCACCCGAACTAAAAAGATGTAGCATATATTATGTAGTAAACTAACAATATCTATATCTGGAAATCGTCGCCGAATGGTTCTATTATGCCGAAATGTCGAAAAATATCCGAGAAGTTTAAATGAAAAATGAGTAATATTGCCGCCGCGCAAAGCTCATAGTGTAGTCATTAGTAATAAGTTTTGTTTAGATGTTGTTCATGGCCTCCGGAAGATATATTTTTACTTACGTTAATATTTATTGAGTTTTTTACATTATTCATTATTTTTTGGTATCTTGGTAATCATTAGGCTACTATGAATAGTTAAGACTGGTTATCGAATCATGACTTCCAGGCCACGGTTTTAAAGTCAACAAATACTGCTTATCCATGAATAAAAACATTAGTAAAGACTTCAGACTCAGTAAAAAGAAAGTATTTTCACAAAGTTAACAACTACTATCACTACTTCAAAATAATGTCTGACAAAAGGGAGGTTATTTTGTGTGTTTCTAAATGAAATATTTGATTCATTTTATTACTTTTAACATCTTTATGTCGCATAATTGATGTATTATAAGCATAATTGTATCATAATTGAAGAGTATTAGTATTTCCAAAGGAACCCATTTTAAAGTTACAAGTAGTTATAGCAAAGTTTTAAGGATAAACATGAAATAAATTTAATGTTTATCACATTGAATGTTTCATTTTTCGCTTTCCCCCTTAGGTAATTTAATGAAAAAAGAGTTCTATTTCCTCCAATAGTTCCCGCAATTACTTTAAAAAGGAATATAAAGCAGAAAAAGCATTTGTAATTATTTTCAAACATGGCGCGTTTATGTGGCATGAGATTGATACAAATTTAATCTGTGCTTAGTTGTTTCTAATTTTTAGAATCAATTAGAAGTAAACCAAATGATGAAACACAGATTTTCAGAGTGCTACACTATAACAAAATAAAAGTCGGGTAAAATAACTCCCAAACCGGGAATACTTCTACTCAACCAAAAAAAGGCGATTTTAATGCTACATATTTTGCGAATGGTGGTAAACGAAGTGGTGGTTTGCGAAAATTGGTAAAGAATGAGCTACTTCGAACGAAAGAGAAGGATGAAAGGCTCAATACGGAGGATGTTTCACTAGGAAAGATGCAAACGTCAGAGACAAGAAAATTTGCAGAAACGGACAGATGGAGACACAAAGAATGAGGGATATAGAAAAAGAAAGGGAAAGGCATTCAAATAGACGGAGTGAAGAAGATAGATAGACGTAAAACAAATGAAGGCGTTGGTAAAGATGAAGAAGGAGAGAAGGGTGGAGATGGGAGGGGGAGAGAGGGAGGGGGAGAGAGGGGGGGGGGAGAGGGAGTGAGGATGGAGAGAGAGGGAGAGGGGATGGAGAGAGAGGGAGAGGGGATGGAGAGAGAGGGAGAGAGGATGGAGAGAGAGGGAGAGAGGATGGAGAGAGAGTGAGGGAGGGAGGGAGAGAGGGAGGGAGGAAGGGAGGCAGAGAGGGAGAGAGAGAGGGAGGGAGAGTAACGCACGGGTAAAGAAAGTGTACAAAACGAAAGCAGCAGAAGGAGAGTGCGCAGGCCGGTCGGAGAGCGGGGCAGAGGCGTGGGCGGAGCGCGGGGGCACGGCTCGCCCTCCGCTCCGCAACGGTTGAATAACGCTTAATGTCCGACGGCTCTCGCAACGATGGCCCATTAAACTGCAGAAGTAGCGTTAAACAATTTTGTAGTAACATATGTCAGTACACAGGGCGGGCAGCCGCGACAAGTGTTTAACTCTCCATATCCTTTAATTCACCCGGGCCCGGCCTCGCACGTCATTTCGAGAGCTCCGCTGTGCCGCGCGGAGTGGCGCGCAGGCGGGGGCGGCGGCGGGGAAGGCAGCGAGGGTGAGAGTGGGGGTGATGGCGGGTGCAAAGGTGAGGGCGGGGCGAGGCGGGCGGCGAGGCCAAAGGAAGAGAAGGCGTGGTGCGGGTGCGACAGAAGGAGCGTCAGTGTGGGTGGAGAGTGGAGAGAGGATTGGGGAGAGTAGGGGCGGGGGGTGAAGTCTGGTAGGAGCGCTTAGGGATGAGAGGGGTGAAGCGTGGAGGGGCGGGTGTGGAGCAGGGGGAGGCGACCAGAAGCGGCGGGAGCGGGCAGTGCAGCCAAAGTGGAGTGACTGTGTTTACGACCTCTGCTGCCGACCACGCGTCTCACTTCCACTCGAGAGTTCTTGGGACGACAAGGAGGTGGAGGCAGTGTGGATAAAGCGACTGAGTTTCGTACAGTAGTTGCTTGTACTAGCGATGGAAATAAGTTACTTCACGGCAATAGCATGTAGGAAGATTCAAGAAAGACGAACAGAGAAGACTAGATCGAAATTCGTAGTTGGATGGTTCTGGTGCCGGATTTGGTTAGCGTGAAGGCCAAGTGAGACCATCTATTATTAAAGTATATGGATATATAAGTATTCGAAAAGCGAATTCTGTTTTACACATCTCCCACAATTAAATGCGGTATGAAGAAACACGCGGTTTGCAACTGTGCGTTCTCCTATTGGGAAATTGGTGACTTTGAAATTGAGAAGCGAGCTGTGGTGTTTAAAGATTTTGCCAGAATGACCATCAATGCTGCCTATTCCGTAAAACGATTCTGATTCCAAGAAGTTATATAGTCATATTTCAGTGAAAAACCCAACAACTATAAAACAAATGTTTAATTATGTATATATATATATATATATATATATATATATATATATATATATATATATATATTGAAACCCAGATTATGTGTTTCATTACACTAATTAAATCATTAGTGTAAGAATTCAATAGCTATTCTGGACTGCGCGGTGCGAGCGCCGGGCGCTGCGAGCAGCGGGCAGCCGGCAACGGTCGCCGCCGCCACCGGTGCCCGCCGGGAGGCGAGCGTGAGAACGGCGGGTACAAGCGTGGCAGCGCGCACGTGCAAAAAGTTCGTTAGTTGGATTGAGGCGGCCGCCGCCGAAGGATGTGCCGACGTGCGGCCGGCGAAGGAGAGGTTAGCAGAGCGGCGACCAGTGCGGACGTGTAGCGAGGGCTCTCTGCTAGTGAATGGGCGCATGTAATACGCGACATAGTTATGTGATTAGGAATCGCAAAGTAATGGACATGTAAACAGAACATTAGAAGTATCAGTATAGTAAAAGATTAGTGTTGGTAAAATAATTGACGTCGCTCTTATTAGTTGGTGCGGAGGGAACATTCTTGAAAGCGTGCGGTACAGAACTGTGACCAGTATACGGAGTAGGCGGGGGTCGTGTAATTAAACCCACTAATGGACAGTGATTCGAGGAAGGGGCGCAGCCGAGGTATCAAGATCCTGTTCGGGGAAGAATTGTTGGAGCATCAGCCGTGGATGATCACCACGCCATCTGCTGCCGACGGCCCGCAGCAGTAGCAGAGGTCGACAACCCTGTCGGCACGAGCGGCTCGACGAACCTCATAGGTATTCAAACGGGGCCCCGAAGGTATGAAAGTTGTATTTTACTCTTAATCTTGGTACCAAGGCGGAGTATAAAAAAACGGTGTCCGATTATGTAAATAGTAACTTTGATTTAAAATAAATCTTGTCATAATTGTATTTCTATGTATGAATAACTTCCCCAACGTTGCACCGACTTATCCTAGGACCCATTCACGTAAAAGACACCCTCTCTTAGTGTGATATTGCAGTGAAGATACCCGGCACCACCAGGTACGTCACAGCTGGCGCCCGAACATGTGGATAACGTATAATTAAGAAATGTGGTCCTAGGGAAATTGGTGAAATGTTGGAAAACAATGTGCATGTAATTGTTGTATAGTAATGCAGGGTATAGATGAGAAGCAGGCAGTACAAAGTGTATTATTATAGAGTACAAAAAAATAACAATACATGTGTTAGCAAACACATGCACAAGTCAAGTAAGCATAATGAAATGTTAATAATTACAAAAATGTTGTTGCGTAACTAATTGCGGGCTGACATAGGCAATTATTTGTGAGCATCCAATATATAGTTAATATTGTAGTTACTGAGGTTATGAAGGCTATACATGCACATGTTACAAATAATATAATGTAATAGAATTCCAAATTTTGTAAGACATATTAATAATATTTGAACTGCTTGGCAATTTTTTATAACATGGAAACCAAAGAAATGGGGAAGTAGTAATAATTCTTATGAGAATATAAAGGTGGTTAATAGTGTTGTACAAATTATGCACAAAATTGTTTTTTTTGCTGGGAACGTTCACTCAGTAGTGCACTGTCTATTGGTGATGGTAAAGTGTGGGGAATTTATTAGAAAAGATACCAGGGTGGGAAATATATACCAGCAGTGTGAATGTTTGTTGTGAATATCTATATGATATTATTGAGGAAAATTTAGGGAGGAGATATGACATGCAAATGTGAATGATGATTATGTATATAATATAGCAATAAGTGTGTTGAAAAGTAATGTCAATTAATAAGGGATTTATTATAATTTGAAAGCATTGTTGTGTAATAGTATTAATGAGTCTATTAGCAGTGTATATGTGTTTCAATGGTAATAATATTATGTATTGTGAGGATTATGTTTATGCATTGGTAGGTGAGTGGAAATGTATATGGTTATTAAATTAGTGTTATTGTGTTTTGGTGGTGAGTGAGGGTTGTCCGTCATTAGTTAGCAATTGAAATAGGTGTGCATTAATCCATTCACGAAGGATACAGTGTTGTGGCGGATATAGTTAATTCATAGGATAACTGTGATATCGTTGGTAGGTGAGGCAAGTGGAAAATTTGTGCGGTATTTTAGTGTAGTGAGAATCGATCGTACAGCTCAAAGCAACAGAATGGAGGCGCAAAATGTAGTGCTGGACCGGGAAGAGAAGACGGATGAAGTAGGGGAGATAGATGTAGGAATCGATAATAGCATGTCATCGGAAAGCAGGGATAGTGGTATTGGAAGTCGGTTGGATGATACGTCAGGGGACAGTTTTAATAAAGATGTACAAGTTACGTCAACACCGATGATTCAGGTAGCAGGAAATTCAAATCGGGGGGGTGGAGAAGATATCCATCCAAATGGAATGCAGATGTTGATGAAGATGTTAGAAGAACAGAATAGGAAGTTATTAGATGAACAGAGTAGGAAAGCAGAAGAACGGGATAGGAAGGCAGACGAACAGAATAGGAAGATGTTCGAACAACTAAATGGGAAATTAGATGAACAGAATCGGAAGATATTGGAAGGACAGAATGAACAGAAAATATTCACAGAGGAGCAGAACAGGAGGTTAGCTGAAGAACTGAATAGGAAAGTAGAGGAACAGAATAAGAAGTTGGCTGAAGAATTGAATGGGAGATTAGATGAACAGGATAGGAAATTCGAGGAACGGATCAGCAAATTACAAGAGGAATTAAGTGGGAGAATAGGACGCGCCGAAGAACAAATTGAGTTAACGAAGAATGAGATGACTAAAATTGCGGAGCGGGTAGAAAGTCATGAGCAATGGACTGCCGAAGAATTAGGGAAACAGAAAAAGGAGTTAGAATCCCAAGTAATTAGTCTGGGGGGAGAATTAGAGAATAAGTTATGCCAGCAATTAGATGCTAAAACCGCTAAGCAGGACGAGAAAATTGAAAGGATGCAGTTAGTAGTCAAGGAAGAAATGCAGGAGAATAAGCGGGAATGCGAAGAGAAGGTTGTGTTATTACGAACAGAGATTGAACAAATAAAAGAATGCAAGGCATCCCCAATTGCAGCAAGCGGGACGGTACCATTTACCCCTCCAAGATCACTAAAATTTTCAGGAGACGGGAAAGAAAATCCATGTATATTTATGAAGGCAGCAGAACGACATCTAGATGTTATCAATACTTCGGAAAGGTGTAAAATACAATTATTATATTTAATGTTAGAAGGCAACGCAAGGATATGGGCCGATACATTTGATAAGTTTCCCGAATCAGTAAAGGCATTTAAAGATCGATTCCTTGAGCGGTACTGGAATGAGGAAATTCAAATTAATTTTAAAATTAGCCTGATGAATAATCATTACAACCAGTCCATGGGAAGTTTGCGGGAATACGCAACAAGGCGTATTATGGAATACAAAACGCTATCCCCACCGATGAGCGATCAGGAAATAATATGTGTATTGACGAGACAGTTCCCAGTCACAGTGCAGAATCTTTTACGTAGTGTGCAGCATACCGACCTGGAAAGATTCCAGAATGTGTTAGGAGGGTACGACTTGACATTCGCAGGCGTACCAAAGAACAGAAATGAAGGAAATGTTAATATGGTTAGATCGGAACGTAACCAGGGGCAAGGGAGTGACAGGAGCAATGATTACCAGAGAAATCAACGTGGGAGAGGGGGAGACGGATGGAGACCAGAGCCGGGGAACCAGAGGCCGGACTGGAATAGATCTAATTCAAACCGTACGGAGACGCGAGGTGGGGGCGGGAATGCACCCGACCGATTAGCACAGCCTAGCACAAGTAGTGATCAAGGACACTATTTAAACTAATAGAGTCCGCGGTGATAGGTGGCCCCATTGCGGACGCGGAAATCGATGAAGTAAATGCGGTCTCCATAAACGCTATGCAAACGGTAACTCACGATACCCAACCGTGGCGGAGATGTAAGAACTCAGCGGTCAGAATCAGGAAATGTCCCACGATAATGATAGAATGTGAAGGTATAATTAAAGAAGCTTTAGTAGACACAGGGTGCACGACTACAGTAGTATCAGAGGAAATGTATGAGGAGTTAAAAGCAACAGGAAAAAAGATAATGTGTTTGCCTATGAATAGGGCGTATGTGATTGGAGCCACTCAGAAGAAGTCAAGCCCCATCACAAAACAAATCATGTTTCGAGCCAAGATTGGCAACCAAGTATATGAGATGGTGGCCCTGGTAGTCAAAAAATTATTGTATTCGGTAATCATAGGGACGGATTTTCTGGTCGATCACAGAGCATTCATAGATCTAGAACGGCAAGTGGTGGAGCTGGGGAGCCAGGCGATAGGATTTGACTTGGGGATGGACGAAGAATACGAAGCGTGTACGGGCGTAATGGCAGAAGATTCATTAGAAGAACAGCTGAGGCAGCAAACGGAAAAGCAGATTGAGAAATCTGCGGAAGAACAGAGCAAAGAATTAGGTAAACAGAAAAGATCCGAGGAGGAACAGAATAGGAAGGCGGAGGAACGGAATAGAAAACTAATAAAAGAACAGAACGGGGAGGTGGTTGAAGAACAGATTAAGAAGCCGGCAGAAGAAATGGGAAGAATCACAGAAGAACGGAATAGGAAGCTCATCGAAATATGCGAAAAACCGTATGGGAAAGCGGAGGAACTGGATAGGAAAGATGAGGTGCTAAAATTTCAATCATGCCATCAAATAGATGCTAGGGTAGCGGTAACAGATAGAAACGAGGGGATGACGAACCAAATCCATGAGGAAGTCAAGACAGCGGAGGGCAAAACGGAGGTCCAAATCGAGACCGAGGAGGATGTTTATAAAGTGAAAGTGAAAACGGAAGAATTGAAGTTAATAATGGAAGAAGAAATGGAAATGAAAATAGAAGAAATGGAGCGTATAGTAGAAGAAGAAACCGTGGAAAATATACAAGGGTGCGAAGAGAAAAGAGTACAAGAAGAGTTTAAACAGGAAGAAGACGAGAAAACGTCGCCAAGTGTCAAGTATGGGGTGACACAAATTATGCCTCCAAAGTCGATGAAATCTCTGGGAGATGGGGCGGAAAACCCTAAGGTAGTTATGCGAGCAGAAGAACGGCACCTAGCATCAAACAACATATTGGAAGGATATAAGGTCCAGTTATTACACTCAATTTTAGAAGAGAACGCCAGGACGTGGGCAGAGAATTTTGGTATATTTCCGGAATTTTTAAAGGTATTTGAAGACAAGATTTCCGTACGAAAACGGAGCGAAGAAACTCAAATAAACATCAAGAGCGACCAGAGGAATAGCCATTACAACTACATCACGGGAAATAGTAGTGGATACAGAATGAAGAGCATTATGGAACCAACAACATTAGTTGCTCCTATAAAATATCAAGGAATTAGTTGCATGTTAACGCAACAGTATCTTGTCACCGTGCAGAGCTTACTGGGCAGAGCAGATCATACCGATTTAGGAAGGGGTTTGAAGATATTGGAGAGGTACGAAGTCACCTTTGCAGACGCCCCAAAGCATGGGAATGAAGGAGATGTAGGCAGGTCCAAAATGGAGCGAAGTCAGGGGCGAGGGAAGAATGATGGTATAGTCAACCATTGGTACAAACGTAGAAGAGGTCGTAGCTGGAAATGGGACGACACTTACCAAGATGTGCCCAACACGCTGGAAGCTATGTCCTACAACTGTGATTTAGGAAATCACTGTCAGCAAAATGGGGATGAACCGTCATACAAGAAACAAAACATAGTAGGACACCACAAGCTTCAAATCGGACACCTGGTTCAACATGGATGGAAAATAGTGAAGTGTAAATAAGTGCAAGATTAGTGTTAATATACGTAATTACATGTTAATTCGATTTTAGGTTATAAGTGTATATAGGGCGTCGAGCAATATGCAAACGAGTGCAACCATCGGCAGTGACGATGTTACTAGTGTGAATTTTGTCCAGAAGCGGGAAAAATTCAAAAAAAGAAAGGGGGGGGTGATGAAACCCAGATTATGTGTTTCATTACACTAATTAAATCATTAGTGTAAGAATTCAATAGCTATTCTGGACTGCGCGGTGCGAGCGCCGGGCGCTGCGAGCAGCGGGCAGCCGGCAACGGTCGCCGCCGCCACCGGTGCCCGCCGGGAGGCGAGCGTGAGAACGGCGGGTACAAGCGTGGCAGCGCGCACGTGCAAAAAGTTCGTTAGTTGGATTGAGGCGGCCGCCGCCGAAGGATGTGCCGACGTGCGGCCGGCGAAGGAGAGGTTAGCAGAGCGGCGACCAGTGCGGACGTGTAGCGAGGGCTCTCTGCTAGTGAATGGACGCATGTAATACGCGACATAGTTATGTGATTAGGAATCGCAAAGTAATGGACATGTAAACAGAACATTAGAAGTATCAGTATAGTAAAAGATTAGTGTTGGTAAAATAATTGACGTCGCTCTTATTAGTTGGTGCGGAGGGAACATTCTTGAAAGCGTGCGGTACAGAACTGTGACCAGTATACGGAGTAGGCGGGGGTCGTGTAATTAAACCCACTAATGGACAGTGATTCGAGGAAGGGGCGCAGCCGAGGTATCAAGATCCTGTTCGGGGAAGAATTGTTGGAGCATCAGCCGTGGATGATCACCACGCCATCTGCTGCCGACGGCCCGCAGCAGTAGCAGAGGTCGACAACCCTGTCGGCACGAGCGGCTCGACGAACCTCATAGGTATTCAAACGGGGCCCCGAAGGTATGAAAGTTGTATTTTACTCTTAATCTTGGTACCAAGGCGGAGTATAAAAAAACGGTGTCCGATTATGTAAATAGTAACTTTGATTTAAAATAAATCTTGTCATAATTGTATTTCTATGTATGAATAACTTCCCCAACGTTGCACCGACTTATCCTAGGACCCATTCACGTAAAAGACACCCTCTCTTAGTGTGATATTGCAGTGAAGATACCCGGCACCACCAGGTACGTCACAGCTGGCGCCCGAACATGTGGATAACGTATAATTAAGAAATGTGGTCCTAGGGAAATTGGTGAAATGTTGGAAAACAATGTGCATGTAATTGTTGTATAGTAATGCAGGGTATAGATGAGAAGCAGGCAGTACAAAGTGTATTATTATAGAGTACAAAAAAAATAACAATACATGTGTTAGCAAACACATGCACAAGTCAAGTAAGCATAATGAAATGTTAATAATTACAAAAATGTTGTTGCGTAACTAATTGCGGGCTGACATAGGCAATTATTTGTGAGCATCCAATATATAGTTAATATTGTAGTTACTGAGGTTATGAAGGCTATACATGCACATGTTACAAATAATATAATGTAATAGAATTCCAAATTTTGTAAGACATATTAATAATATTTGAACTGCTTGGCAATTTTTTATAACATGGAAACCAAAGAAATGGGGAAGTAGTAATAATTCTTATGAGAATATAAAGGTGGTTAATAGTGTTGTACAAATTATGCACAAAATTGTTTTTTTTGCTGGGAACGTTCACTCAGTAGTGCACTGTCTATTGGTGATGGTAAAGTGTGGGGAATTTATTAGAAAAGATACCAGGGTGGGAAATATATACCAGCAGTGTGAATGTTTGTTGTGAATATCTATATGATATTATTGAGGAAAATTTAGGGAGGAGATATGACATGCAAATGTGAATGATGATTATGTATATAATATAGCAATAAGTGTGTTGAAAAGTAATGTCAATTAATAAGGGATTTATTATAATTTGAAAGCATTGTTGTGTAATAGTATTAATGAGTCTATTAGCAGTGTATATGTGTTTCAATGGTAATAATATTATGTATTGTGAGGATTATGTTTATGCATTGGTAGGTGAGTGGAAATGTATATGGTTATTAAATTAGTGTTATTGTGTTTTGGTGGTGAGTGAGGGTTGTCCGTCATTAGTTAGCAATTGAAATAGGTGTGCATTAATCCATTCACGAAGGATACAGTGTTGTGGCGGATATAGTTAATTCATAGGATAACTGTGATATCGTTGGTAGGTGAGGCAAGTGGAAAATTTGTGCGGTATTTTAGTGTAGTGAGAATCGATCGGACAGCTCAAAGCAACAGAATGGAGGCGCAAAATGTAGTGCTGGACCGGGAAGAGAAGACGGATGAAGTAGGGGAGATAGATGTAGGAATCGATAATAGCATGTCATCGGAAAGCAGGGATAGTGGTATTGGAAGTCGGTTGGATGATACGTCAGGGGACAGTTTTAATAAAGATGTACAAGTTACGTCAACACCGATGATTCAGGTAGCAGGAAATTCAAATCGGGGGGGTGGAGAAGATATCCATCCAAATGGAATGCAGATGTTGATGAAGATGTTAGAAGAACAGAATAGGAAGTTATTAGATGAACAGAGTAGGAAAGCAGAAGAACGGGATAGGAAGGCAGACGAACAGAATAGGAAGATGTTCGAACAACTAAATGGGAAATTAGATGAACAGAATCGGAAGATATTGGAAGGACAGAATGAACAGAAAATATTCACAGAGGAGCAGAACAGGAGGTTAGCTGAAGAACTGAATAGGAAAGTAGAGGAACAGAATAAGAAGTTGGCTGAAGAATTGAATGGGAGATTAGATGAACAGGATAGGAAATTCGAGGAACGGATCAGCAAATTACAAGAGGAATTAAGTGGGAGAATAGGACGCGCCGAAGAACAAATTGAGTTAACGAAGAATGAGATGACTAAAATTGCGGAGCGGGTAGAAAGTCATGAGCAATGGACTGCCGAAGAATTAGGGAAACAGAAAAAGGAGTTAGAATCCCAAGTAATTAGTCTGGGGGGAGAATTAGAGAATAAGTTATGCCAGCAATTAGATGCTAAAACCGCTAAGCAGGACGAGAAAATTGAAAGGATGCAGTTAGTAGTCAAGGAAGAAATGCAGGAGAATAAGCGGGAATGCGAAGAGAAGGTTGTGTTATTACGAACAGAGATTGAACAAATAAAAGAATGCAAGGCATCCCCAATTGCAGCAAGCGGGACGGTACCATTTACCCCTCCAAGATCACTAAAATTTTCAGGAGACGGGAAAGAAAATCCATGTATATTTATGAAGGCAGCAGAACGACATCTAGATGTTATCAATACTTCGGAAAGGTGTAAAATACAATTATTATATTTAATGTTAGAAGGCAACGCAAGGATATGGGCCGATACATTTGATAAGTTTCCCGAATCAGTAAAGGCATTTAAAGATCGATTCCTTGAGCGGTACTGGAATGAGGAAATTCAAATTAATTTTAAAATTAGCCTGATGAATAATCATTACAACCAGTCCATGGGAAGTTTGCGGGAATACGCAACAAGGCGTATTATGGAATACAAAACGCTATCCCCACCGATGAGCGATCAGGAAATAATATGTGTATTGACGAGACAGTTCCCAGTCACAGTGCAGAATCTTTTACGTAGTGTGCAGCATACCGACCTGGAAAGATTCCAGAATGTGTTAGGAGGGTACGACTTGACATTCGCAGGCGTACCAAAGAACAGAAATGAAGGAAATGTTAATATGGTTAGATCGGAACGTAACCAGGGGCAAGGGAGTGACAGGAGCAATGATTACCAGAGAAATCAACGTGGGAGAGGGGGAGACGGATGGAGACCAGAGCCGGGGAACCAGAGGCCGGACTGGAATAGATCTAATTCAAACCGTACGGAGACGCGAGGTGGGGGCGGGAATGCACCCGACCGATTAGCACAGCCTAGCACAAGTAGTGATCAAGGACACTATTTAAACTAATAGAGTCCGCGGTGATAGGTGGCCCCATTGCGGACGCGGAAATCGATGAAGTAAATGCGGTCTCCATAAACGCTATGCAAACGGTAACTCACGATACCCAACCGTGGCGGAGATGTAAGAACTCAGCGGTCAGAATCAGGAAATGTCCCACGATAATGATAGAATGTGAAGGTATAATTAAAGAAGCTTTAGTAGACACAGGGTGCACGACTACAGTAGTATCAGAGGAAATGTATGAGGAGTTAAAAGCAACAGGAAAAAAGATAATGTGTTTGCCTATGAATAGGGCGTATGTGATTGGAGCCACTCAGAAGAAGTCAAGCCCCATCACAAAACAAATCATGTTTCGAGCCAAGATTGGCAACCAAGTATATGAGATGGTGGCCCTGGTAGTCAAAAAATTATTGTATTCGGTAATCATAGGGACGGATTTTCTGGTCGATCACAGAGCATTCATAGATCTAGAACGGCAAGTGGTGGAGCTGGGGAGCCAGGCGATAGGATTTGACTTGGGGATGGACGAAGAATACGAAGCGTGTACGGGCGTAATGGCAGAAGATTCATTAGAAGAACAGCTGAGGCAGCAAACGGAAAAGCAGATTGAGAAATCTGCGGAAGAACAGAGCAAAGAATTAGGTAAACAGAAAAGATCCGAGGAGGAACAGAATAGGAAGGCGGAGGAACGGAATAGAAAACTAATAAAAGAACAGAACGGGGAGGTGGTTGAAGAACAGATTAAGAAGCCGGCAGAAGAAATGGGAAGAATCACAGAAGAACGGAATAGGAAGCTCATCGAAATATGCGAAAAACCGTATGGGAAAGCGGAGGAACTGGATAGGAAAGATGAGGTGCTAAAATTTCAATCATGCCATCAAATAGATGCTAGGGTAGCGGTAACAGATAGAAACGAGGGGATGACGAACCAAATCCATGAGGAAGTCAAGACAGCGGAGGGCAAAACGGAGGTCCAAATCGAGACCGAGGAGGATGTTTATAAAGTGAAAGTGAAAACGGAAGAATTGAAGTTAATAATGGAAGAAGAAATGGAAATGAAAATAGAAGAAATGGAGCGTATAGTAGAAGAAGAAACCGTGGAAAATATACAAGGGTGCGAAGAGAAAAGAGTACAAGAAGAGTTTAAACAGGAAGAAGACGAGAAAACGTCGCCAAGTGTCAAGTATGGGGTGACACAAATTATGCCTCCAAAGTCGATGAAATCTCTGGGAGATGGGGCGGAAAACCCTAAGGTAGTTATGCGAGCAGAAGAACGGCACCTAGCATCAAACAACATATTGGAAGGATATAAGGTCCAGTTATTACACTCAATTTTAGAAGAGAACGCCAGGACGTGGGCAGAGAATTTTGGTATATTTCCGGAATTTTTAAAGGTATTTGAAGACAAGATTTCCGTACGAAAACGGAGCGAAGAAACTCAAATAAACATCAAGAGCGACCAGAGGAATAGCCATTACAACTACATCACGGGAAATAGTAGTGGATACAGAATGAAGAGCATTATGGAACCAACAACATTAGTTGCTCCTATAAAATATCAAGGAATTAGTTGCATGTTAACGCAACAGTATCTTGTCACCGTGCAGAGCTTACTGGGCAGAGCAGATCATACCGATTTAGGAAGGGGTTTGAAGATATTGGAGAGGTACGAAGTCACCTTTGCAGACGCCCCAAAGCATGGGAATGAAGGAGATGTAGGCAGGTCCAAAATGGAGCGAAGTCAGGGGCGAGGGAAGAATGATGGTATAGTCAACCATTGGTACAAACGTAGAAGAGGTCGTAGCTGGAAATGGGACGACACTTACCAAGATGTGCCCAACACGCTGGAAGCTATGTCCTACAACTGTGATTTAGGAAATCACTGTCAGCAAAATGGGGATGAACCGTCATACAAGAAACAAAACATAGTAGGACACCACAAGCTTCAAATCGGACACCTGGTTCAACATGGATGGAAAATAGTGAAGTGTAAATAAGTGCAAGATTAGTGTTAATATACGTAATTACATGTTAATTCGATTTTAGGTTATAAGTGTATATAGGGCGTCGAGCAATATGCAAACGAGTGCAACCATCGGCAGTGACGATGTTACTAGTGTGAATTTTGTCCAGAAGCGGGAAAAATTCAAAAAAAGAAAGGGGGTGGTGATGAAACCCAGATTATGTGTTTCATTACACTAATTAAATCATTAGTGTAAGAATTCAATAGCTATTCTGGACTGCGCGGTGCGAGCGCCGGGCGCTGCGAGCAGCGGGCAGCCGGCAACGGTCGCCGCCGCCACCGGTGCCCGCCGGGAGGCGAGCGTGAGAACGGCGGGTACAAGCGTGGCAGCGCGCACGTGCAAAAAGTTCGTTAGTTGGATTGAGGCGGCCGCCGCCGAAGGATGTGCCGACGTGCGGCCGGCGAAGGAGAGGTTAGCAGAGCGGCGACCAGTGCGGACGTGTAGCGAGGGCTCTCTGCTAGTGAATGGACGCATGTAATACGCGACATAGTTATGTGATTAGGAATCGCAAAGTAATGGACATGTAAACAGAACATTAGAAGTATCAGTATAGTAAAAGATTAGTGTTGGTAAAATAATTGACGTCGCTCTTATTAGTTGGTGCGGAGGGAACATTCTTGAAAGCGTGCGGTACAGAACTGTGACCAGTATACGGAGTAGGCGGGGGTCGTGTAATTAAACCCACTAATGGACAGTGATTCGAGGAAGGGGCGCAGCCGAGGTATCAAGATCCTGTTCGGGGAAGAATTGTTGGAGCATCAGCCGTGGATGATCACCACGCCATCTGCTGCCGACGGCCCGCAGCAGTAGCAGAGGTCGACAACCCTGTCGGCACGAGCGGCTCGACGAACCTCATAGGTATTCAAACGGGGCCCCGAAGGTATGAAAGTTGTATTTTACTCTTAATCTTGGTACCAAGGCGGAGTATAAAAAAACGGTGTCCGATTATGTAAATAGTAACTTTGATTTAAAATAAATCTTGTCATAATTGTATTTCTATGTATGAATAACTTCCCCAACGTTGCACCGACTTATCCTAGGACCCATTCACGTAAAAGACACCCTCTCTTAGTGTGATATTGCAGTGAAGATACCCGGCACCACCAGGTACGTCACAATATATATATATATATATATAATATATATATATATATATATATATATATAAATTCTTAAAGGTACAAGATTGAAACACTCTAAAAGAACAGGATTTCTTCTTAAGAAGTGGTTTGACATAGAAACTGTTACGGTTGATGGTGGAGCTGGTTTTGCTTGAAAATGAAGTATGGATTTTAGTGTTCAATGGTGGGGTTACGTTTACGTCGTTGTATAGAAATGATGTAAGCCAAAGGAGTCCGAATAACACACTGTCAGTGGAAGATGCAATAAATATGATGGTAAGGATGCTCCTACATAATGTGATCAAAAGTGTCCGGACACGTGGCTGAAAATGAGTTACCAGTTCGTGGCGCCCTCCATCAATAGTGCTGGAATTGAATAGGAAGTTGGCCGACCCTTAGCCTTGATGACAGCTTTTACTCTCGCAGGCATACTTTCAATCAAGTACCGGGTTTCTTGGGGAATGGCAGCCCATTCTTCACGGAATGCTGCACTCAGGAGAAGTATCGATGTAGGTCAGTGAGGCCTGGCACGAAATCTACGTCCCCAAACATGCCAAAGGTTTTCGATGGAATTCAAGTCAGGACTCTGAGCAGGTCAGTCTATTACAGGGATATTATTGTCGTGTACTCACTCCGCTACAGACCGTGCAGTATGAACAGGTGCTCGATCGTGTTGAAAGATGCAATCACCATCCCCGAATTGCTCTTGAACAATGGGGCGCAAAAAGGTGTTTAAAACATCAACGTAGGCCTGTACCGTGATAGTGTCACAAAAAACAAAAGAGGGGTGCAAGTTCCCTCCATGAAATACACGACGGATGCCTGTGATAACATAGTGAATATTGTGGAGAAAACAGCAATAGAAAACTTTATAAACGTTATAGTTGAAAGTAATAAACATGATATGTTCAAACAGTTTTGAAACACTTAAGTACTTTAGCATTTTCATTGGTTGTGAACGTTACTAATTCTTAACAAACAATGCTTCACAAACAAGATCATTTCAAATGGAAAGTAAACTCAATTCAGTCAGGGTTTTTGTCACGTGTCCAATTGAAGTAGTGCTGAGATCGTTTCATGTTTTCCTTCCCAGCATTATGTTCAATATTATTACCTGCATATGTCACAACCAGGTTTATTGTTACATAAATGAAGAAACGATAAAAATAATAAAAAGACACTTTATTGTTTTCCAACAAACAAAACGTAAGTTTTTGCACGTCATTCAAAGTATACATTATCACACACTGAAAGATGGAAGGAAGATCCGATTACAATGCTAGTAAGACCCGAAAAAATGAGATATACCTCGTTTAAAATGGACGTAAAAATCGGAATAAATGTGAAAAAATAATTGGAATCCTCATTACGCGAACACACAATTCCATTGAGTTCATTATATTCCATCGCAAAATTTAAATGACTGGGGCATCCGGAGCTATATGCTCTCTCCGCAGTGGCGATTCTTTGAATCGAACGCAAAATATAGAATATTTGATAACGGCATGAAAGGCTATCGCAAACGAGATCTGCGCTGCGATATAATCATTTTTTCGGCAAAATGATTATGGTAGACGTATCATGACTCCCCTTCCTACACATGTCTGCAGTTTTATGTCGTCCCAGAGTCACATGTCTTTCCTAAACGTGATACCTTTGTCTTGGGTCTTAATATTTAAGAAAGCGAATATATTTTTTGAGCAATGAAAACATCGTACGAGGAGAGGTTCTAGATTTCACGGCCGGCAGAGACAGACCCCTTAAAGTAGATATTCGTAACTGGTCTGACCTTGTCAGAATCTAGGTATAAGATCTGAATGCCGACAACTCTCGCGTGTTATACTTCGTTATTGTTTGTCATTTGCGGTCAAACAGCCAAAACTAAGTTGAAATTTAAAGACAAATGATGTTCGTGTGTGTTGTTCGTTCGTTCGTTCGTTCGTTCGTTCGTTCGTTCGTTCGTTCGTTCGTTCGTTCGTTTATAATTGTGTTGGGCCCATCACAATTATAATTCCTGAGGAAAAGATTTCTTCACAGAGAGGGACCCTAGGACCCTAGCAAATACGGCATGCACTAGGCGTCCTCTAACAGAATCAAGCAATCAGTTTTATTATGGCCATAGAACGAGGCGAGTCGACGACACTTTTGCTGAGTCAGAGCTTTCAGCAATAACTTCGTCATTCTCGCAACGCATGCAAATTAATAGCATTGAGTCGTTCATATATTTGAAATGCGATCTTGTATCTCTTATTATTAAAAACGTATTACATGTTATTGAAAAGGTAAGAAAGACTTTTTTAATACTCCGTTTTCAGGCAGGAAAAAAACATCGATTTTTGAATACGAGTGACATTCGTGGGTATTTGATGGGGAGTGAAATGCGAAATATATTTTACGTCAATGTCCACACGACATGTGCAATATTACGCGTTAGTAATCTACAGTCCCTTCATGAATTATGTAATTTGTTTCTTTACATTTCACCAACTCAATTGCGTTTAGGTAATTGATATTATTTTAATTGTATTTTTATTTTTTTTTGTCAGTATTAAATCATATGGTAGAGTATTATTACATTTGTATGATTCGTTCAATTGTTCACTCAGTCTAATAGAAACAACACGCGTATCAAACCGTCAAATAGCTAACGATGCCGGTGACTTCCTCTCCGTGCGATAGAGTACCTACAATATTACGCCTCCGTAATCCACTCTTGCTGGCCGTAATCTTCCGCCACGGCCCAGCGGGTGCGCGCGTCCACAGGCCCCTCGAGCCGATCTTCGTAATCCTGCCGATCGCGTGGCGCTGCGTCGCTCGCCTTCGTCGCCGGCTCAGCGAGGGGAGGGGGAAGGGCATCGGAGAACACACACGCGGCGCGTCCCCTTCGTTGCGCCCCGCCCGGTACTCCCTTCGGCGTTCCATTGCACTCTTCTTCGCTGCACCCAGTTTCGGCCACCTTCGGCACCACCCTCACCGACACAGCCAGCTCCGCCCCGCCCCGTTCCACTCGACTCCTACCCAACGAGCTCCGCTCCACCCTGCCTCGCACAATCCCGCTCCACTCAACTCCGCTCTACTCAACTCCGCTCCACTCAACTCCACTCCACCCAACTCCGTTCCACCCACCTCTGCTCCATCCCCCCAACTCCGCTCTACCCAACTCCGCTCCACCCAACTCCGCTCTACTCAACTCCGCTCCACTCGACTCCGCTCCACTCGACTCCGCTGCACTCAACTCCGCTCCGCCCAACTCCGCTACGCCCAACTCCGCTACGCCCAACTCCGCTACGCCCAACTCCGCACCGCCCAACTCCGCTCCGCCCAACTCAGCTCCGCTACGTCCAATTCCGCTCCACCCAATTCCGCTCCACCCAACTCCGCTCCACCCAACTCCGCTCCACCCAACTCCGCTCCACCCAACTCCGCTCCACCCAACTCCGCTCCACCCAACTCCGCTCCACCCAACTCCGCTCCACCCAACTCCGCTCCACCCAACTCCGCTCCACCCAACTCCGCTCCACCCAACTCCGCTCCACCCAACTCCGCTCCACCTAACTCCGCTCCACCCAACTCCGCTCCACCCAACTCCGCTCCACCCAACACCGCTCCATCCACCTCCGCTCCACCCAACTCCGCTCCACCCAACTCCGTTCCACCCACCTCTGCTCCAATCCCCCCAACTCCGCTTCAATCCACACATCTCCTCTCCAATGCACCCAGCTCCGCTCCGCCGCGCTCCACCATCCTGCAACCACCTTCGCACCGATCCGGTTCGCAGTTACCATCCCCTCTCCACTCCACCCCGCCCCCAGATTGTCGCCCCCGCCCCGCCCTATCTAGCTCCCTCCCGATCCGCCACGCGATGATTCGCTCCGCACCCCGCATCTCCCCTCTTCACCTCGCTTCGTTCCGCCGCCCACTTCTCCCCGCCTCCGCCTCCGCACCGCGCGCCAGCCCGTGTTCCGCGCGCCCTCCCATTGTCCAGGGATTGCGAGCGCCGTTCGCACGAGGCGTATTATTCGGGAGTTTAGCGGGCAGACTGGCTCCGGAGCGCCACGCCGCACGGCAAAGCCCTGCTTCCCCGCCCAGCGGCACATGGCGGCGAGGAGCCCTGCGTGTTCAAATGAGGAGCCGCTTTTCGGCGTCTCGACCATTCGCCGATGTAGCGCCGGTAAGAACGTTATTCCGAACGTGTGACTTATTTCCAATACGGGACTACTATTGCACGGAACAATGAATACGAAGTCACATCCTCTTACTGATTATGGAAACGAGTGAAGCAGATGAGTCTCTAATTAAATTTTGTATGGAATGGAGTAAGAAATATTTAACACGATAGTAGATAAAGACCGCTTGAAGAATAAGCTATGTTTTATATAAAAGTTATCTAACTTAAAAATAATACCCAAAATTTTGTTTACTGGGTTCGAATAATTTTTGACAGCTCAATAAATCATCTGTTAAAGGTCTCTTTGCGTATAATCTAAGTTTGTCAGAAGTTTAGTTTGTGAATTCTCCATTTTACTACGAAAGTTGATACGCTCAAATTAGAATCGAAGCATTAACTTTCAGCTTTTAACATTCATAAATCTTGCTCTCAAAATTCTAACTTTTAGCATTATCTATGCAAATGGTCTTGTTTTGTGTGGTTAGTACAATTAACCTACGCTAAATACCTCGTAAAATAGAAAGAGGTCGCAAAAACTAAGTCAGTCAAACAATAGTGTCAATTAAAGAAAATTTAAGGATCAACGGTTCAAAAGAAAAAGAATCACAAGAATATTGATGAAAACGCATTGATGTGCCAATTATATAGCAAATACGTCTTTGACAACTGACTGCATGTTGAAGCAATAAGTTACAAAATATAATAGTCGTTTACACGTTCTCACACCTATATTTATTTTACAACTAAATGCAAAGATAGAAGAATAAATGAGCGACCATAAACGGAAGAATACAAGAACAAAAGTACCCTTGAAATTGTTGGGAGAAGGATAATTATTTCTGGAGAGATAATTTAATGCCCTAATCTGTGGGAAAATATTTTGTAACAACTTTTTATCGGTAAATGTAAATACATAGACGATTTCTTACAATTTATTAAATGTTTCGTAGTAACGAAAATAACAAAAAAGTTAAAAATGCGCTGCCATAATTAATGACATATGCTTTTACACTCCATCATTTGACACCTCCTTTACGGTCGTATACGCAAAAATCCTTCAACCAATATTCGCGTGTAATTCATTACAAACCACCTCATCTAACATATTTTATAACACTATTAAAATATCCAATAAAGGATAAACATAAATAAGATATGCATTTACTAGTGTGTATATCGAAACTGCTCAAATGAGCTCCAAAATAAACCCAACTAGTGATGGTATCACTGTACAAATTTTCTTGTGTTACATTTTATGATTAAGTAATAGTATGATATTACATATTGTAAATTAAGAATACTTTATACATCGCTTGAAAATCTCTTCATCAGCATTCAAAGAATAGTATAATTGAGAAAGGTTTAAAAATAGAGGCTTCATGTAAAGTAACTCTAAAATTGAAAAGATCCATTCACACTCGTGGGAACTTCGGTTAGGCCAAACACATCAGAGAATATTCATTGTGAGGAAGCAACTGTATACGGTTTGAACGCTACTAGTGGCCGCAAACAGACAAAACTGACAGACGTTTTAAAATAATATACATCAAAGGCTTTTTCGGTATCAGGAATGCCCAAACGGTGCATTCCTCTCAAAATCTCCACATCGGATTTTATAGCAATACATAACTTTCTACTAGATATACACAAGTATTAGAGAAAGTATAATAAACATTACGACTCCTTACGGCAAGCAAGAGATAACACAAACTCAGCGAGACAGAAAATTAAATGTTTCGACCCTCACAAACTGCAATCCAAGCAATCTCACTTCCATTGCGACAAAGATCACAATTCTCCTAATACCTCAATCCCTGTCTTAAGTGGCCCCGAAATTTTGCGACGAACGTAAAGATAAATCTCTGTAAGACCACTAAGTATAGACATGGGTTACACCAACACCACATCCTGGTACTCATCCTCAGGGTCTTCAAAGTAAATGGCTGGATACAAGCAGTCCTTATTCTTGCCGAGACTGACCAGCTCAAGAATCCTCCTCCATCATCAACCATCCATCCCCGCTCTCTTCCCTCACTCAACTACCCGCGATTTCCTGGAAAGTCCTCGTCCCTATCTCTAACTCGTTCCGTACGTCGTGACCGCGCGCCTCAGTACGTCCTCCCCAACACAGCCCCGCGAAATGCACAGCGCCCCTCTCCCCTGCTCTCTCCCCTCGAGTTTGTCCTCATCTATCCTCTTCGGCATCTGCCACTATCTTGCACATTAGGGTTCATCTGTCTCCACTTTATTATGTACCCGCTCCCCGCCACAGCTCTACGCTAACATCGTCTTTCGTCTTCAAACGTTCTCCTCCCGTACCCTTGCCAAATTCATTTTCTACCCTTGTCCTCTTTCGTCTTCTTGCTCCGTCAAACGTTCTCATGCACTGCCTTTAGTCGCTTCCACTCTTACCCTTTGTTTCTCTACCTTTCGTAGTCTTTCCCATTGTACCGATCCTTGAATCCTATTTGCGCGCAATCATAAACACTAAGTAAGTTCAACTCCACAACTCAGTTCTCCCGCATTGACATCAGATACCCTGTGTCCTTGCCACTACTCCAGCGTCCTCGATATACTCCAGCTTCGTCACTCCTCCAGCGTCCTCGGTAGTCCTCCAGCATCTTGGCCACTTCCTTAGAACTCTTGGCACTCCTCCAGAGTTTTGATTATACCTCGATCACTCTGGTCAGCCCACCACCGTCATCGATAGGCTTTATGCTTCCTCAGAAGTCTTCGTGCATCCTGAAATCCCGCAGTCGTCATGGGTTGTCGGTAGTACTCAGTCGTATTCGGTCCCCCCCCCAGTCCTGTACCCTCAGCAGTCTTCCTGCAATCTCGGCAGTTCTCTTTCGTCCTCTCAGGAATCCTACGTCCTATTCAGATTTCCTGCGTCCCGGCCCAGTCATCCTGCTTCCTGCCTCAGTCATCCTGGATCTTTCTCAGTCCTCCTGCATCCTTCGCAGTCCCTCTGTTTCCACCCCCGCCACATTCCACCACCTTCCGCTACCCTGAACTGTACACTACTGTTATCATCAACGCTTATCATTGGCATTCATGGTTTACTGGCTATATCAATTGCCTTCCAACGCCCTCTGCCGCATTCCTCCTCATATGTCGCATTTCATTGCTCTCCATCACTGTCCATCTCCATCCACCATCCTCTTACCATTTTTCTTTTCTCATTCTCCCTATCAATTGTCACTGCTCCTGAGCACTCACCGTCACTCAGTTGCCATTGCTTGCTTTTATCATCTCCGTCGCCATCTCCAGTCATCATCCACGTCGCAGTTCCCACCGCCGACTTTGCCATCATAGTCGTCGCAGACGTCTTTGCCACCGTCCTCGTCGTTGTCATCACCACCTACTCACTGCTGTCCTCGGTTCCGTCCTCGCCTCCGCCCTCGCCTCCGTCCTCACCTACGTCCTCGCCTCTGTCCTCGCCTCTGTCCTCGCCTCTGTCCTCGCCTCTGTCCTCGCCTCTGTCCTCGCCTCTGTCCTCGCCTCTGTCCTCGCCTCTGTCCTCGCCTCTGTCCTCGCCTCTGTCCTCGCCTCCGTCCTCGCCTCCGTCCTCGCCTCCGTCCTCGCCTCCGTCCTCGCCTCCGTCCTCGCCTCCGTCCTCGCCTCCGTCCTCGCCTCCGTCCTCGCCTCCGTCCTCGCCGCCGTCCTCGCCGCCGTCCTCGCCTCCGTCCTCGCCTCCGTCCTCGCCTCCGTCCTGGCCTCCGTCCTGGCCTCCGTCCTCGCCTCCGTCCTCGCCTCCGTCCTCGCCTCCGTCCTCGCCTCCGTCCTCGCCTCCGTCCTCGCCTCCGTCCTCGCCTCCGTCCTCGCCTCCGTCCTCGCCTCCGTCCTCGCCTCCGTCCTCGCCTCCGTCCTCGCCTCCGTCCTCGCCTCCGTCCTCGCCTCCGTCCTCGCCTCCGTCCTCGCCTCCGTCCTCGCCTCCGTCCTCGCCTCCGTCCTCGCCTCCGTGCTCGCCAACGTCCCCGCCGACTCCGTCATTACCATTTCGGCATAGTCCTCAACGCCTCGCAGCTCTTCGTCGCCATTCCCGCTACAAATCCCGCCGCCGTCGCCACGGCCGTCACCACCGCCGTCTCCCCTCCAGCACGTTTGGGCGAAGCCGCACGCAGGGCTCGGTCTATCGCAGTTAACGGCCCGCCGCCACTGCTTCGGTTATCTTGTCTGGCCGGCTCAACTTTACCCATAAGGCAGGTCCAAGGATTACCCAACTCCTAAGAAGCCATTTAGCGGCTAGAATGTTGTTATATCACATGATGGGGCCCGGCGCCCACCGCCCCGCCGCCAAGCGTTCCCCAGCCGAAGAGGGGCTGAACAGCCGAGGAGAAGAGCAGGGGACAGAAGGAGACCTCCTTAGCAGCCGCCGCCCTGCTGGGCTCGCTCTTTCGCCACTCCTCTTTCGCTTGCGTTCTGCCCCACGCCGCGACCCCGCCCCTCCGCGGCGCACGACCTGCGGCATAATCCAGCACGAGGTTTAGGGCCCGAGGCGACCGGACGCCCTTTTTCCGAGCCCGCCGCCCCCGCCACCACCATCGCCCTGACCGTCTCCACCACCCCTAATGCCCTAGTCGCGGCCGCTGTCTCTCCCTTCCACGAACTTCGCTTTTTTTTTCTCCGCAGTCTACAGCAGCCGTTCCTCTTGCCTTCTTCGCCTCCGTTAAACCCTCCCCGCCGCCCCTTGCCACCAGTACCACCAGTGCCTCTACACGCGCCCCCTTACACCGCTTTCACGACCGTCGTCATATCGTCGGCTCCTTTGCCCCTTTACTGCTTATCCCCACCGGCCCTACTTTCACCGTCTTTCCCGCGATGCCTCTCAAGTCGGCTCTCCCAGCCACCTTCACTGCCCCAAGCAGCCTTTTTCCCACCGCTAGGCCTCGTCCCTGTCGTTACCATCGTCCCTAACACACTCATCGACACAGTTGACATTCTGGACTATTTCCCCCACACCACCCACTTTCTTCGTACCTACCAGTGCCTCCCTTTCTCGCTGCCTCCTTCCCCACTGCCCTTCATCTCGTTCACGTTGTGTTCCCTTCCTCCCTGGCACCTCCCGCCACCCCAGCAACTTGTCCCCGTTCCCCAAGCCCCACTATCCCGGTCACATCCATCTCCGTCCCCTTCTCTCCAGGTACTCCCTCGCCCACTTGACCACTCACTGCGTCTCACCCGCCCGCCGACCTCCCTGCGCCTCGCCACACTTCTGTTCCCGGCGCGGGAGAGCAGGGGCGGCAACGACGATGACAGCGGTGGCGGGAGGTAGCGCGGTATTGAAACTGGGGTCAACGTCCCGGATGAATCACTGAGGAAATGTCCAAGGGCACGTGATGCTTGTGGAGAGCGGTGGCGATTGCTGAGGTACTGGAGCGTCCACTCGGGTATTCTGCGGAAAGTTGATATTTCTGTGCGAAGAATGTAAAGAATTTATATTTTTAGGATTCATTCCGTTACAGTATAGTATTCTCAAACATGCAAACTTCTTTTTTTGCATTCAGTTGTCGAATATGTTGTTCTCCTAAGCATAACATGCGTATCTCGGAAAAATAAAACCCTTGGATTTTTATGTAAAATGTATATCCACGTAAAACTTAAAAACGTCCTCTTTATTTAGTGTTTTTTTTATTATTAGGTAGGTAAACAGTAGAAACGAAGAAAACGAGAGAGAACATCGGTTATTGAAGGTATGGTATGAAGTGAGGGATTTTACAAGGTTTTCTAGTCTCGCTGTCTTTTCTACATATTTCTCTGTTCAACATAATCATCAGTATAATTTTTGATAAGATTAATTTACGTAATTAAATATCTAAGACGTCACAGAATTATAACAAAATAATTTGACATTCAATGAATTAACTTAATTTTCAAGAAACACACAGGTATACAAGTGATTGTTCCGCGTACTGCAACTAAACACTCGCGTAGTTTCAGTACGCGCAATGTATGTTCTAGTTATTCTCTGCTTCTTCGTTTGTTTCATCACTCGTTTGTTTTTCGTTGCAATTAAGTTTCTCAAGTTTAAACTTTAGCTTAGAGGGGAAAGCAAACAATTTTATGCGAGACTATTAAACGACACTACCGTAAGTAAACAACCTTTGGGCTGGTACTTATTTGTTACAATCATCTATAAAACAGACAAAGAAACTAATGCTATTAATGGTGCAAAATCTAATTTTTTACCCCGCCATATCCCGCTTCATCGCTTACTGCCCCGTGCTGACTCGCTGACTGTCCGCACCTTACTTACCATTAATTTTTACATTTTCGTTTAAAAAATTAATTTTAATACAAAAGTTCATGAATATACTTCTAAATGAATTTATATGATTTTAATTTCATTTTTCTTAATGACAATATATCACGGAGAAATAGGTTCATAACATATACAAAAAAGTTCAAGCGCTAAAACAATGGCATTTCTCGCGTAAGGCCTTTATACATTTTAAAATGTATTTCAGAGTGCATAACATACAATAAACACAGCCATGCTAAACCAATATTGAGGTGAGTTATCTCGCAAAGGGCAAATACCGCCGGCTATAGGAGAGGAGTAAAAAATTCAGATATTATATTCTGAAATGTTAGGTGGTAAAATATCTCTTGTACACGAACTTTTCTTTCTGGGAATTAATAGGCAAAAGTCTACTCCTCCAAATAAATACAACATAATTATAACAATTATATTTCAAAAGATGGAAAGAAAATACAACTGCGGAGTTCATTACAGGGATGTCATAAATGTGAAATGCTTGGTGAGACGTCGCCTAATATGCAAAGGAACATTAGTGCTTCTCATGTCTACTTCGGATAGAAAAATATAAATATTTTGTAAATATTTATCTCGTCCCTCATTATGAATCAGTGCTATTGCTGACACAAATAAGTACATTCTACGCCTTCAAGCAGTTCTATGTTACCAGAAACATCCACAAGGGTTCCATATCGATAAAATCATTTACTTTCACACATACTCAGTACTTACGTTGAAAAAACAGAGTATTGCAATGCTTACAGCAGAAAGAGGATATTTTTTCTTAGAATACCTCATATTGCGAGGGCTCTGATATCGAAAAAAGTTAATAAATCTTGTTTGTATAAGTAGTAAATTACTTTAACGCGTATTGCCAGAATTCATGTTTTGTGTGTTATTCATACCGACAAATTGGTTGAGATAAAACGCATGTCCACCTGTCCGTCCGCCCATGCGTACGTTGGCCCGCACGTCCGTCTGTCCATGTGCCCACCTACCCGTGCGTATCTGTCCGCTCGCGTGTCCGTCCATCCATCTGAGGTCAACGCTCGCGGTGTGATCTTACGTAAATGTAGCTCCACTATGCGCACGTTTTGTTGAACGCTCCTATGGCATGTAGTGGTAGGAGTAGATGTAAGGGCGAGTTACAATTTTGTTAGCAATGAAGAAAACAAAATCTGCAGTGCGTATACCGTTGCAAATAAGTTTTCTATAACTCGGGAACGAAATTTTATTTTTATTTATTTATCTTTAACTTTTCCTCATCCTTCAACTACTTATAGTGGGGATTTATGATTGGAAGGGGTTCTGGAACTCAAGAAAACGTGCGCAGATGATCTTCACCCTCATACGTCATATACAGTTTTTACATCTTTTTGACTAAATAAATGTAAAAATAAATCTAAATCAATAATTATTGCGGGTACTTTACATGAAGCCCTAACAACCTTTTCAAAATTCCCAATTTTAGGATTATTTTTACTCTCGGATTGAGCAAAGGTTTTATTTTCCTTGGTCTTTGAATTTTAGATAATTGCAAAATGTGTCGTATATTGGAGGTGGGTATTCTTTCGTTAACGATTTATGTTCTTTAGAGATAGATATTTAATAAAAGGCATGTCCAATTTTTTACAAATGTGAATACTATTCGAGTAATTTAGCGTTAAATATAGGGATTTAAAAACTTTTCTCGAAAACGGCTCTAAATCTTTTAATTTTTCTCGAATAGAGCAAAGTACGCTTATAAAAGTGGCATAATTTTCATTTGCACGAACTCTTTGAATTTCTGAAAATTGAAATAAACAAATATTGCTGTGACACATCACAAAGTATAACTAGAACGAATGCGACTCGTGTCCTATGGATGTGTGGGCAGTGGTGCCACGTTGGAAAGTAGTCGCGTTGCCACGTACGGAATCCAGATTGAACACAGATGGGCCATAACCGTAATGACTCACAGCGAACAACTGGTATACTGATTATCTTTATCCAGATAGTTAATTGCTGGTGTAGTTACGCTTCTAGTCACCGGGAAGGGAAAGGAATTAGAAAAGAATTTTGTTTAAGCTGTGGTACACGCCGGCTGTCCTGCAAATGCACAGTATACCACAACACAACTGAAAATAATCATGTCTGGGCAGGATCCAACGCCATCCATACTTTTTCTGTAACGCAATCTCGAAAGCAGTGACCCCGTTATTGCGTCCCTAGTTCCTCTCCCGTGCGGAAATTGTAGAGTTCATTAAGAATTGACAGAGAGAGCCGATTTTTGCGTTCGAGACTACGCCCCGTATCCTCGGTGGCGAACGCCGCTCACGGGTGCGGCGCAGCGAAGAAGACAGCAGGGGTGGCAGGCGCTAAGCCGCCCCCCTTTCGCGAGCACGTGGCGGCGTTTGAACTCCGTCGCAGTCATTCCGGTTGGCGTGGCTGGGCTGGCGTCGGGTCCCCCCCCCGCGCCGCCCCCGCGCCGCCCCCGCACCGCCCCCGCGCCGCCCAGCGTCACGTCGGGCGCCAGCTGTGTGCCTGTGCCGCCGCCCGCGCCGCCGCACGCCGCGTGCCTCTTGATGAGCTCAGCCCCGCCCCGCTCCGCCCACCCGGCCCAGCCTACCCACCCCGACCTTCCCCGCCCCTTCTGTGCCTGCCCGACGCCGCCTGACCCCGCGCTCCGCCTCTCCCTTCTCGACTCCGCTCCAGTCCGTCCCACGCCATCCTGCCGTCACCTTCCTCGCCCGGTCCCACCGCGCCCCGCTCCATCACCGACCCCCGGCTTTCCCCACTCGGCCCGCCTCATATCTGCTCCACTCCGTCCTACCCTGCCCAGCCTCTCCCCGCCCCTTCTGTGCCTGCCCCACGCCGCCTGACCCCGCGCTCCGCCTCTCCCTTCTCGACTCCACCCCACTCCGCCCCACACCGCTCTGTCCACGTGATCCGCTCTGCTCCGACACTCTCTGTTCCTTCCCGCCCCGCCTTGCCCTTCCGCGCCTCTCCTCTCCCCGCCCCGCTCCATCTCTGCCTCACCCTGCACCCCCTGGTTATCCCTCCTCGGCCCCGCCTCATCTCTGCGCCGCTCCACTCTGTCCCAACCCGCCCTGTCGCGCCCCGTCCCGTCCCGTTCCACTACGTGCCGTCCCGCCCCGCTCTGCCCCATCTCTCCTACGCAAATGCCAGCCCCGTCTCGCTCGCACTAGCTCCGCTCCGGCCGGCCCCGCCCCGCTTCGCTCCTCCGCGCCCCCGCGTGTCCGGCTGAGACGAGCGACGTGCACGGGGCGCAAGCACGTGCAACGCGGCTGCGGCAGCTTGTCGGAGAGCGGTGGCAGAGACGGAGGCGGAGGCGACGGGAGACAAGATGGCGACGCACGAAGCGGCCGAAGCGGGGTTCAGTGCGGATGATCTGCCGCGAGTGGAAGCGGAGGTGGAGTCTGCGCGAAGGATATGGTACAGAGGCGATGAGGTGTGGAAGACGAGGCGGGGCAAAGGATGCAGAGTTGAGGAGGCGGGGCAGAGGAGAGTGGCTAGATATGACAAGGAAAGGGGGGTTAGGGGCCGGGCTAGGATGACAGTAGGAGGTAATGAGTAGCGTATAAATGCCAAGAGGGTCCAAGATGACCATGAGACGGGGTCAGTGGAGGATAGACTGGGGCTAAGAAGAGCAGACAAGAGTTGGAACAAGGCTGGAGGGTGGAGATAAGCAGGAGTTTCGGATAAGTTTGGAAGTGGACGGACAAGGTCCGAGCGATGAGGGGCCAAAAGGGGGAGGGTCTTCTAAAAAGGGAGAGTGTGGCAGAATAAACTGGAGTGACTGGTGGTATCCAGAGAGGGGAAGTGAGGAGCAGCTACATGTGGGGAAGAGTGGGAGGTGCGGTTGATTGATTGATTTCGTCAACTGCTTAGGTTTTATAGTCCCGTAAGTGTAATGCATGTTTCATCGCGGGAGGTGGCGGTGATCTTCCTCCTCTAGATAGCAAGATTCGACGCTGACCTACACGTTGGCTTGCTGGGTTTTCCCCAATCAGGTATATCCCACCAGCAGCGCCCGCTTCAGTTGAGGTAAGCTGTTTGTTCCAGACCCTCCCGACATCTGTGGTGGTGTAGTGCACGGAGGTGTAGGTGGAATGGGACGGAACGTACAAGAGAGGAGAGCGGTGGTGAGAATTAGCACAAGCGGACAGATGGGGAGATTAAACGGGCCTAGAGGGCGGGGAGTGAAGGAGAGTCGGATAAGTTTGGGGGTGACCGGTTGCGGTCGGGAGGGGGAGGGGGCGGAGCGTGCGGAGAGGGCTGGCTGAAGAGCGAGGGTGCGGCAAAGGGCGGGTGGGACCGGCGGTCAGCGGCGCGCGACGGAGGGGAGTGGGGCGCGATGCGGGGCGATGCGGGTCGGTGCGACGCGGGGAGGGGCCAGTGCGAGCGGGGCGGGGTGGGCGGAGACGAGCGCGCCGCCCGACGCTGTGATAGCCGATTTGAATAAAACAGCGCGAGGCCGACGCGCGGCCAGTGCGGATGGACGGCGGCGGGGAGGGGAGGGGGCGGGGAGGGGGCCGGGAGAGGGAGAGGAGGAGGCGGGGCGCCATCGGCCGCGCGCGGAGCCATCGCGTATGCTGTTTGACGCAGCGGGAGGTGAAAATTTGTTATGTATATTCACCTCCACAGAGTACGTTAATATTTTTACACTGGGAGCTCGGCCGCGCTGGCGGCTGGTGGGCTCGCACGCGTGCATAACCCGGAGGGTGGGACGGGGCGGGGGCAAGTGGGGAGGAAGAAGGCGGGAGGGGGGGGTGACGAGCGGTGGTGGGGAGGTGGCGGGGTCTGGGAGGTGACGGAGTGGCAATGAGCTAAGGAGGGGAGGTGACGGAGAAAGGACATGAAGAGGGTTGAGGCGGCCGAGGGACGTGGTGGGGACGTGGTGGGGACGTGGTGGGGGACGTGGTGGGGACGTGGTGGGGGACGTGGTGGGGGAGGTGGTGAGGGACGTGGTGGGGGACGTGGTGGGGGACGTGGTGGGGGACGTGGTGGGGGACGTGGTGGGGGACGTGGTGGGGGACGTGGTGGGGGACATGGTGGGGGACGTGGTGGGGGACGTAGTGGGGGGCGGAGTCATTCTTGACGAAAACCACTCCTTCGTAAATCAAGAAGGCAATCGCAGAATTTCTAGCTTAGTAAACAGAGGCTTACAATAATCACGTATGTTCAATTTGCCTATAATTTGTAGTATTATTTTGTATAATCTAAAAACTGGGAGCTCTGTGATGTGTTTTCTCAGAATTTTACATCGTAATTCAAGCAGGAATAAACGCAAAATACGCACAAAACCTAAATCTTATTTCTATGTCCATGATGTGTAGTATTCGCTAACAATACAGTCAGAATTCATATTGTTTGAGTCCTTGATACCGATAAATAGATTGACAGCAAAATATGAATCCGTCTCTTTGTTCGTCTGTGGTCACCGCTAGTGTTTAAATCGGAAGACGATTTTCTTCAAAATTGATAATTTCCGAACGAAATTAAGGCCTTGCGAGATTGAGTTTTGGGGCTACTTTACATTAAACCTGAACAACATATTTATTTTTTTTATTGAACTTTGTCTTGGGATAGCGTAAATGACGTTTAAAAATTATGTGTCTCATTTTTATTGAAATCTATAGATTTTGAAAATTCTAAATGGCAAAATTATTTTGGCATTTTCCTACAAATACAATACAGAAGATAGAGATGGTTTTCCTCAATGAAATCCTCTGCTCAAAGACATCATAAAAAAGAGGAGATGTACAAATTTTGAAAACGTGAGTAGTTTTCGTGTCGTTTTTGAGATATATGTGTTTTTTTAAAGTATTTCTTAAAAAACGGGCTCTAATTTTTATCTTTAGAATTTTTCTTGGTATGCAGTAAAGAAACTGGCAATTGTCCAATTTTCAAAGATCTGTGTTTTGTGATAAAAAATACTGTAAATATACTACAGATATAATTATAGTGATTGTTTAAAAATAAAATCAGTAAATAAAATTATATCTTTAAATAAGAATTAGTTATCACGTAATTTATGCCTCAAATTAATGCAATTTAAACAAAATCTAAAACATGCATCATATTTTTTCCTTTAATTAATAGTCCAATTTATTGTTAAAATGGCGATGCTCTCATTTGCGCCGAATTCTCTGAATTTTCGAAAATTCCAAAAGTTAGAAATACAAGAAAGTATGTGCGGTTGTAGCACCACTAATTTATTGTTGCATTTTGTACATTTTATTATTATATTCCAGTCATATCACTATTATTGTTATTATTATTATCATTGTTGTTGTTATTGAACATCTAGTATGGCACCTGCCGTCGGCCAGCCTGTATGTGAGTTGCTTCTCGCCGGCGCCTCTCGACTGCCGCGCGCCGACGAGCCACGTGATTTGACAACTTGAGTGCAACGGAATACACAAGCACTCTTGAAGAAGTGCAGCTTCGGAGGCGGCCGGGCGAGAGAGGGGGTGGGGTGGGGCAGGTTGGGCGGCTGGCGGACGCGGAATACATAATGCGGGCCGCAGTCTGGACCTCGAGCGTGAGGGGCACTCAGCGCCCAGACTGTGGCCCTCCCATTCTCAGCCCCCGCTTTCAGGACCTGCTCTCAGGCCCGATCTCAGGCCCCGATCACAGGCCCCGGTCTCACTGCCCGGTCTCTCACTGCGGACTCAGGCCCCGGTTTCAGGCCCCGGTCTCACACCCCGCGACTCAGGCCCCGCTCTCAGGCCCCGTTCTCAGGCCCCGCTCTCAGGCCCCGCTCTCAGGCCCCGCTCTCAGGCCCCGGTCTCAGACCCCGCTCTCAGACCCCGCTCTCAGACACCACTCTCAGGCGCCACTCTCAGGCACCACTCTCAGGCCCCGCTCTCAGGCCCCGCTCTCAGGCCCCGCTCTCAGGCCCCGCTCTCAGACCCCGCTCTCAGACCCCGCTCTCAGACACCACTCTCAGGCGCCACTCTCAGGCACCACTCTCAGGCCCCGCTCTCAGGCCCCGCTCGCAAGCCCCGATCACCATCCTTGCTCACTTTCCTTGCCGTTCTCAGGCACCACCTTCTTCCCCGATCACGGTCTTTGCTGACAGTTTGCGATCACGGTCCCTGGTCGTACGTGGTTTGATTAATGCCGGAACTAGAACACTTGGGTCGGAACGGGCAATTCCCATCATTTATTTTCATTTCAAAATTTATCTATTTTACAGAAAGCTGAGTGAAAAATGTTTAAAATACCCAGTTTTTAAAATAAATTATTAAATTAAATTAATTATTAAAATTTGCATAGATTCTTTTCTTCCCCGTGTTTGTTCATCGTCTGTCCACACATCCCTACTTATTACGGTATTGTCTTGTCCTTGATTACGCTTAGCTGAATCCTACACACCTATTCCCTGCTGCACTCGTCGCTTTGAGAACTCACCTACCCTCACCCTCTTAACGTAAGTTTTCAATTTCTCATCATATAGATTTTGCTGTTTTTTGGCAAATATAAATCGAAATATAGCAAATCGCCTTACCTATTTTCTTAGTTCTCCTCAGCCATTGGCTCTAACGTTCTTTTCCTCTATCCTGCCCTCTGTCTTTCCTTGTACAGTGCCCGCTTCTGTATGTTCGTCAAACGATCCTCCTGTTGTCGCCAATATATCTGCAAGCTCAAGTCGCACCAAATACCACTACAAATAGTCTACACTGCATTTGACATAGGTTAATACTCATGTGTTCTGTCTTTATTATACTAGTGAATTATCTATTAATGGTTTTAACATGTTTCTTAACACAGAATACATTTTTTTGAAGTAAAATGTTTTACATACCCCTTAGGCGATTGTTAATATTTCAACCGAATATGGTCCTTTATTTAGTTGATTCAACGTATTACGAACAGTCTTTTCTCAACAAATTTCAAAGGTAAGATTACAATTAACTTTGTTTTTTACAGCTACAATACAATAAACCAACAGATTCAATATTTTCAAATGCAAGACCTTTATACAGATCATTTATAATGTGAAACCCTATACAGGATTGCTCATATTCTATAGTGATATACGTTTATAGTATAACTTATAATTAGTTCTTTTTAATATTTATAGAAGTAACGTAATACATTTGTTTATAAATGGAAAACAAAATTTATATTGTGCTGCCCTAGATAGCCCTAGAAAGACAAGGTCACTAAGGCGGAAGAGTCTCGCGTTCGAATCCTGCCCGCGGCATGGAAGTTTGTATGTGTCCGTTTACCTTTACCGTAACCCCCGATGTTACTTAATATATGATCTTAATACTTGAAAAGCGAATTTAAATAAGTAAAAAGAAAATTTATATTTTGCATGAATGAGATTAGATATGATTAGAATAGATCCACACTTACAAATTCTGAGTTGAGTAACTACTACAACTCTATGTAAGTTGGTCCAATTACATACGGGAAAAGCGACGGATATGCGTACCTGCAATTCAGGTTTGAAAGCCGAAGTGAGATTCTTAGTGCTATAAACGAGCGTGGGTAGCATTTTATATGAAATGCGGTAAGTCATGTACCACTGTTTCATAACGAAGGCCGTGTCTTCGAGCATTTAACTAGTTAATTTTCTGGATGCTTTGCAGCTTAATCATGTGATAAATGAAATATGCGTGTAGGTCTTTATCACCCACATGTGATAAATGCAATTTGTTGCACACTGTGTGTATATTACTTTTGCATTATACTAGCAAAATTAATGTGAATAATACTTATTGCTTAAAAACGCTTATTATAAAACGAACTAAGAAAATTTCAAACTAAAATAAATCTAGGACAGGTTGTTCTTGGAATATTCACCATTCCTAACTAATTCTGTGCATTTTGAAAAATGTGGCACAAAACACGTAAATAAATATCCAGTCACTCAAAAATACCGCCAAACACACATATGTATTTTACACTATTTCTTCTGAAATGAAGCTTTATCATTTAAGGAAATACAATGCCTCTAAGGAAATGCAAGTTAATCAATTATAAACTTTCTAAAACTAACTGACAATGACACTGGTTTTCAATTAGCTTCAGATGGATGTCCAGAGGGATAGAATCATTCCTTACGCTGGGGTCAAACCCATAACCTTTCGTTGCTCTTTGAATGTCTGTCATTGTCGCCGTCATTAGTACAAAAGGATGAGACACATGCATACACATAGACTCACATTCTACCCTTAAACTCCTTAAACTCACAAAATGTACTTAAGCAGCACAACGCAGCACAAACCATTTTCACAACGTTCATAACCTTTTCATCTATGCTTCCCTTTCATTCTATTCACACTTCCTTCAGTTCGGATATCCCCTCCCAATTCCTTCGTTTCCATTACCGCCACATCTCGCACTTTTCAGCCCCCTCCTTCCCGTTGCCACTACGTCCCAGGGCGTCCCCAATCAGGCGAACTTGCAGAAAGAAGCGTTACAAGATAAACAAGAGGTTTGTTTCGAGGGGGCGCAAAAATAAGGAAAATTACAGATACACGAACAAACAAGCCCTTCAATGCTGGGCTACACTTCGCGTCGTAATACACATTAGCAATTCCGTTACTGCACTGCAATTTGCACAGCTGAAAAATTCAGATTGATGCCTCGCTAGCCCTGAATGCGAAATCGGCAAAACATTAAGCAAAGTGCTGGTAAATAAGAAAGAAAACTTTTACATTTCCTCGGAGAGAAGAAAAGGACAATGGGTGGGCGGGAAGAGCGCCGGAATGGGGGCGGGGCGGGGGCGGGGCGGGGGCGGGGTGAAGCAGGAGAAGAGTTTGGGGCGAGGTTGGAAGCCGAACTAGAAGATGCGTTGTTGGACGGAAGATGGTTACCATTCGGCGATGTTCGAAAGGGGTTTCAGTGTGAAAGGAATGGAGAGTGGGGAATAACGACAAAGAAACATAGATTTGGTGGTGCTACAGCCCATACTTTTGCGCATTATTTGTAACTACTGCGCACTTTTATAGTACTACGTGAACCTGAAAAAGTATGTTATATCATTATTTTTTTCCACGCTCTGAGATTCGAACTCAGTTCATGTTAAGAGATTTTTACTTACGTTATTTCATGATCTACTTTTACAGTATATATTTCATTGAGGAAAAAATCTCAATCATCAATCTTTTAGTTTTGAAATGTAAATTTTTGATTCAGTTATTGAAGATACATAAAGTTCGCCGAAAATGGGACCTGCATCTTTTTAAGCGTCTCTCTATCGAAAAAAAAAAAGTAAGGAAAAAAAATTGAAACTGTTTTCCAGATTTTTTTCTAGAAATTGCATTAACTTCAAACTAAAATTACGGGAAATGTCTTGTTGTTTTGTTTCGTTTTTTTCAAAAATTGTATATGAACTATTTAAAAATATAATATTGTAAGGCAGATTCCATTAAGGAAAAATATCTATAATCAATATCGCACTTTGGCAATATTAATTTTCTACAATTTGCAAAAATTCAGAGCCGTAGCAGGAAACGCGATCTGCGTCACTTTTCTTCAGTCAGCAATCTTCGGATATGCAAAAACGTGAAGTTTTACAATTTGCGAAAACTCGTGGATTTTAAGGAAAATTAGACCTGCACCACTATTGAGCCCTTTACATTATCGGAGGAAAAAGTTTAATAGAAAAAATTGAAGCCATTTTTGAGAAAATGTTGAAAATGTCGAGGGTTCATGTAAAGAACCCACAGATTACTCATTCCACTCTCACAGGGTCATCAGTTCGTCCAGATCGATCAGGAAAAATCAGTTTGGGAGAAAATCATCTAAACAGTTTAGGTGTTGACCAAGGACGGACGGACTGACTCGCGTTTTTGGAAATCCAATTTTTCCGTATCATGGACCCTCAAAACGAGAACTCTCTCTACAAAGCATGCTAAAAGTAGTTTACTATTCATAAGGGCAAGATTTATAATTTTTTTCAATACTAGGGCCCTGAAATAGCCCAAAAAGTGTTTTGGTCGAAAAATGCTGATTTTTGCTGCAGCAATAGAATTTTATATTTGTACTACATAAGTACACATAAAGGTGAGAAAGTACAAGACGGAAATAAGCTTGGTTCTGAATCACAGAAAAGTAGGATTGTAGGAAGTGTAGGTAGTCCTGCCATATAATATATGAAGTATATATATTTATACAACTCTACGTATGTGGGAAGGAACGTAAACTCGGTGAAAAACTATAATTTAAATGTTTTCCTCGGTAATTTTATAGTTAATATCCGTATACAATGTGGAAACTAATACTTCGAAACTGGGTAATTGTTACTGTTATTTTTATTAAAGGTAATGCTTGAATTATTGTTCTAGTAGGTTAACCTTTTTAAATACAATGTACTTGCAGAGCCTGAAGACAAATAGCGTAAAGAAAAAATGATACGTAAACAACATTGAAATAAATGTGAGTTACCTTGTGTATACACATTCTGCGATCTTTAAATCCCAAAATTATTTTAAGTTGATTATTTTAAGTAAAATCATTTTAAGTTTAATTTTATGTATATGCCAACACGTGTGCAGAATACGTTGCAATTGCATATGTGTAACTTCGTTACACGACATACTGCATTAGAAATTCATTGACGAAAATCCTCTTCAAGAGGACCTATCCTCTTTAGACCACCTGCATGATCTAAAAGTGAAATTTACATTTATTCTCTAACATTTTAAAGCTTATATTTCTGTATTCGTTTACTCGGCAACTACGGCCCTATTGTACAATGAAGTTTCCTTAAATCTTAAATACCCGAATCGTTGTAAATAGGAAATCAGTTATATTCAATGCCGTTTTTACTGTTTATTTCACTTAAGCGCCTACGTAGACATGTTAGCCTTTCTGTTTCAGAAGAGAGAATTACTGTTTGACCTATTCGTTGATGTCATTCGATTTTTCATGTTTTTATGCAGTTCGTACCTCGAATATCCTATCGCGTCACCCTGTGAATAGCAACATAAAACTTGATGAGTTCCTGAGTTCCTTGATTTAGAACGCAATAACTAAACAATATATCATTAAGATAGTCAGTTTCTGTTCAGAAACACTTCTGACATCTCGAAGTTTGCAGAAGAATGGCTGCACGTTGCACAAAACAAAGCACGTGTATTAACAGACATTATGTCAGTGATCAGCTCGTTAACATGCTCACATCAAACATGTTATCAAGTTAAAAAAAATAAGGTTCTAACAATAATTTAATTATTTCATGTTACATTAAGCAAATCCGTAAGCGAAATGTTGCGATACTAGAGTGAGCAGTAAGAGTGCTAAGATTCCCAAATCGTCACTCTATACAGAATAACATCCTGCCATTTCGACGTTACTAACAATTCCTTCTCAAATGCAGTCCGCATCTCGGACATTCTTGCCTCCGTCGGAGCGCAGAGAGCATTCCAGCGCGTCATCCCCGCCCACCGGCCAGGTGCAAGTCGCCCAGTGGCCGCACTGCTTGATTGCAATCCAATCCGTTATCTCGCCGTCCGCAGAAGAACGGCGGCGCGCGTTGCATAAAACGAAGCACGCGCGTTAACAGCCATTGTCTCAGTGGTCAGCTCGTTAACATGCCGCGGTGGCGGCGCGGGCAACAGCTGCGGCGAACGGGCTCCGAATATCTCCGCGCGCCAATGTTTGTTCAGGTGGTGTTTCGTTCCGCGCTGCTAACGACACACCCGACATGAATGCTGATTAGCCGCTGTCGGATGTGGCAATTGCGAACTTCGCCGCTCGCCCCGGCTCACTTCATACGTCGCGCGCGCTGGCGCCGGAGGCTGTGGAATGATGGACCGAACGATTCGTACAAATCGGTTGGTTGGTTGGTTGGTTGGTTGGTAGTGATTCCGGGCGCGTCAACTACTCAGGTCATTAGTTCCGTAAGTGTAGTGCATGCTTTTTCTTCGGGGGGTGGCGGTGCTCCCTCGGTGGATGGTGAGATCCGGTGCCGACCTACCGTTGGCTAGCGGGTTTTTCTCAACCAGGAATCTCCCACCAACGGGGCACCGCCCCAGCCGGGAAAAGCTGTAAGCTCCCGCCTGGTTTTCCGGCATGTGTGGTAACGTAGTGCATGTTAGTGTAACTGTGTGAGGAGTGCGCGGTACGTGGCCTGTTTGTTAGGGTACTGCTCCGGCAATCGCCTGGTGTTGATCGGAGAAACGACGGAAAACTACCGATCAGAGCAGCCGTCCTCTAGAATTCTTCTCCAGACAGCAACTGAATTCGACCTAGCTGACCAGGTAGTGTCGAAAATCTTCTCACTGTTCGGTCTCGAGCCTAGGACCTCCCGGTCAGAGGCACTGCAGTGACGTCACTTGATGAGTTGACTGAGCCACCTCTTCCAGTCCGACCGATTCCTACAAAATCTGTAGCGTACTCAGGGTCCGGCTTAAGTTTACCCCAGAAGCTTCCCTTTTGCAAGTTGTGGTAGGAGTAGGGCCAAAGGTGTGGGTGGATATATTATGAACAATATAAAATCATATCTGTTATTAGTTTACAGTTACAAATAAGTTTTTTATAACTTGGGAACAAAAATGTTTAGTTCTCAAATGTTTTTAACCGCGCTTTACTGGTACTTTTATTCACAATTCACTATATATAATTAAAGAAGGGGTATTGAATTCTGGAGCTGATGAAAAGTGCACACGTTAATATTTCTCCCCCATATGTCGCGTACAGTTTAAATGCAGAAAATTAAATTAATCAATCGCCTTCTTCACGAATATAGTTTAAACTAATTTTCAATAGTAAAGAAATATATTCAACGCCTGGATTAAATATAGAATAAATAATAGTAAAAATGCGAATAAAAATAAATTTTAAATTCGGCACAAAGAAAAATTATTTCTTTCCAAACATCGAGACGACACAGCAAAAGGCCCCGTACTTCATACAAAAATGGTGGGCGGTCAAGAGTACAAACACATAGAAGAAATGTCCTACAGTGTACAGGCTTGCTCAACACTTGCTTCCGCGGGTATTCTGCACTTCCAAGTCGGCCATCTGCCAGCGAGAGCAGCAAAAGTGCAAGTAGTGGGGGTTGTCACATTTGCTGGGATGGGATCAGCCTGGCATTTGCACAGAGGGGTCGTCGTGGCGCGATGATTCAGTGACTGGGCGTTTAATTTAATGATACATGCTGTGGAATTATTTCCTCACATAGCTTTATTTAAATGAGAAGCCTAATATCCCGTTTTTCTGGCTACAATGGCCATAACTGATTGTTTATGTGCGCTAGTGTACTGCTATGCAATAAAATATTTTTCTTTTTATTATTATTTTTTAGTTTATGCCCATTGTGACTCTTAAACAATATTTTAATGTAGTGGTCTATTAAAAAATATTTAATTCTAGCTTACAAAAATTTACAATTTGATTGATTTTCACCGGTAATGTAATCACCATGTAATGTTTTCACCTGTAGTACCACCAAGCGATAGCTCCATTTTGAGAGAAATCGCGCACAACATGACTGACATGAAAATGAAATATAGGCAATTCCAAGAAGGCATGAAATGATTAGCAGCACATATATTGTGACCATCTTCCGATTATGAATCTATACGAGAGATACCATCGAGCTAGCCTCCCTGACGAAATGTTTCGGGCAGCAACGATATCATTATGGCTCTTGTTACATAGAATGCGAAGGGCTAATTTTTTTATGGTGTGTAACGATTATGAATAAATAGTGTTTGTTGAATTGGTATTATAAACCTACATTGCCCTCTTGACAAAAATTAAAGCAGAAAGTACTAAAGCTTTTTTTTAGAATAATATTTTTTATCTTTGATAGAACCATTTATTCAGTTAAACAAACTTTATGAAAAAAATTATTAATGTAATCAAACAAAAACGATCCATTATTATAATTTTGTGTTTGTGATAACTTTTTAGCAAAGCGAATTACATAAGTAGCATTTTTATTTCAGTCCAATGTTTCACTTAGGGACGTCAGTCTGCGAAGAGTAGCACGATGAATCGCACTAGACGTACAAAGCTAAGAGCAAACGTCTATCGTTTACTTAATATTTTACTGCCATCGCAGCAGTTCATCGGTCCATTTATTTACCAAATCAAAAATTAATATTATATGTAGCAAGCTCTAAGTAAAAAAGTATAAAATCAAGAGTACAAAATTGAATATCTAAGAACTAGAAAATTTGTTACGAATAGTTCTTACTTCGCGAGGCGATGAACTCGGAGAAATTAAATAAGGCTCTGTAGAATACATTGCACATGTTTTTGCCATTTAATCGCAAGTTTGGGTTAGTCGTTTAATATAATCATGTGTTATTTGTTTAAGTATCGTATTTCACACTGACTTGTGGTATGAAGAGTAATAAATCTGAAACGTAAGCTCCAGAAACAAATTTTCAAAATGGACGCAGACTTTATATGTACACGACATAACTGAACTAGAACAAATCTGAAAATAAAATTGTATCACTCCAGAAAGACTCATACAAAAATAAACCGACAGATATTGAAGTCGCTTTGATACATTATGCTGATCAGTCAAGCGACTCCAAAAGACTGATACAAACGACCACCAGAATACTGTAAAAATATTGAAGCAGGCAAAGACGCGAAAATGTGCGTAGTGAACATAGAGAAGGACTTACCGATGCGAGAGAAAAAAACAGGCAAAATCGAGATAAAGTGCACGAAAAACACCAAGTTCACATGGATTCTTTACATGAATTGTGAATCTAAACCTTGTAAAGCGACAATAACATTAACATGCAGTTTAAAATCAAAATATGTAAATTTATCTGTAAAATAAACTATAGGCAATAACACTAATGACAGTAAGCCTTGTGATGTCATTTCTCGTAGAACTCAGAGCTGGGGCTTAATTCCCCTGAGACCGGCATTTTCCACCAAGCTAAGACAGCTAGGATGAAATGTACGTGGTATCATCTGTTACGATGCTGTTTTTTTAGAAAGCCGCCTGTGCAGGTGCCTAGAAAAAAATAGTCTTACCTCCACAACTGTCGGCTGGCTGGCGGCATTACTCCAGTAAATGCGATCCTGTCAAACAATATCAGGGGTGAAACTAAAGAAGATAGAAGATCTCCTAGGACTGCAGGAAGAAGAAATATCTCCTGGGAATGCAGGTAAAGTAGACCATCCACGTCACATTCTGAGAGATGGAGAAAAATACTGGTAGTTGAAGCGCTGTAGAAGGGAACAAACCACAAAAGGAAAGACCTAAAAGAAACTGCAAAGGTTAGGAAAAAGGTAATATTCTTTGCAAAACATAAGAATATAAAGCGTTTAGTTTAGAACACGAGGTTACATAAAGCAATGCAGGACTTTTATATTAATCTAAGTTAGTCTGTGAACACGACCATCACAAAACACTTTGAGCCACTACGTAGATAAGTTACGTTTAGGGCATCTTGAGAGTAGACAAGGTGACGTCCCCGTGAAGACCTCCAAAAAGGAGTCATTTTTATCTTTTAAAAGGCATTCTGTTGTAAATAAAAGTGTGATTCAGTTGACAAAGATGTGAGTGCCTAAATATCCAAAAACGCGATTTTGGATAAAACGTTGTGTGTTCCAATGTCAATACTTCAAGAAAATGCGTATGTGCCAGTCTCTCCGGTTTTAGTTCGCAACTGCATCACTAGATAGAGAATGAAAAGGGTGCAAGGGTCTCTGCACTACATATAGGCCTACTATATGTGCTATATGAGCATGTGTCGACAAGCTATTTGGGCACGTGGCATGAAGATACTGCAGACCGTGGAGGTGATGAAGTTGCTTCATATCTTAAGGTATTGTCTTCTCAGATCGCAACTAATCGAGACCTAGGGATTTGGTATGACAACTGTGCTGGACAAAACAAGAAGACATTAAAGGAAGGAATATTCATAATGTTTGCAAAAGAAGAAAATTCATTCCATTAAAGAATATGCAAAATTTTCACAATTTTATAAAATCTATTAGAATTATCAAAGATTAGAAACAGGATTTATTGGATGGTCTGCAGTTTATGATCTTCTAAGTATGAAGCTATTACATTAAAAACGTTTACAGGTTACAACCACATCTCCAGAATCCAGAATATTTGTAAATAAACCATTTTTGAAATTTAAAATAAGTTTTTTTTCTTCTTCTGAAAAAATTACTTTTTGGTATTTGCACTCTTTTTCATGTCAACACTTCAATGGCTGTTTGGATTCGGTTGAATTTAAATTATATAATTATATTAGGTTTAGCCCACACTTTATTAATAACAGTCTGTTATTCGTCTGTTTATCGACCTGTTAACTGTTTTTTCTAATCATCACAAGAATAAAAATTCAATTGGTTTATTAATATTTGTTGGTTTAAAGACATGTAGTGTTTTACACATCACACCCTACTGGTCACGTGATTGTTGATGACGTTTTACGCTAAGCTATGCAAAACTCTAGTGGATGAAAGACTTTCTCGCCAATATGGATTTGTTTTATGTTCTGATTTGGACATAATTGTGAAGTACGCTACTGTTAAATCGTTCTCCTTCAAAGTTAGGCATGCTATGACTCTGTCGTGGAGAAATTTGATTTACTGGTCCGAGATTCAAGTAATAATTCCGGCCGATATTTCAGAATCGCAGGGGGCAGAATACTTGTAAGCAATGAATACAGGTGGGCATATAGTTCAGGAGCGCTGGATGCGTCATTAACGAATAAATCATCATCTCTCTTACATGTTCGATTTAATTCAAACCCCTCTTTGAACGCTCTCATTACTGAAGAGTGTGAAAATTTGAGCGAAATCTGTCAAATAGTTTATGCGTCTATGGGCGTCACTCATATGCACATTCCCTTTTATTTTATATAGATTCAGCTATTAATAGTAAAAAAATAGGTAGAGATTCTGGAGGTGAAGAAAAGACCCGTAGATTTATACTTCTCCCTCATACATCACATTTTTTTTTTCGTTAATCGGCCGACTAGGACCACGCAAGCAAGCATCCTGCATTTACCGTGGCTCAGTTTTTATTTATTATCGCGGTGGCAGCTGCTTGCAACAATTCTTTGGGGGGACCAGCATTTAGCTGGATCCGATTTTTATCCCCCATGGTTGTTAGCCCGGGGGTATGGAAGATGAAAGATGATAGGAATGGATTAGGTGGCGATAGGTGATCGTGGACTTTTGGAACCATCCCAGCATTCGCCTTTATGACCGAGGGAAACCACGAAAACCCCGGTCAAGATGGCCGGCCCGGGAATCGAACCCGGACCTCCCGATTACGAAGTCAGTGCGCTACGCACTGAGCCACTTCGCTCGGTTTATATATCACATTAATTTTGACTGCTTTTTTTAAAATTTTTTTTATATTTTTTTTTTGCGGACATACCAATCCGCCATCGGAGCGCCTGCACGTGCGCGTCACCTTGTCCACTTTCCGCCCCGCCCCCGCCGCCGCGCCGGGTCGCGCCCACTCACCTTGTGGAACCAGGCGATGTGCGTGGGCGGCGGCTGCGCGCGGACGTCGCAGCGCAGACGCGCGCTCTGGCCCTCGCGCAGCACGGGGCCCGGCTGCGCGTCCGGCCGGCCGGCGTCCGCCGCCGCCCCCGCGTCCGCCGCCCCCGCCGGCTCCACCAGCACCACCGTCGCCTCCGGCGGGTCTGCGGGCAGGATAAACCGCTATCACCATCGCCGCCACCACCACCACGACAACAAGCAGAAGTACATAGCTTCGCCCCCGTAGGTTTCTTTCACGATTGCCTACTTGACACGAAAATGAATTAATTCTATATATCGATGGCTTAGTTCACAAACATGCCGATGGTTGATAAAAATAAGTTTAGTCCACTTATGTTCACTTTTGAGGTCTCCTCTTTGGAGATTTCTCGTTCATATCTACCGAGTGCTCCATCTAAGAGACATCATGCTTTTACCGACAAAGTGAAAACATTGAGCCAAAAGCTCGATAAGTAGTTACACCTTTACTAACTTTCATTCATTGTTTTCTCGAAACTATGACTTTTGCACATTCAATGCGTGTGCACTAAGCCATCGATGTAATAGATCCCTGCCCTTTTCTGCCACGTTTGTTACAATCACTGTTGCAATCGAATTAGTTGCTATAGGTAACTGTAAATAGATGCATTGTTACATATCCGCGGCAAACGCCTATCAAAAAATTTTACCTTACATTACGTAAAGCGCATTGGGGCTATTCGAATGAACTACAAAACATGTAGTAGAAAGTAGTATGGTTTTCTTATGGTTAACATTTAATGTTCTTTAATGGATATTCGGACACTCTTCAAAACACTCTTAAACTGTCGGTTCTTAAATTGTCTGTACGAGGTCAGAAAATGGATACGAAAAAAATTATAGTGATAATTTTGGGGAAATATCATGCAAACAGAATTTCTCTTGTTTTCGAGGCCACGTTTACAATTTCGTTAAGATCAGGATAAAACTATATTAGTTTGAAAGCATTCTTCTTACACAAGAAAATAAGTTGAAACTAGTAGTGCTAAATTGCGCTCACTTTCTCACATTATCTACAACTTGGTTTTTCCCCAGAAAGGTTTTTTGTATTAAGTTGAAGCAGAAATTATGCGAAACCTACTGTTATTTTTCTTGCAAAGAAATTGTATATTACGTTATTTTTGATCTAATTTTCAGAACTCATTATTTTCAGATAAAAATCTCTATCTTCAAATTTGTAGCTTTGGAATGTTACTTTTTTACAATTTTCAAAAAAGTGGAACATTTTCGAAAAAAGTGTTCGCCGATAATAGAACTCGTCAGTATAACGATTAATATACACTAAGAGGATATTCTAAAAAGTTGAAGCCGTTTTTGGGAAAATAATTGTTTGAAACTGCTTAAACGTCTCGAAAAATTAAGCATAACACTGTTCATATTTTCAAAGAATTGTATGCGGCACCTTATTTCAAAATTTTTCTTTCAATAAAAGATTTTTTAAGGAAAAAAATCTCCACTTTCAATGTTAAAGTTGTAGAAAAACTGCTACGAAAATGATTTTTTTACGAGCAAAAACGACAGTCCCCCAATTGGAAGAATAAGAATTTGGTCTTAGCACAGTGGTGTTCTACGTGTTTCTTTCTGTTAGATAACAATTGGCATTATATTCCTTGAGGGTTGATATCCACCTTCCGAGCATTCTTCACTACTATACTTCATGCGAGCGTTTGAAGTTATTCATTCTTGAAAATATGTTAGCTTCATATCGTTATTACCAGTTCAAAAGCACAAAGTATTGCCATAAATTGAATAAAAGTATATATTGAAAGTGTGTTGAAATGTGTAATTAATTCATTAAACCATGTCATGGATGACAGGTATAATTTCTAGTAGTGAGCATTTTCCAGGTGATTCAATTCCCCTTCTATTCTCTAAAATGACACGTCTGTTACCACACACTTGACATTAATATACTTCTGTGATCCACCGTTCTGGAAATATTTGTCCTAAGGAGTTCGAAACTTCTTGAAAGTCATTATTTGCTGGCTTAATCATTCACTATTTTTCATCACCCAAAACTAGCACTCCACGACACTGAAACAGTAAAGTATATTTATATTTTATTCTTGGTTTTAGTAGTCTCGGAAAATGGTTCGTTTAATGCGGTTTTCCTCGGAGGCATACAACGACATCGGCAAAGTGAGCTGCTCTCTCAGGACCGTTGTTTGTCGAAGTTCTTGAGAGAACGTCTTCTTTCTATGCCGCGTTTCTCGCAAGCACGCCACAAACCATCCACGCGGCCCCCGGTACACGCGACTGTCGGGCAAAGAGGCGTCGTGCCCGCGGCTCCAGCGGCGGGGAGGGCGTCGCGTGGTGGGGTGGGGTGGAAAGGGTGGCGGGGAGGGCTGGGACGGCAGAGGCGGTACGGCGGCGGTCGGGTCTAGGCGACGACGGACCGGTCCGGAACGCGGCGGGCGGCGGGGGCAGGGGCGGGGGCGGGGCGGGCAGAGGCGGGGCGTCGGCCGATGCATGCGCCGTGCTCCGGAAGCGCTGAATAATTCATCGGGCAGCGCTGCAAGTGCCGCACTTATCGAGGTCTTAGTGCTACGCGGGCGAGCCGCTCCGCGCTACGCCGTCGCCGTCGCGGACACCCGCCTCGCCCGCCTCACCCGCCTCGCCCGCCTCACCCGCCTCACCCGCCGCGCCCGCCCCACCAGTGTGGAATGGCAGAAAGGGAAGGGTGGGAAGGAGGCGGAGGAGATAGGGCGCTGAGGGGAGTGAGGAAGCGGGTGGTGCTGAGGGTGAGGGGTGAGATCGTGGGAGATAACGGAGGGGAAATAGCGAGGATAGGAGGGCGACGGGGAGGACGAGGAAGGCGGGTGAGGAGCGGTGCGGGGGAGACTGGGAGGGGAGGGGGCGAGGGGCAGGATGGAGATGGGGGAGGCCGAGGGAGTTGGGGGAGGGGGCGGCGACGGGGTGAGTGGGAGGGGAGGGGGCCAGCGGCAGGATGGAGATGGGTGGCCGAGGGAGTTGGGGGAGGGGCGGCGACGGGGTGAGTGGGAGGGGAGGGGGCGAGGGGCAGGATGGAGATGGGTGGCCGAGGGAGTTGGGGGACCGGGTGGCGACGGGATGAGTAGGAGGGGAGGGGGCGAGGGGCAGGATGGAGATGGGGGAGGCCGAGGGAGTTGGGGGAGGGGGCGGCGACGGGGTGAGTGGGAGGGGAGTAGGGCGAGGGAGTGCGGGGTGGGCGGAGCGCCGGGACGTGACGGCGGGGGCGCGGCCGAGCAGGCTGCAATCGCGGCCGCCAGATCGACGTTCACTTCGGACGCGCCGCGCCTTCGAACAGCCACTACCGCGCCTTCGGCTGCCCCGCCCCTTCCTGCCCCCGTCCCACTGGGGTCCTGTCCGTCCCCGTGCGCCCCCCCCCCTGCCCGAGCCAATCCCACGCAAAAGCTCTTTCTCGATCTCCACTCCATCTCAATTTCCTTCCAGTTCCCTGTGTATGCTTCTATGTCCACTTTCAGCGATTCCTCTACTGTCGCTTTTACCTTCACTGTTGTCAGCGCTTGCGCAGACTGTCCCTTTCTTATCACGGTGTTATCGTCCGTTGCCTTCCCCTCCAACTTTAACTTTATTTCCATCTTCACTCTCATCTTACTTTTTTCTGCGCCAAACCGTTCCAACGCAAGAACTGTCTCACATCTGTAGGTACCCGCATTGCACTCGGTTTACACTAGACTATGCAATCGCGCAAGAGTGCCACCCCTCTCGTGTGAACTAACAGCGGGACACTCTGGTGGCTGGCAGGGGAAGCAGTGGGCCAGCATTGGTGAACCCGATGGGCCGGCCACTTGACCAACGCTTCTCTACCCCATCTACTTCCTGTCGGTCGCCGCCTTAAATCCTCACTGCCAACCAAGTCTCTATCTGTTAAGTGTCACCGTTTCTGTCATCACTTGCACCTCCATTTCAATTATTTTGCTGCGTCTGTACAAACTCCGTCAGTTCAGGCCAGGCAATATATTAATAAGAATTTTAACAAACAAAGACAACCGAATTGAACATTTGTGTAATGCAGTGATGTTAAGGTCTCCTACTTGTGGCAGTGGCTCATTTCGTGACACTTCGCTTCGAGCTTCTCTGCGCTACTAGGGTCGGGAAAGGACACTATCAGAAGTAACTCTGCTCTCAGAAGGCAGTGTAATAAAATTTTACAAGGTCCCCGATATATCACAACTTCGGAACTTAATAGATAAAGCTACTCGAACAATATCTACGTATGATAGCAAATATATCTGTGAACAAGCATGTTCAATAATAAAATTGCTAAAAATAATGCACGGAGTTTCAAAAGTATTTGAGAAACCGTTAACGATTTTGTCTCTCTGGATCACTAGAACCTGCCTTTTCAACGTGGAATCGAATATAAATAAGAAGATACGCACAGATAATCGAAATATAATTATATATAAAGATTACAACAGCAAACGTTCCTAATTTATTTATCAAAGTCCTGATTAATCGTATTTCATGTGTAAGGCGTGAAAGCGTTCTGGATGCCTGATTACTGCTCTCTTGTGGCGAGGGGATCAACTGCGTGGAGGAAAGATTTCGTCGTGCTACCCGTGATACAGACTCCTGCTCGTGACATCAACCTGACATCACTGGTGTAATCATACGAGAACAGGTAGAAAGGGGGTAACTCTTAAAAGAGCACGATAATCTTGCACGTTTCATTACCTCGTTCTTGTACCTGTTTTGTTTTTAAATCACGTAGTTCTTGTTCTTACACACACCTCCAACAATGACAGTCCCGTCCCAGTATAAATTGAAAGAGCGTTGTTCATTCAGACTTTAGTCGCGGATAGAGGCGGCATATGAATGTGTCAAATGTACTTAATTTTCTCTTGCTTGAGTTAAATACAATATTAAATATGTCCACGCGGTAGAAACGTAAAAAAAGAGTTTCGAAGTTACAAAATTGGTACTCACATTTCGTCTGCGCGCGAAATCTACGTACTTGGTGAATTTTAAGACATTGGAAATCCACTGTTTGCCCTACAGAACGGTTGAGTGTAGATTAGGGTATATATTAAATATTCATCATTCTACATTTACGAAGTTGCTACGCATTCATGTAGTTAGTTTATATTTTCTGCTGCGTGATATCAGTCTGAGTGACATAGAGTGTGGTTTGCCAAATCAATTGCATGCCAAATGTTTGGCATTCAGTAACGACAGCGCGTTATGTCGTTCTCTCTATTTTATTTTACCCAGTCGCTGGATGTGTTGAGATAACCTCTTTAAGTGAAGGAAATGGAATTCAGTACATCATTTCACTTTTAGTTTAATCAAAAAACAAGGAACCAAATTGAATCAATCAGCACCTATTACATACAAGCACAAAGCACGCACAATCAGCATCTGAGTCATATTCACCTCCCTGTGAGAGAATGTTTTTCTTTTTAATGGTAGCTTTACTATTCACACGTTTTGTCGAGCTCTCCTTTTGCTAGATATAGCAGGAGTAGAGCCGACATATTGCTGTTGTGTTAGCAATACTATAAAGTGAACCTGTTCGTTTACCGTGGCAAATAAGCTTTGTTTACAGAGGCTGGCAAAAAATCGTTTTCAAGTATTAATTCGCGAAAAATGTGCATTGTTAGTACTCTTATTCAGCATTCAACTTTGTAAAAAAAGGTGGGGCAGTGAGTCTGTAGCTTAAAAAATGCAGTGTAGGTTTACTTCTTGCCTATACGTCACATACAGATTTTACTGATTTTGAGAAAATTAAAAACATTAAATAAACTTCTTTGAAGTGATTCCAAGTTCTCTTCGATTCAACAGGCTCAGAGATACCCATCAAACATACGCGTGTGTGGCTGCGTGCATTCCCACTTCCAGTTTAACTAACATGCTTGGTTCCGTTCACGAGTTCAGCGGGTACGTAGATTTCAAATTATTTTACGACGTACGGTACCGACGTACGGTACGATACAGTTCATGTCAGTACCTTGCCATATTCTGGAACAATATTGAATGAGGTTTACCGTGTTCTACATTATAATATACAACACATGCTGAGGCAAACGTTGGCAAATCGTGGTTCCTACATTACTCCATCGTGGTAGACTCTTTAATGACAACAACATACTTGAGCATAATCGAATAAGTCAGACTCCTCGGGGATCTTGGCGACAGTGCAGGAAACTATTTAACTTCACGTTCCATAACGTGAAAATTTATTTTGTTTTGCATTGTGATGAAACAAACATCTTAAAATAAAAACAATATAATATTATACTCATGACAGTGCAAATATACTTGATTAACATATTTGTTGCAATAAGAATTTTCAATAAAGTGGCAGAGATTCTATGGATTTATTACAGCAATAATTATCATTACTCCATTATAACACGCATTTTCGAAGACAAGTGTAAGGCTTCGAATCACCAGAGTAACGTAAATATCTTAAATAAGAAGCTTCTATAAAATAAAGTACGAAATAAAAAATAAATGAAATAAAAATACGAAATTTATAGTCATTGTAAATAAGTATGAATGATTCATGTTCCGTAATTATGTTCATATGGTATTTCTTTATGAATAGTATTGTCAATGGAAATAATAAATGACTGCTATTGATTTATTACAAATTATAATGCCATTAATGAATTTATTTTAATTCATTTGAATTTTTCTATCATCGCCAAGCTCCATTTTTGAAGACGTTGCGCTCCTCGAGGATTGAGTAGCCCCTGCGATACGTGTAGGGTGCCAGCAGAGCCGCTTTGAGGCGCCTGGGGCGGCACAGGCCGTGCGCGTGATGCGTCGCGGCGGGAAGCGGCGGAGGCGGGCTGTGGCGGGGGCGGGGGCGGGGGCGGGGGCGGGGCGGGGGCGGGGCGAGGGTGGGCGAGGGAGGGCGCGGGAACGGGGCCCGGGGCACCGGCGCGCCAACGAGAGCGTCGGGGCGCACATAAACATGTACACGCCACCTCTGGAGGGCGAACGCCATCGCTGTCGGTCGCGCGTGGAGCGTTGAGCCGCGCCCACCCCGCCTCCTCCCCCACCCATGCCCCCTCCACCACTCCCTGGCGCCTCCCGCTTCCCGGCAGCTCGCGCCTCGCCCGATCCACAACCTTTTCCGCTCAGCAACCCCGCCCCGCCATTCCCCTCCCTCAGCCCGCTTTGCAAGACTGCTTCTATCCAGGCGCCACGATCCCGCTCTGCCACCCACGCTTCGTCAGCCCGCTACGTTACCACGCGCTGTGACCCCGCTCCGTCATCCCGCACCGTCAACCTCGCTCCACCATCCCACTCCGACACCCGCTCCGCACCCCGCTCTGCCGTCACGCACCCCCACTCCGCTCGGCAACCCCGCTCCGCCACCCCGCTCCGCCAACCCGCTCCGCCAACCCGCACCGTCACCCCGCTCCGCCACCCCGCTCCGCCAACCCGCTCCGCCAACCCCGCTCCGCCAACCCGCTCCGCCAACCCGCTCCGCCAACCCGCTCCGCCACCCGCTCCGCCAACCCGCTCCGCCAACCCGCTCCGCCAACCCGCTCTTCCATCCCTCTCTGCCACCCCGCACCGCCACCCCACTCTGTCACCCCGCTTTGCCACCCCGCTCTGCCACCCCTCTCTGCCACCCCGCTCCGCCACCCCGCTCTGCCACCCCGCTCCGTCACCCCGCTCCGCCACCCCGCTCCGCCACCCCGCTCCGCCAACCCGCTCCGCCACCACGCTCCTCGACCCCGCTCTGCCACCCCGCTCTGCCACCCCGCTCTGCCACCCCCGCTCTGCCACCCCGCTCTGCCACCCCCGCTCTGCCACCCCGCTCTGCCACCCCGCTCTGCCACCCCGCTCCGCCACCCCGCTCCGCCACCCCGCTCCGCCAACCCGCTCCGCCGACCCCGCTCCGCCAACCCGCTCCGCCAACCCGCTCCGCCAACCCGCTCTTCCATCCCTCTCTGCCACCCCGCACCGCCACCCCACTCTGTCACCCCGCTTTGCCACCCCGCTCTGCCACCCCTCTCTGCCACCCCGCTCCGCCACCCCGCTCCGCCACCCCGCTCCGCCACCCCGCTCCGCCACCCGCTCCGCAAACCCGCTCCGCCACCCCGCTCCGCCACCCCGCTCCGCCACCCCGCTCCGCCACCCCGCTCCGCCACCCCGCTCCGCCACTCCGCTCCGCCACCCCGCTCCGCCACCCCGCTCCGCCACCCCGCTCCGCCACCCCGCTCCGCCACCCCGCTCCGCCACCCCGCTCCGCCACCCCGCTCCGCCACCCCGCTCCGCCACCCCGCTCCGCCACCCCGCTCCGCCACCCCGCTCCGCCACCCCGCTCCGCCACCCCGCTCCGCCACCCCGCTCCGCCACCCCGCTCCGCCACCCCGCTCCGCCACTTGCAACAGCTTCGCCATCCCGCTTTGCTACAGTTACTTTCTGCTCTCTAGCCGCGCCTTTGTTTAAGAATCCCCTCAGTTTGCAAATTCCCTCCTTACTCTTTCCGATGCTCCCCCACCTCCTCACAACCCCGCTCCGCTCCAATGCCCTATTAGATCCGAAATAGCTGTTTCAGACTGCTCCCGACCACTCTGCACTACACGGTCGCCCCGCTCGGTAACACTGTTTCGAAACGTCGCTTCACTGCACTCCCTAACATCTCTGCGCTCCTAGACCACTCTCAGCACGCCCTGCTCTGTAACACCGTTCCGAGACGTCCTCTAACTGCACTCCCCAACACCTCTACACTCTCCAACCCCGCTACGCTCCCAAACACCCGCACATCTGAACCCCTCTTCGTCCCGCAACCCCGCTAGTGACTGCGTTCAGCGATACCTCACCCCGCCGCGGAACCCGCTCGCACACAGCACCTCCGCCCCGCTGTGCTTCGGCCCTGCCCACGCCCCGCTTCACACGCGCTATCGGCGGCTGCGTCCCGAATTTATGGGCCGTCACTGTCTTCTGCGGCGGCGGGTCGCGGCGGGGGTGGTGGCGTCGACGCAGGGCGCTGTGGAGGCGGCGAGACCAGCGATTGGGCATGCGGCTGGAGGAGGCAATGGCGGTGGCGGTGATCGGTGATTCGCCGCCGTACTAAAACGAGGTAGTGATGTCCATAAGAAAGATTCTGAAGGTAACCATACACTTGGATGAAAGGTGATTACTGATACTGCATTAATCTCAGAATCGTAAAATTCTTGGAGATGCTTCAAACTCAAAGAGGTTCTGCCAATAAGCATAACTGTGGTGAAATTACTACTGGTCATTTATTCATTAAGGTATTAGAGGTGGTGATGGCGGCGGTAACGGCGGCGGGGGCGGTGGTGGTGGTGGTAGTTGTGAGGATGGTGTTGGTGGTGGGTATGGTTGCTTCATTGATGTTTCCACGTTCAGAAACTGGTACCGTCATTAGTGCAGTGAATGTGTCCCGTTAGTGCAGTGAATGTTGGTATCCCGGGATGTGGCGGTGTTCCTTCCCCTCTGGGCGGTGAGAACCATCGCTGGCCTTCTCACCACACATCACCACCCACCATCCACACATCACCCCCCACCATCCACACATCACCACTCACCATCCACACATCACCACCCACCATCCACACATCACCACCCACCATCCACACATCACCACCCACCATCCACGCATCACCACCCACCATCCACGCATCACCACCCACCATCCACACATCACCCCTACCATCCACACATCACCCCCACTATCCACACATTACCACCCACCATCCACACATCACAACCCACCATCCATACATCACCCCCACCATCCACGCATCACCACCCACCATCCACGCATCACCATCCACACATCACCACCCACCATCCACACATCACCACCCACCATCCACGCATCACCACCAACCATCCACGCATCACCATCCACACATCACCACCCACCATCCACACATCACCACCCACCATCCACACATCACCACTCACCATCCATACATCACCACCCACCATCCACACATCACCCCCCACCATCCACACATCACCACTCACCATCCACACATCACCACCCACCATCCACACATCACCACCCACCATCCACACATCACCCCCCACCATCCACACATCACCACTCACCATCCACACATCACCACCCACCATCCACACATCACCCCCCACCATCCACACATCACCACTCACCATCCACACATCACCACCCACCATCCACACATCACCACCCACCATCCACACATCACCTTCCAGGTATCGCGCCGCAGTGGTGCAAGTGATACTGATTCAGAATTCGTGTGGTAACGTTCAGAAATTAGATAAAATTAGGTAATTGGTTCCGATCTAGTTACGTAATTAATATTAATGGGTTCAGTGAGTAAAGTAAATACCACTGAAAGTGGAAACATCACCTTACTACACGAATACATATGATGATATGACTGTTTTTCAAGTGTTAGGTTTCAAGAGTAATTTGTTTTAATATTTTTGGTTACAAAAACGAACGAAAGGGATTGTGATATCCGCGCCTCTGACAGAATTATTTCGGCTCATGAAAAGCAGTTCTGTCATAACTGAAACTTTACAAACGCTGACCATAAATTAAAACTAATTAAATTTGATGTAGCTAGGTAGAATCTAGGTCTAGCTAGGTAGCTAGGTAGATACACGCGGTAGAAAGGTCTTTCAGAACAGAAGAAACCCACTTTGATTGCATAAACAACACAAAAATTAAGAGTGCACCTATATTACAAGTGAAATAGGTTATTAACATTGCACTAAGGTACTGTTGGTGCGCGAAAATGTAGAATAAAGTATGAAGAAAGCACGACTGTATCTAAATGTTGGATTCTCGGCAACAGGATATTGCATTGTTTGGTATCTGAGAAGCACTAAACCATTTAATGTAGAACAACCACTATATTCTAGGATCATCAAATTTAGTAAACCTCCTATATAGTGAACGAGAAAAGTAGTTACTAGAGGTTCACTGTGACTGGAGACGACTATATATAGTACTTATATTCAAAACTAATTAAATATGGTCCACTGAAGAAATAAAATCTACATGGGAACTCGGAAAACGGAGATTATCTGAATTATTAAAAGGTTATACTTCTTCCTCATACGTCACAAAGAGTTTGTATTGTTCTGTGATGAAAATAAACCAAATGAAATCAAATCACGTTATTATCGCATCTCAAACATGTCCCGAAATTCGAAATGTAGGAACTAATATTCATAGCTGTGTGTAGGGCTCAATTTTGTCGTTATTTTGGTACACAAATTGTTGTGTGATTGACAAATTAATACTAACGAGGTGGCTCCATGCAAGGATTCCTCACATAGTAGATAATCGTTGTTTTAAAAGAGAATCTTTTCTCTTGTAGATCGGTATACAAGAAACGTATCTCTTCTTGCAGATGAGACATGAAGATCGGTTTTAAGGGCCTAAAATAATATTGATTACGAATTATGCACAACGGTAAGTGCGATGCGAATAACGCATGTTGCGGTTTGCTCATGCAGCTGACTTTCCTCCGCCGTAATCTGAGAACTTCTATCTTTTGTCATAAAACGGTTCTGTTTGATATAAGACGAGGGAGGGCGGTAATTCCCCCTCCAGCAGGAGGGCACTTACGGGGTTTTGTGTCCATAGTTTCTTGGAGATGGTTCAAAACCCCCGTCTTTCCTTTCCACCGCCCCCGCCCTTCTGATAAATAACACTTTATTTCGAAAATAAGTAACAAATACAACGTTTTCAAAGTTCAAACAAATTGATAAGTTTGAACAATTTGACAGAAGTGTAATGTGATTTCTAGTCACATTTTATTGCATTTATAGGAGACATTTAATTGCACATTTTTCGGTAAAAATAACAAAAAATAAATGTCTAAAACGTTACATATTTATTTTGCTGTAAGCAAACGTGAAAAGAGCCTCAGTTAGCTCTCTCCATGCAACGCTTAACTTGTTAGGAATTTCTGATACAATTAAGCTAAATGCTGACGTTAAAAGTCACTATCAACTTCCGCCCGTACCTCTACCCGCCTGTAACACGACGAAACACGGGAAGTTTCTTCCTTGGTTGCGTGGGGGGCGGGGGGGCGACGCCATGCCTACAATACTCTTCGCCTCTTCCTTTCACCTTCACCCTTTGTGGATCAGCTCGCTCTTCAAACAAGGGTACTCTAACTGGCTCACCTTCCTTACAATCGCGATCTCTAGCAGTATTGTTGATTATTCGTAAAGACGTGAGCCAGCATATCTTCGGAACCGGTGTAATTTCTGACGACTAATAACAGCAACGTAGGCTCGACAGCTCGTAGCTGCATCCGTCGCCCCCGCCCCCTCACAGCACCTCCTCCTCCCTCGCCGCTCACCTTCCCCGACCTCACGTCTCCCCGTCCTCACTCCCCCGTTAGCCTCCCGTTCGCCAGAAGTTGGCCCGAGGCCGCCCGCCAACTGATCAAAGTTCGGCGCTGCTGAGATCAGCAGCTCGGGGAAGTCTGGTGTGCGTGGGCGGATGGTGGCTCCCCTGCTTGTCGGGTGGTAGCCCTGCTTACGCTGGCGGCCGGAAGGGGGCACGGTAGGGTGGGAAAGCCCCCAGGAGTCTGCCCCCCTCTCCAGCTCCCCGCCCGGTAGAAAGCGGAGTACTGTTTGGAGATCAATGGTTTTGCGAAGTGAGCGACGTCAAAGAGAAGCCTGCTTTGAAAGAATTAAATGGACGGGACAATGTGCAGTTTATTTCCGAATACAAGGCACACTTTTATTGAATTATTTGCCGCTAAAAATAGAGAGGCACCGTAGCTCCTCCTGCGCTGTATATATTTACGATATCCACGAATTAAGTGGGCATTTTGAAAGAAAAGATTGTTGTCCACGTACAATTACTATAGTAATATTTATTCATAAACTTTATTCCACATTTTACAACACAGTTTTAGCAACTGGACGTCCATTTTACAATTCTCACGAACTCAAATAATGTACTATTGACATAATACTACTTAGAACAATGCGGAGAAATTGGAACGACTAAATCCATGATGATTCTTATTTCTCAAGAACATCAACACCTATACAATACTTAGTATATAACAAAGGTTTGGACGCTATTAATGTGCCATTTCAATAATACTTTGCCGTTTGTAACACTTTAATCCTGACGGATTAATTTTTTCCATGTCAATAGTATGTATGCATTATCAAAAATTCTTCAATATGTAAATATGTATAAACGTACATATATGTTATTACTTTATGACCAACTATTTCAACTTTGGTATTTTGAAAATTAATTCTTCAACCTAATATTCCGAAATATTTAAGTGCATAATGTAAAGTTCATAAATATTAAGATTGTAATTTGGTAAATTCTTGAAAGTAATCATAAGTAATTTTGCAAATACTTATCATTTTCGAAACAATATCTGTCAATAACATCTAGAATAATATTTTAATAGTACTTGATTACCTTTGCATACGTCCCTAAAAATATTCTAAAAACTGAATAATTTTGATGAAATTTATTTTGAAGAGAATTAGTTAGACTCTGGACATTTTTGTATAGTATGAAAGGGAAGTGTTGCTGATAAATATATCGCATTAACAAAATAAGTGAAGAAGACATCAGCATTTTATTGACAAGAGAGCATCAGAACCACTCTGTAAAATCAGAAATGAAGATAAAGAATTTGTTCATACCAAGGGAAATATCAACTCTTTTCTCTCGATACTATGAAGTCATATTCGTGGAAAATAGCAATGATAATTTTATGTGATGGAGAAAAAAGCTCAAATCCCACTTCAGAGAGACATTCTTTATTAGATTTATAATTACAATATGACTAATAATAGAATTTCTTTCTTCTCAACCTTTATAAACCTTCGAAACTAGTATTAATTCGGTAAATCTATGAGGATAGAGTGACGTTCTCATTTTTGATGAAACACCTGTCTTCCCAAGGATAGAATCTTGCAGCTCGTGAAATATTCTTTCTTCTGGCAGCAGACCTCCTTCGCGCTCACTTGTTGCCAGCTAACTGCGCTTCGAAGTAGGAGTCCCTGGTCGCATCAATACCGAACGGTCGTTTGCAATAAAAGATCGTATTAGTGTTAGTAAAGGCATTGGATTAATACAGCAAATAACGGACGCAGTCGAAGTTTGCAAACCAGGCGGGAGCTGAGGTTTTAAATAAGTCTGTTATTTGTGATAGCGTCCGTCTGGCGTTTAATACTTTTCCTAATACTAATTCCGCATTCTTGGATTGAAAATTCAATAAAATAAGAAAAATCTTTTCTTAGAATAGGAGTGCTTTCTTTCATAAAGTTCTTGCGTCGTTTTACGGAACGTCCCTTTAGCCCGTTTTTGGGCATTTGAAATTTATTGAAGTAATCATTTGTTATTTGTCGTTTGTTTCGTTACGTCAGTCAATAGATGCCGTCAATGGTCACCACCAGTCAGTCCTTGCCGTTTATCCCTTCATCCAGGGACTCTGTGCCGTTATAACTGGGTTTTCCACGCGGGAACCCATCCGGGAATTCGTGGGATCCGAGTTGCCTAACTTCTGAGACTTCACGGAGCGTAGTTAAGCAATTCGGCTAACGACGCCGGCCATCATACTCCATCATACGCCGGCCAACATACTCATACGCAGCTCAATTGTTTTGAGAATCTTATGCACCTCAATGTTTTGAAGTTTCGTCTCTGTTAAGAACCTTAAAGTACGCCAACCATTAAGAATAGACTTTCGTTCCTCTGAGATTGCGAGTGGATAATACAACGCAGAATTACGAAATACATTTTTTCAGAAATACGATAATAATTTTTGAGCCATTCTGTGCGGCGTTGAAACATTAATACAAAAATGTCAAGTGCGTGAAAATATCAACTTGAATCAAAAATTGAAGAAGAAATTAATGCGTTAGAAAAATGTGCGATTTTCTATTCTACTACATATTCTGAATACTACAATTTGCTTATATCTCTGGACGTTGGTGGACTTTATAATTAGGCTGTTCTGAATTTTAACCAAGTTTCAGGGAGATCCTGAAACGTAACCGTCCCACCGATACTGTCGAGAGAGGACGTTGGTATCGCTACAAATGCCCCGGTTGACGTTAACGAATAACCCTTCCTGAAGTCGGAGCGTGCTCCTTAATTCGAGAGCGAAGCTCCCGTGTCGCCCCTGATTCTTGCGTGCGAAACATCCCGCTCGCGTTTCGCTGCGCTCCGTAACTTCACTGCGCGATCGTAAGTGAACTTAATTTGAAAGAGCGCGGAAACGCGAATTCCAATTCACTTTCAAGCTATCAATCGAGTTAATGTAGATCTCGCAAAGGGTAATAGAGTGGAGGTGATAGCCGTATTAACAGGACTGCCTCTCTCCGAAGAATGTCACAGGATAACGGAATGAACGTGGGAGAGGAGCCAATCCCTCTGCCAATTCATGGGACTTTCATGGCGTGAAGCAACCAAAACGGTGAATTTATGCCGACGAATACAGTTTTCCAGTCGTATTTCCATGGATATACGGAGAGTGTGAGAAGAAATGTCTGTCTGTACTTCTCGCCACAGCCCGCGGATCTACCAGCAGCATTCCGGCCTCGCCGCCATAGATTTAAGGAGTACGTGGTTAGCACGAAGACATCCCTATGCCGTAATCTAGTTTTCTCAACCTGATAAGTGAGTTTACTCATCGTCACACGGCAACATATAGTGGAGAATTTAAAGGAAAATGCACATTATAATCTTTCCCGACCGGCAATCAAATCCGTGGACGCGTCATGGAAAGCAATTACGCTGAGCAATGACCTAAGCCGCGAGGGAGTGAAAGGAAATACAGGAATAACAAATGACATAATTGATCTTGAAACGAGATTCCAAGCCAGAGGCCGGCGAAAGGGATGGAAACTGGTTGAGGAATAGGAAACTCACAGAGCACCTATGCGATTAATTGAGTTCTGAAAATATACTGAGGAAAGAATCTAATGGATATCTATTTTTTATTCTTGTTGGGAGCTGGTAGGTGGTGGCTAGGCCGTAATGGGTGGCTTGGGTTATTGTGTTTATTTTGGAGAAGAAATTGTTAGATAGGAGCGCGATATGGTCAAGTATAGGGGGTAAATTAAATTCTTTATGCAGTTGAATGTTTGAGATGAACCAAGGTGCATGAGTGGCAAGTCTGAGGAAATTATTTGGGATGATCTGTAATTTATTTATATTAGTTTTAGAAGCATTGATCCAGATAGGGCATGCATAAAGCATTAGGGGTCTAATTATTGATTTATAGATGGTGATGGCATTGTTTAATTAGAGCTTACTATTGCGATTTAAGAGTGGCTTTAGTTGAATTAATTTTATTTTGGCTTGCTGTGCTTTTACTGTTATGTGATTTTTCCAATTTAGTCTGGTATCAAGATTCAGCTCTAGGTATTTGACAGATTCATTGTGCGAGGTCCATGCAATTGGGTTATTGTTTATTAGGAATGGTGTTGGGGTTGAAAATGTTCTTAATGAGAATAACTGGTTGAGGCGTAGAAGTACGATAATTCTCTTTTATCTATTACTTTCGTTATCCTACGGATGATAGACGCGCTTGCAGTATAGAAGAACTTGCAAGGTTGCAGCAACACAACTCCCCGAAACTTTCAGGAGATTTACGTATCATTTAGAAGCGCGGTACATGAAAATGGGTGATCACCCAACCGCTCGCCACGTGACAGCTAATAGCCACTTGACTAATAGCAGAGGCTCGATAGGCAAAGAAAGACCGTGCAATGTCGGCGGCCCGTTTTTAACCTAACATTTATCAATGAAGGTCTAAGAAACCCAATGCTGATTGTTGGTTTCTTCTGAAAATCATTGATATTGATTCTGATGTGCTTGCTGTTCAAAATTCAATGCAATTTGTCACAAGTGTGTTATAATTGACAAATTGGCATAATATGAATGTGTTAGTCGTTGTGAATGTGTTAGTCTATATGAGTTGTTATTGCCGATATGAAGCGAACTATTCACTTGATAATTCAAAATGTATTTCGGAAATATTTGGTAATATATCAAGTCTTAATATACTATAATTTAGCACATTACTACGTTGTGAATATAATACTTCGTCCATTATTTGACATAAGAATGCAATACGCTTTTTCACTTAAAACGTAAAATGCGTGCGGTGTTCAGGTTGGTTCGCTAATGGCGGAAGAGGCGGGCAGGGTCGCCATCTGTCGGCACCTGTCCCACGGCGACCGGCGGGGCGACAAGAGCAGGGGAATGGGTCAAGAAACGCAGTTGTCTCATAATCACCATGGTCCCACGCCACTGGGACAGTATACGAAATATAGGATGGGATTAGATACGCTGAAGCGCTGTGGATGCCCGTCAGGCCGCCACACACGGGTAAACATCGCCACGACCAAGCCGAATTAAAATCTGAAGTTTTTCTGTTCCAGATTTCCACCGAGCTCTCTCTTAAGCAATGTCGGCCAACCGGTGCGGCTCGAAGGTACCGTAAGTTCAACCATTCGTGTATTTGCATTACTAAGTTACAACGTGCACTGAAAATTGAAAGAAAACTATGCAGCCTCCGGCCATGTGAGAGGTGTGAGCGGTAGTGTTAGGTATCCAGAAACTCGGAGAAAATACTAGAACAGTGATAACGTTTCGATATTGACTAAAAATACACATATTTGTGTTTCTCCGCCTATTCTGACACTGCAAGGACCGACTCCATTCTTATACTCAGCGAGTTACAGCTTACAACAAAGCTGACGTCATGGGACAACAATACCTCAAGAAAGATGTCCCTCCCGAATTTTTCAATTATTGCGATGTTATACGAGAGTATTTTATTTCTTGTTTTTAAGCAGTGAGCGTACATTCGGAAACCATTTTGTGAGTGTTTGGTTAGCGGCACTATTACTTCAGCAGTCCACTAATTTTTTTAAAAATCTTTAAAAATCCGTAAATGGAAAATATTTCCGTTTTTATTTTGAAAACACAGTGAGGGTGAGAAAGAGAGTTAACAATACAGACTCACAATGACATGGCAGGAAGACACAACAAATAATAGAGAAATAGTGCGCAAAACTAAACGACTCAGTGATCACTACGATTTAAACTCAGAATGAGTCGAGTCAACGAGTCAACGGTGCTAATATACACAACTGCACAACCGAGTCAACGGTGCTAATATAAGGCCCTGCCATAGGGAATAGTATCAGCAACATCTCATCCAGACCAGGCTCTCTCCCCTTCTCTTGTCAGCGCGCTGTTTCCTACAACCCTTACAGATGTTCTATACAAAGCTAATGACTATTCATTAAGACAAATTAGTCCCGGTACACCCATCGCTCGATGGTAGAGGAAGAACGAGGTAACATTACCCATCTCCCATTAGCGCAGCCAATAAGCACTCGCAGATCACAAGACGTGGGTAGGCAACGAGTAAGACGATACTTTAAAGGGAGCAAAAGGAGAGCGTTCGATTCTTCTTCTTCAACTGTAATTCGTAATTCAAATTTCGCCTTTAATTTAACTCTGCGTGTCATAATTACAGACTGCAATGACTAAGTTGCGTTTGAATGATTAGATAAAAACTATGCCTATTTGTTTCGGGAATCAGTTGGCAAGCTTTTGATTGTCGTCTCAAATTGGGTGTAATAAATCGCTAAAGGTATTTCTTCATTCTATCACATCTACATGTCTTCTCTTTACTAACCCACAAAATGGCTCATGAATCATAATGTTTCCAACGCCTGATCTTGTCAAACGATTACAACAGTTTCCGATTCTGGCTCCATTCCTCCACTTTTAAGACCCATAAATGATTTATCTTTATTGATCTGAACATTGTTCATTACTTGTTATTATTATCCATAGAGTGGTTTGTCTCCTATCGATTTATTTAACATTTTCGTGACTCACGTTACGATTTCATGTTAAGAAACATCAGAACTTTAATGTGTGTTACTCTGCGTATCTTGCATAGTTGTCTTCGCAATGGTTTTTGTTATACATACAATACCTCTGTTTCCAATTCTTCGGTCAGGTTTAATGACTAGTCTCATTAGTGAGTCATCGAGATGACTGACTACATACGTTCCCAAACCGACTCTTCCATTGTGCCAAGGGGCTTTGGTATGTCTGAGGCCTCTTCCTCCGTTACGTGATACAAAGTCTATGTTCATAAGTACATAAGGGAGAGCGACATGCATTGTAATAAGTTTTCTGTTTTTGCTATCTATTATCTAAATTTCTTGCTTACTCTGAAACTGTATTCAACTACAGGCACCGCCGAACTGCCTAAAGCGATATTTTATTCCTGGAGTTGATAGCGGACTGCAGGAGAAGTCTCACTGATCTGTAATACTCCCTGGGAATAGTCTCTTTCATTCAGTCGTTCGAGTTGCAAATATTATTATTATTATTATTATTATTATTATTATTATTACTAAGATTGATTTACGTATTTCGAGAAAAGGCCAACATGGGCCCACGCAATACGTATATTCCATCAGGGCTCAATCTAATGGGGATCAGCACTTTTTAATGCTGATTCCATTTTTATACCCCAAGATTGTAAGCCCTAGGGGATGGGGGGAAATGATGATGATGATGTAGTAGACACACACACAAACCTACAGAGTCACACGCTTTATTATTATTATTATTATTATTATTATTATTATTGCCATCATTCTTGATGGTGCTGGTGTGACACAACTGTCGGCACACACTCTTAAGCTACATCCTCGTCCAATCGCCATCGTCTCGGTGCTTGCTCGGTGCTCGGTACGTGCAGCGGACGCCTCCAGCAACCTGGCCTTCCTTCGCCGCCGCCACCGCCGCCGCCGCCGCCGCCGCCGCCGCCGCCGCCGCCCGCCGTTAGCCCCCGCGTCCGCAATTGGCCCGCGCTTCGGCGGCGCCGCGCCGCTCTACGCCGGAGCGTCAAGAAGGAGCCGACAAAACCCGCGCGTAATCGGTTTAGGGCGGTGACGGCGACCCGGAACCAGAGCACGGCCCACCCGTTTGCAGGCAACCTCCATCTCCACCCTGTTCTGTCTTCGCCACTCAGCCCCGCCTTGCTGTGGTCCACCCTACCTTAGCCGCCCCGCCCCGCCCGCCCCCGCCCTGCCCCATTCGCCTCCCACCGCCTCTTAGGTCCGCTCTCGCTTATCCACCTCATCGTGACGTAGCCAACCAGTCATGGCGTTGTAGCCTATTTTGTCTCACCACCCTCTTCTCGCCTCGCCATGCCCTCGTTGTCCCAGCATTCTCTCGTCGCCTCGTCATGTTCTTTTCCCCACTCTTTGCCCATTTGGTGTAGCCATATCCTCGTCGCTTTTTTACGCCATCGTCCACTCGCCATGCCTTCATCGCCCAGCTATGTCACATTCCCTTGTCATGCACTAGCCGCCCGTCAGGCCAACGTCACCTCGCTATGCCTTTCCCGCCCCACTATGTCCTATGCGCCAAACTCTCCGCCGGTCCTAGACAAACACTCCAGGCCATGATGCCCCGCCATCACCTTGCCACCCTACTTTACTCTTTTCTGCAACAGCTTCACCTACCCTACTAACACTGACACAGTAGGTACTCGCAGATAGTCTGTGGGCTGTCGCTGCCTGGTCCTGTTTTAAACGCACCATTTCGTCACACCTCACCAAATCTCTGCACCGTCCTGATGTCATCTGGTCACCACACTCTGCATACCCCGCCCAAACTCGGTCTGACCTGGTCACACTGCGTGCCACAGTGGCCACTTTTAGCTGCCGAAAACCGGCTGAGTTTAGTTCACAGACAGAATTGTCACACAGGCTCCAATCTTGGGGTATAAAAATGGAATCAGCATTAAAAAGTGCTGATCCCCATTAGATTGAGCCCTGATGGAATATACGTATTGCGTTGGCCCATGTTGGCCTTTTCTCGAAATAAGTAAATCAATCTTAGTAATAATAATAATAATAATAATAATAATAATAATAATAATAATAATAATAATAATAATAATAATAATAATAATAACAATAATATTTGCAACTCGAACGACGGAATGAAAGAGACTATTCCCAGGGAGTATTACAGAGCAGTGAGATTTGTCCTGCAGTCCGCTATCAACTCCAGGAATAAAATATCGCTATAGGCAGTTCGGCGGTGCCTCTAGTTGAATACAGGTTTTGGCCAATGCCAAAACCGCTTATTTCCAAGCCTCCTTCTCTGCCAGCCGTTCTCTTCTTTTAAGCCTCTCAAGCACTGGATTGCGATAATCTCAACCCTCAACTGCTCTGGACGCCCAAAACCCACCATTTCTGGAGAAGCACGTGGAATAATGGCACCTTCTGCCCCTATGGTGCGGATACGTTCCTCGGCCAATGCATGTGGAATTTGTGGAGGACAAAGCCAGCTCTCGGCAGGTTTTCTCCTGTTTCACCCGTATCCTGCCTCTCATTTCATCATTTCTCCATCATTCACCTTACAAACATTCTCGATACAATCTCCTCAGAGGCGACTGTTCCAAATCAGCTGCCCGCTCTATGCGGCGGCGATGGTGTAACGGTTAGCGTTTCGGACTGTTGTACCCAAGTTGGCGGGTTCAAACCCGATCGAAGCCGTGGATTTTTCAGGGCGAAAAAATCCTTCGTACGCCTTCCTTCGGAGGGGAAGTAAATCCGGCTGTCCCATGTTAGTAGATTTACTTGCATGTAAAAGATCCTCAAGCCTAAATGACGCCTCTGAGCTAAATTCAAATCGCCTGTTTCTCGCCCAAGAAATACCTCCTTTCTCTGCTAGTTGGTGAAAGGAGCGTAGCAAAATTGACGTGGTCAGACGGAAGAGCAGGCCTAATGGCCTGAGTCTCGCCACGTAAAATAAGGCATTAATTCAATTCAATTCAATTCAATATTGCCGCAGAAGGAGCGGTTAGGTTGGGGGGGAGCGGCACACCAGGGCATATCTCAGAAAGAAACCTTTATGTTTAACAGGAAACGTACAATTTGATTCAATTCAAAAACAGTATTTCATTGAATTAATTTAAGACATTTTTGTTAACACGTGTAGCAATATCAAGGGACAGCCCTTGGGCTGCTGCGTTGCGTAGAACGCTTTTCAATGCCTGGTTCTGCGGTTGAGCTCCTTCTTTGTGTTTTATACTTTTCATTTGAGAGAAAAATTGCTCACAACAATATGTTGACTCGAACATAGACAAAATATTCGCTGCCTTGTTATGAAGCTTGGCTTCCTCTTCCAGCGATCGCACTACTCACGTTGCGTCCACGAACAGCAAAGCGCGCAACTGTTCCTGGACTAACCACTTCACAACCTGCTCCTTAGCCAGCCGTGATTGCACGCGGGCGCGCTCTTGCCCGCCCCCGCCTGTGCCCGCGAGAGCCCGAGTGGGAACAGTCCGCATTACATCACTAATAGACCTCATTGCGCTTAGTCTTGGACGAGATCCTAAATCTGAACAAATAAACATACAAATACAACAATAAATGACTCTTGAATGAATCAACCATCTTAACAGCCGTACCGCGCCGGTTTCTCAACCTATCCTCATGTTTTCCCCACCGCACTCCGAGCAGCCTCTGATGTACTGTTCGATGTATCCCTTCCCCCAACGCGGCCCCTCCACCCCTCTCAATCCGCGCTTCTGCATCCTCCGCCCACCACAATTGGGCTGCTTGAGTGGGCGGCCCACAGCGCGAGCTTTGGACAAGAGTTGATCTGCGGGCTACCGCTGTGCTTGTCTTCAGTATTTTATCACCACGTTCACTGTCCTCCCGTTCTTTCCAGCCGTTCAGAGAATACACTGCAATACCACCCAGAGGAGGAGACTATGCATTTTAATTGTCTACCGTGTATTCAATGTCCTCATTGACCTATGGTAAGTAATCCCCGTGTCTCCCGTTGTGCGCTCTATCTTATGAAATATGGTGGGGACACTCCCTGATCTATATCTCTAAAGGATTGGTAGTGCCTTCTTGACCTTTCTCAATAGCGAGCTACCCCGTAGATGGAGGCTCCTGCTTAGGTAATTGGTTCTCCAGTGAGTTGCTGCGAAGTGAGTCACGCCAGATACCTCTCCCTCCAATCGCTATTATCAACAAGGGGAGTGCGCTACCTGAATGTTCTGAACAAATACTGAGAGTAGTTCCTCAACATTACACGCATTCATGTGGAAAAGTAACTGCTGCATTGTTGTAATGAATTTAGCCTTCGTTAGTTCTACTGAGTTTCATTTCAGCAAGTCTTGTTCAACTACACTCTCAACAGCCAATCGACCTATTTAATTCCGCACCGTGAACCGCGCCTATACAGGTCTTCGCTACATCCTCCTCACTCTACCATTACCATACCGGCTGTCCGTACAGTCACTAGTATCCTCTTCCTGTTCCCTTCCCTGTTTTTTGCCGTCCTGCTATTTCCAAATCTTCGATCCGTCTTCACCATCGGTTCCCACCTCTGTCCCCCGACACTTAAGCTTAGCTTCGAAGTTCCGCTATCGCCGTTTCCACCGTCCTTTCCATCACCTGAACCCTCTCCAGTTTACATCGTCTTTACAGTACTTCTCCACCTTGTTTGAGATTCCCCATCACCGAGGTCGTCGTTCCAACCTAATTTTTTATTACATACTTTTTTTTCGAAAACAAGTCTTCTGGCAGCTTACGGGTATTTCAGAGGAGTTTAATTTTCCACAAATACTTACATGTTCAATTATTCTTTGAACCTACAGAGAATCAGCGTAGACGTCGTTTTTATGAGGTACAATGGTTCTTTTTACAGTTTCATGGCAGTAAAAGAAAGAATATCTGGACTCTAGAGTTTGTAGTCCAAAGTAACTTATATTACAGCTATATCTGGCCAAATCTGCACATTTCGAAATTCGCTTCATTTCCCGCCGTTCTTACCATCACTTTGTCCTTCTCCCCTACATCCCCCCACCGTCGCCCAAGCCGTCCCCACCACCACTCCCACCAACACCACGGCTGCCGCCGCCGGCTACATACCAAAGTTTGCGCCCTCGCGCCGATCAGAATACAAACGGCGGAATTTGCGCGGCTGCCGACGCAGGGTCGAGCCGGCGGCGGGGGCGGGGGCGGGAAAGCTGACGGCGGGGAGCGGGGGCGGATGAGCGCGGGGAAGACCGGTGTGGACGGGGTGGGCGGGGCTGTGAGGGGGGATTGGCGGTGTTGCCAATTTAGGTGTTTTGGCGCGGGCGGTGTCGGCGTGGCAGAACAGCAGCTTCGGAAAGAATTCAATCTCGCTGAGAGGATCGTTGGCCTGCTTCGCGGGATCTGTGTTCCCTGACAGCATGATGGTCGCGAGGATGGCATTTGCACCTTCCGTGAGAAGGAGAGGGAACGCAAATTTGAGTTGAGAGATATTTCGTCCGTAACCCAACTGAATGCATCTTCAGAGAAAAGTTTAGAACTTACCTATTGATAATTCTATAGATTTCCGAAAATAAAAAAAACTCTTGCATACTGCTTTTTGTACTATTAAATAATGTATGAATTCACAAAAACGATTTGTGATAAAGTGTAGCAAATTTAGTAATTACAAAAAATATATATATTTTAAAAAGTAACCACAAATTGTTTTCGTCATTGCTGCTAAAAATATTTTTTTATTTAGTCTGTAAGAAAGAAGAGTGACATATTTAAATGCAAAATCCGCATCAAATATGGTGTAGCATACTTGATTATTTTTCTCAGTAAAACAATAATTAATTTGTCATGTCTGTATTATAAATATTCCATAGCCTGTTTTCTTTTTGTTTAATAAGCTAAGTCTGAAGAAATTTTGTATAAATTGAATTGAATCTTCTTATTTGAAGTAAAGACAGACCGCATTTGATTCTTATGCTACACAACAGAGCTAGAAAAGCATAAATGGCCTTTGAATTATCCAAAACACATTCCACGATTTATGGCAATGGACACATGCTCAATGTATTAGACAGTTTTTTAATGTGATCTTGCTGGGAAACGCCCAGATAAACTTTTACAAAGATTCCTTGTAAATTGGTTCCACGATTTTGTGCATCAAATATTATAAATACAAACTCTTAAAAACTAGGTCTTTAAATTTAATGTCTATTACATTCAAAACTACATTGGTTCACAGATTCCGTTTTTATCTGCAAAATCTGCAGTTAACAATCATTTTAATATTATACCTACTCGCATATCAATATTTGTTTTAGAAAAAACCTCATGAATAAAATTTTAGCAGAATGTGGTGGAGGTAATATAAAATAAAAAGGGTAAATAACTTGAGCACACTTTCTACAGTAAGTCGAATGTTCACACTAAAGAAATATTTTAATTTAACTTTCACCAGTTTCCTTCACCTTCGGAAATAATTCATATGATCAAAATTGTACCTTAAATAATAAAGCGTAAAAATTGAAACTCGACACTTACTTATTACTAAAAAAATAAATTAACTTCCATTTTGATGCAGATTAATATTTTTTATAAATATGAGATATTACCATTAGTAGAAAGCAAATTTCCACTTCCATCAATAGCGAGTACACTTTTATAAGAGGCTTTACAAGTAATAGTGCACTTGAAATCAAAATGCGGCTTTTGTGGAATTTGGGAATTAACTGTAACATATTTAATATTTAATGCTCATCAAAAGCCACCAGTTCCATACAAGGGTTGAACAAAATTCGATTCATAAAGCTACGGATAGACGAAAATAATACAAATCAACATTTTTACGATTTGTAAAGCTTCATTCACATAGAAATGGGAGATTTGTTAGAATTTAATAAAGTGTCATATCGAGTTGAAAAGAAGATAATTAAAACTATTTCTTCTGGAATATCCGACAAGAAATTTTCTGATTTTCCAGGAGAACAGTACATTACAACTTCTGGCCGTGAACCATAAGTACCTCCTCTACGGATACTATACACGGGGTATTCTGACATGATAGCCATTATCTGCACATTGTTCTTAATCTTCCAAAATTGGGAAAAAAATGTTATTTGGAATACACTTCCACAATATTTTTAAATTTATAAAAAATAACTTAAATTAAATTACTTTTTTGTACAACAGCATTATAAGCAAGGCTATAATTATAAATAGGTTTGGTTCTCTAATAAATTTATAATGCTGTTAAAGTTAAAATGGCGAACGCAAAACATTTATAATGTGACTTTATTGCATTCGTACAAATTTGAAAACACGATCATAACGAAGCTCGTTTTCAAAACATGTACTCATGCAATAAAGCTTAACAATATAAACTAATTGCATAAAATACTATGTACTAGTATATACTAGATAAACTAGTGCATAAACTATCTCTGTAATAGAAACATCCACTGTGCAGTCTGTTTTCTGTTTCTCGCGTTATAGTGGAGTGGCGTTTGATGAGCCGCTATGCTAGGACAGCCTGGGAGTTTAAAATTTAAAATCGGAGTGTAAAATTTAAAAACTGCAAAATCTTCTTCTGTTTCTGTAATTGGTGTTTGCACCACCTGTGAAAACCACAACGACATTTTGGGAAAACTTCGTATAATAATAATTATTTGAATAATTTCCTTGTATTAATTTTTCGACATTAATACTCTTTATTAAAAGTAATATTTTATATATGATAGATACAATAAAATAAATTACGAGTGTGTTTGAAGATTTTTCAACCTCTTCCATCATACGTATCTTAGAACTATTTTCTGTAGAACTCACATGGGCTAAATGGGGCGTGCCCCTTATAACTCCACAAATTAGGGGTCAATATGGGCCAATTTAGTAGCAGCGGTTCTTGATATACAAGTAAATACATAATTTTTTCCCAATTCACTGTGCCAATTTATTAATATTTTATTTTCGTAATATTTACGTATTTTATTACTCCTGTATCTTGTATTTTTGACATTACATTTTGTATTTCAGATTTAGACAAAAAATCCTCTTATTGTTCTGTAAACCACCTGACTTAATGCTTCACTCTACTAACCCGCTACCTGGGATTAGATGACCCACAAACGTTTCATTATATTTTTTTTTTAATTTCTGGAAGTAAAACGTTAGTTTCTTTGTTGTCTGGGTGGGAATTCAATTTGAATATATATATATATATATATATATATATATATATATATATATATATATGTATATATATATATATATACATATATACATATATACATATATATATACATATATATATATATATATATATATAGAGAGAGAGAGAGAGAGAGAGAGAGAGAGGGAGAGATACCTGGTTCGGTGCAAACTTCGCTAGCCGACGGTCGATCTACGCCGGATCTCGCCATACAGCGAGGAGAAAAGCACTGCCACCTCCCGAACAAAAACATACAGTACACTTACGGGACTGCTGAACCTAGTAGTTGATGTGCCCGGAATCACTAACAATTGGTCAATAAATCAAAGCTGTTTCTACTAGCACATCTGTGCTCCAATTTCAATCAAAATATTAGCCAGTTAATTCAAAAATTAACCCGATTCCATCATCAACGTTTAAACATTATTGGCTAGTTAATATCGTCTCGTTTACCTTAGTAATATTGTTAGCCTACTGTGATAACTCCTGCTATGAAAGCACAACCGCCTCTGCAGAATCGTTGACTTTGTGATTCTAGGGACCGAGTCCGGATGGTGGAGGATTTTTGATATACTCGTAAAATAGCTGGGTCAATTTCCCGAGTGTCTGGAGAAAAATCCTAGCGTCCGCGTGATCTCATCAGTAGTTTTGCATGGTTTCTTTCATCAATATCAGCGAACGACACAGCAGTACCCTTAAAACGAGCCACAGACCACGCGCGATCTTTTCTTCCTCATCTGTTTTCTTTTCTTCTCTCACACGTAAACTTCAACTTCCGTAGACTACACTACCACACATGTCGTAAGACCAATGACGACGCTGGAGCTCGTCCCGACTACGGTTGGAAAAACCGCTAGCCGCCACGCAGGTCGGTGCTGGATCTTATGTTCAACTGGCGAGGAACATCGCCATTTCTCGCAATATAACGGGACCTACACTTGCGAGTCTAACGACCAAAGTAGTTGACTCATCCACAGTCGCGTGCGCTACCACATAGAGGTCGCTGCCAGTAGAATTTACGTGCGCTGATAGGTCGCCTTAAATTACGATGCCCGTAGAATCCGCTCACGACTAATACAGTATATCTGCTTTTATCATGCCGTTTTCCGTTCCTAAAGAAATTGAGGTTTCTACAATAATAAAGTACCTAAAATCACAGTTAGATTTAGTTTCCTGCCAGTTAAGTGGTATTAAATAGCTTAGAAATATTGGATGTCTACGCTCTCGGAAGTGACGCCTTAAAGGGCGCTCTTCAAAATTACCACGCCACAGCCAATTAGTGAGAATACATTTTTTTCTTCATTATTGTAATAAATACTAATGAAATGTTACATATTATATTCAAATATTAACAGAATTTTTAAGAATTTAATAGAAGGAACATGATAAAGTTTTTAAACTCAATTTCTTGTGTTATTTATTTAAAAAATATTTTAAACTATTAATGTAAACATAAAACTTGGAACTTCATATAAAAGTGCAAGATTGTTTCTTTAAACTAAAAAACATATTGCTCCTAGATTTACTGGTTTAAGGTTAAGGATATGGTCCTTCAAATACACCCCAACCTTACGTCCTGTGGTGGAAAAAAGTTGCTGAGGCTACAACTTAAATGGGCTAGACGATGTTTTAAAGTCGTATTCTTCTGCGGCCAGAGTCAAGCAAATAATCTTGGATAACATGCCGAGCAGACCAGGTCTGACAAAGACCACGACAAGATGGTCGAAACGTCGACTCAATAGGCTTCGACGCGGCGTCATCTGGACAGCCAAGATCATAGCTAGACGATGTTTTAAAGTCATATTCTTCTGCGGCCAGAGTCAAGCAAATAATCTTGGATAACATGCCGAGCAGACCAGGTCTGACAAAGACCACGACAAGATGGTCGAAACGTCAACACAATAGGCTTCGACGCGGCGTCATCTGGACAGCCAAGATCATAGCTAGACGTTTTAAAGTCATATTCTTCTGCGGCCAGAGTCAAGCAAATAATCTTGGATAACATGCCGAGCAGACCAGGTCTGACAAAGACCACGACAAGATTATTATTATTATTATTATTATTATTATTATTATTATTATTATTATTATTATTATCATTCTTAGTATTATTATTATTAATGTAAGTGTTGTAATTTTTGCAATTATTGTCATTAACTGCCACCGGGTTATACCCAATTGCAGTTCTAATAAATAAATGTAATGTAATATTATATATAAAAAAAAGATGGTCGAAACGTCGACACAATAGGCTTCGATGCGGCGTCATCCGGGCAGCCAAGATCATCTGCTAGACGATGTTTTAAAGTCATATTCTTCTGCGGCCAGAGTCAAGCAAATAATCTTGGATAACATGCCGAGCAGACCAGGTCTGACAAAGACCACGACAAGATTATTATTATTATTATTATTATTATTATTATTATTATTATTATTATTATTATTGTTACTATTGTTATTGTTATTATTATTATCATTCTTAGTATTATTATTATTAATGTAAGTGTTGTAATTTTTGCAATTATTGTCATTAACTGCCACCGGCTTATACCCAATTGCAGTTCTAATAAATAAATGTAATGTAATATTATATATATATTAAAAAAAGATGGTCGAAACGTCGACACAATAGGCTTCGACGCGGCGTCATCCGGACAGCTAAGATCATCTGCTAGACGATGTTTTATCCGGTGGAGTACTCACAGGCCACCTTGAGGCGCCGCCGGTCGAGCTTCTCGAAGAAAGGGAAGTCGGGGTTGCCCGCGCGGCACTCCAGGTCGCGCCCGTCGTCCTGGGGCCGCAGGCGAAGGGTGAGCGTGCTGCTGGTCGCGTTGGCTGCCTGCGTCTCCTGCGAAAAACCACATCGATCACACAACTGCAGTCAGAGTCAGGACTGCGGCGTTTTCAATTTTGGTCGCAGGAACTGCATGCGTCTCCTGCAAAACAAAACACATCGATCTAACTGCGGAAAACCACATTCCTGAAAAAAAACACTTCTGCCGTCAGAGTCAGGAGATACATTAACCACAGTGCAAAAGTGTGTAACTTTTGAAATTTTGATCAAGTTGTCTGCCTAGGTGCGCATAATCACACTAATATCGTACCACCAACGTAAAAAAATGTCAATTTTGACACAACTGCATATTTTTATATATGCTTCTAGACATCCCCTTCTTAAAAATCTTCTTTATCGGCGTAGATAGACGACGTATGGGCATTATGGACAGGAACCACCAGACAATAGATATTTTTTCACAATATATCAACTCCTTACACCCCAGCATAAAATTCACCACTGAAATAGAAAAAGAACACAAAACTTTAAACTTCCTTGAACTCACCATCACGCTAGTACAGAACTAACATGAATTCGAGATATAGGTTGTCACGTGTGGTTCGTGTCCATAGCGCCAACCCGTCGTCTATCTATGCTGGTAAAGGAGATGTTTAAGAAGTGGATGTCTAGCAACAAAAAACGTATTTTCCCAGTTGTCCATAAATATTTCAGCTAATAAAGCTGAGTGGGGTGAACCCACGGATAATCCAATGAGAGCTGATATCCTATGATAGCTACGCTATTGAAAAGATCTTAAGCTTAAATATTTATTTGATACCCGACAACACGTTTTCTTTAATTAATGGTAATATCAAGTTTGGAGAAAATTGCCTGAATGGTTTAGGCACTATCGTTAAACACGAGATGGACCGGTGGATACAAAAACAGATTTCAGATCAATTTTTTAGTATCACGCCCCGACAAAACGAGGATTTTGACAATAGAAAGTATTAGAGGAAGTAATTTTCGTAGGAACAAGATTTTCCCAAATGTTTCATACCACGATCCCAGAACGCGATATTTTCTGAAGAAAAATCTCCACTATCAGCTGCAGCATTACAATACGTTCTCTTTACTAGTAATGTACGTAGTAAAGAAACAAGTGAAAGCATTCTACAAAGTAACGACGATTCGTGTGGTAGTAAGAAGTAGAGTATTAATTCCAAAGACGAAAGCAAATGAAATTTAAAGAAAACTAGCGATCGTTTATAAATATTATTATTTAAAATATATTGACACATTATCACGCAACAAAAATCAAATATCTTAAGTTCAAATACAACAATACATTTATATTTATGAGAACGGATACTAACACACTACATTTTCAATTATTTCCAATGAGCACAAAGAAATATCTTTATTTCTTTGACTTAAGGCTGTGCTCTCTTTTCGTGGAAATTAAAAAAAGTCGACAAACCTCCCATTACTGTTTCATATCAATTGAAAGTCCGTAAAGTTCCGTTCCTGGAATTCTAACCTCCAATCTCGCAGTGGAAAGATCTCCAGTTGCTGCCAGACGCTTTAACGTTAAAAATCAATGCAATTCATTTCCTGGAATTTAAGTTATAAGGCACTCAATCCACAAACATTCAGCTTACAAGAAGAAGTTTCTGATTCATGGACATTGAGTGAGAAGAAAAAGCTTCTTTCCTGAAAATGAATCATGTATCTTGCAAACAAAATGTCTTCTGTTGCAGAGTCGCAACTATTGGATAGATCAAAGCAGGTTTGCGAAAGGATTTTAAGTATGTTTCTCTTCCTACTGTCTCAATTCATTAATCATCGATTTCATTAAGAAAGCTCAGTTGGGGTACTGATAAAAAATTCAGAATTATTAGCTTAACGTAGCGCCTCCGGAAGGGATTGTCAAGTTAACAATTTGTATTTGTGTTAAGAATGTTCATAGAAAAAATACATTTACACATAATAGAGTTGTTTTACTAGACCATTCTCCAACAAATTTGCATGAAAAAGTATCTACAGTAATACTTTAAATGTTTTTTTAATGAAAAAATATGTGTCATTGTCAAAAATCTCGCAAATTAAGATAAGCGATAGATTTTATCCGAGAAAAACCGAATTGAAATTCATATTGTTTTATTATTTATATGCTTTGAACCCCTCCCCCAAAAACATTTTATAGAATCATTTGAAAGTATTTAAGAATTAACTAGCTGAAAGAAATGCACATCATTCGCACATATTGATAACATTTGTAGGTTTTATAAATCTATTAATAATTCATTTTGTTTTGAATGGTGGCCAAAAATATGTCGGGGAAAATTGTCGAATGAGAATGTTCTGAAAAGATCTAAAACGAATGGAAAATAATGACACCTCACTTGACCTGAATAGTTCGCTGGACGAGAGGTCACCATGAGTTACGGACGGAGACATTCAGTTGACATGATTCCTACACAAGCTGTCTCGGGATAAATGTTAGAAACTTCTAAATCATTGAAGAGGGGTCGAAAACCTCACTTGACCTGAATAGTTCGCTGGACGAGGAGTGACCATGAGTTACGGTCGGAGACATTCAGTTGACATGATTCCTACACAAGCTGTCTCGGGATAAATGTTAGAAACTTCTAAATCATTGAAGAGGGGTCGAAAACCTCACTTGACCTGAATAGTTCGCTGGACGAGGAGTGACCATGAGTTACGGTCGGAGACATTCAGTTGACATGATTCCTACACAAGCTGTCTCGGGATAAATGTTAGAAACTTCTAAATCATTGAAGAGGGGTCGAAAACCTCACTTGACCTGAATAGTTCGCTGGACGAGGAGTGACCATGAGTTACGGTCGGAGACATTCAGTTGACATGATTCCTACACAAGCTGTCTCGGGATAAATGTTAGAAACTTCTAAATCATTGAAGAGGGGTCGAAAACCTCACTTGACCTGAATAGTTCGCTGGACGAGGAGTCACCATGAGTTACGGACGGAGACATTCAGTTGACATGATTCCTGCACAAGCTGTCTCGGGATAAATGTTAGAAACTTCTAAATCATTGAAGAGGGGTCGAAAATGCCAACTTTTTACCAATGAACGTGGGGTGGGACATATCATACTACGGAGTTATATGCATTTATACGTATAACACAAAATACACTTCTCGCCATAGCACGTCACACACACGTTCTTAACTGTTATTGACATGTTTTTTTAAATATACATGTGGCATTTGTCTCTGATTTTTAGGCAACTTCGTATGCACACAGTTTGGCAGCTATAAGACATGACTTTGGCTGTATCAGAGCGTGATCTGCCGAGCATAAGGAGTTGCCTAAATGTGAGGGGAAATGCAACATGTGCAATTCCGTCAACAGAAATTTCCACTAAATGATCACTGGCAAAGAATGATCATTTTCAACCCCTTAACATCCCCTACAGGTTTGTAACGTTTATTCTGAGACATTGGATTGATAATGTAAATGTAGATTAAACTATTACTTCTTAACCTCTCCTGATGTTTTGGAGGAAACACTTGGGGTGTTTATGTCCTGGTCTTCTCATTCATTTGGAGCACTGCTGAACCTTCTTCCCACCGGATGAGACTAGTCAATCATCAGGCATGGCTAGCATTCCCCCCACTCTGACTGGAGTGGCCTGTAATTTCGTGGGGAACTTACTATCTCGTTCTAACGTAGCACTTACGCAACTCTGTCCATCCGGTATTTAGCCGATGGAAGGAGCACGGCATTGGGCAGGACGAGCACGTAGGGCTCTGCTATGGTCCCTATGAACGTAGGTCCCCACTCTGACTGGAGTGGCCTGTAATTTCGTGGGGAACTTACTATCTCGTTCTAGCGTAGCACTTACGCAACTCTGTCCATCCGGTATTTAGCCGATGGAAGGAGCACGGCATTGGGCAGGACGAGCACGTAGGGCTCTGCTATGGTCCCTATGAACGTAGGTCCCCACTCTGACTGGAGTGGCCTGTAATTTCGTGGGGAACTTACTATCTCGTTCTAGCGTAGCACTTACGCAACTCTGTCCACCCGGTATTTAGCCGATGGAAGGAGCACGGCATTGGGCAGGACGAGCACGTAGGGCTCTGCTATGGTCCCTATGAACGTAGGTCCCCACTCTGACTGGAGTGGCCTGTAATTTCGTGGGGAACTTACTATCTCGTTCTAGCGTAGCACTTACGCAACTCTGTCCACCCGGTATTTAGCCGATGGAAGGAGCACGGCATTGGGCAGGACGAGCACGTAGGGCTCTACTATGGTCCTTATAAACGTAGGAAACACCACCTGGTGTACACAACCCCACTCTGTTGCTTTTGGGAAGGAAGCCGGTGGAACGGTGGGTTCCGAGTGAATGGAGCACCATAACAAGCCACAACTCGCCACCACGATATAAGGGATACCGTTAGGAAGAGTGATGCATGACGAGAGATGAGAGGGATACCCCACATGACCCACAACACAGGCAAATCACCGTGCCTACGCGGGAACCGCACCAGTTATCCGCCTAACAGAGCTCCGCACTACACTCGGGCCGTAGACATTGGGCAGCCGTGTTGGATTCAATAATGAATTATTACTTATTTGACAGGCACGTCAACTGCTGTGGCCATTAATTACGTAACTGTATAAATACCAGGAAGTGGCGGTGCACCTCTCCGGCGAAACGTGAAATCCGGCGCCAACCTACACGTCGGCTTGCTGGGATTTCCCCAATAACCGAATACATCGCACAATGGGGTATAGCTCCAGACAAGAGAAGTTCTAAGTTCTTCTGTTGTCTCATGTGTGGTAGTGTGGTGCGTGTAGGTGTAAGTGTGTGAGGTTTTAGTAAGGGGGAAATAGAGCGTATAAATAAGGAAGGAAATTTTCGGTGTACGGTCCGTGGACTGTGCGTTAAGGTCCGGCATTCACCTGGTATTTATCGGAGCAACCACGGAAGCTGCCGATCAGAGCAGGCGGCCGTCACGATTGAAAATTGATTTGATTATGATTAAGATGATTTTGAATTGAATTGAATTTGCCTTATTTTAACGTGGCGAGACTCGGGCCATCAGGCCCGCTCTTCCGTCTGACCACACAAATTTCGCTACGCTCCTTTCATCTAGCAGAGAAAGGAGGTATTTCTTGGGCGAGAAACAGGCGATTTTGAATTTAGCTCAGAGGCGTCATTTAGACTTGAGGATATTTTACATGCAAGTAAATCTACTAACATGGGACAGCCGGCTTTACTTCCCCTCCGAAGGAAGGCGTACGAAGGATTTTGTCGCCCTAAAAATCCACGGCTTCGATCGGGTTTGAACCCGCGAGCTTGGGTACAACAGTCCGGAACGCTAACCGTCACACCATCGCCGCCGCATTTTCATTAGTATTATGCGAGAAGAATCTAATGGACAGATGCCCGTTCCCTCATTTCCCCACGCGCGTTCTCGGCTGCCGCGTGCGCGCGCATCCCGGCAGCCGGCGACGCGGCTTCGGGGCGATTAACGCCCCGCCGGCGCCGGTGGCCCCAGGCGCCCGGGCTATCCTCGGCGCGCGGGGAATTCGGCCCCCCCTCCGCCCCTCACGGATTTCACCCGCGCCGCACAGTGGTCCGAACCGGGTCGAAACGCAAACCATTACTTATTCATTAATATAACTTGTAGAATAACCATATAACTACAACATAGAAAATATTGAATTTTTCTATCAATTTTAACATTCTAAAAGACATTTTGAATGGACGGATAATTTTCGGAAGAATAATTTCCGCAGAGTTTTTTTTTGCACTCAATTTATTGCAGCAAAAAAATGAAAATGTAATTGTTGCATTATATGGGGCTCGATTGCCCTAGAGCAAAATTATTCCCGACTGTTTCTTAATCAAATTGATTAAATTGAAGAGATTTTTTTAAAGGAAAGAGAATCTTAGTCTGCAACATAAATTAATGAATAAATGGAAAAGAGAAAAAAAGCGTAATAAAAAATCTACAATACCAAAAAATCGTGTATCTACAAATAAAATTTAACTTGCACTAAATTGTTATGAATTGCTTGTAATGTATATTCTAACATTGTAAATTAGAATAAATGTTTTATATTATATATAACTAGCGGATCCCGGCACACATTGCCCTGTCCTCCATCCCACTCCTTCTCCCTCTCTCTCCCTTTCCCAATTTCTCTTACCGCCGTTTTCCTCTCTGTCTCTGTCTTTCCGTCTCTCTTCCTGTCAGTCTCTCTCTCCCTCACTCTCTCTCTGTATCTCTCTTTGTCTTTCTGTTTGTTTCTCTCTCTCTCTCTGCATCTATGTCTGCCTCTGTCTCCCGCGGCCTCTCTGTGTGTCTGTCTCTCCCGGGCGTCATTTCACAATCACAGGGAAGCCTGAGCAGGGACGCTCGGGTCAGCTCAAAATCATCAACGCTCGGCTACGTGAGCAGACATATGCACATTCTCATCATACTATGCCCTACTTCTTCCACAAGAGCAAGCAATGAGTTGACACACAACTTTTATCGCAATCGGATGAACGGTACGGCAACTCATTATGTACGAACCAACAAACAAACAAACAAACAAAACATTGTCTTTTATATATACGATATTATACCATTAAAATGATATTTAAAATCTTTATACATTCGGGTTTGTTTCAGTAGTTTTATTCAAGTGATCAGGAACATTAGCTTCTTGTTCTCATTCTTTGTGAGAGGAAAGCTGCTGACACATCCGACGTCCGGGATTTCCATTCGGGATGACCTTTTCGTAGTCACAGTGCTGTCACTATGGTTCGCAGCTCCGTGTGTTCCGTCGAAAAGGTAAAGTAAAAGAATCGGAAGGGCAAACGTGGGATGGGTACCGGATTTCCCCACTAATCCATATCCAATCGCTGGATCCCGGGGGTAGGGCGTGGGGAAGGACCAATAAGCGCTTGATGAAGAATTTACTAGAAAAGGGAAGGATGTTAGTCAACACTTAAAGGAGGGAAGACCCGTGATGCCATTCTACTCAAACCGACGAACAACACGTGGGGTGATTCTAAGTTCTGCAAATGTATGAAGTAGTTAAAAAGGATGAATTTTACAATTCAATTGTGAGAACAAATAGTGAGCAATTAGTGAATTTCGATCCCTTTATTCGAATATACAAGTGAAGAAAGATCGCAAAACAGATTAGTTGACTGGACCAGATTAATCAACAACATGAAAGAAGAAAATGGGATAGATAAAAATGAGAATTATAAACATATATGGAGATGCGTAAGACAGAACCAGATATCTGTGATTTCGTCATTAAGCTGACATCTGAAACGCTTTACGCGTTTACCATAAGAGCGGTCTTTTATTGGAAGGGCTGGAAAGTGTACAGGTAAATTATGACCCTCCGAGTGTGACTAAAGACAGTAAAGTTAAATATTGAGGTCTGGCCGTAGGGCTGGCCTTCACGTTTAATAGTGTCACATTTATTATTATTATTATTATTATTATTATTATTATTATTATTAGTAGTAGTAGTAGTAGTAGTAGTAGTAGTAGTAGTAGTAGTAGTAGTAGTAGTAGTAGTAGTAGTAGTAGTAGTAGTAGTAGTAGTAGTAGTAGTAGTAGTAGTAGTAGTAGTAGTAGTAGTAGTAGTAGTAGTAGTAGTAGTAGTAGTAGTAGTAGTAGTAGTAGTAGTAGTAGTAGTAGTAGTAGTAGTAGTAGTAGTAGTAGTAGTAGTAGTAGTAGTAGTAGTAGTAGTAGTAGTAGTAGTAGTAGTAGTAGTAGTAGTAGTAGTAGTAGTAGTAGTAGTAGTAGTAGTAGTAGTAGTAGTAGTAGTAGTAGTAGTAGTAGTAGTAGTAGTAGTAGTAGTAGTAGTAGTAGTAGTAGTAGTAGTAGTAGTAGTAGTAGTAGTAGTAGTAGTAGTAGTAGTAGTAGTAGTAGTAGTAGTAGTAGTAGTAGTAGTAGTAGTAGTAGTAGTAGTAGTAGTAGTAGTAGTAGTAGTAGTAGTAGTAGTAGTAGTAGTAGTAGTAGTAGTAGTAGTAGTAGTAGTAGTAGTAGTAGTAGTAGTAGTAGTAGTAGTAGTAGTAGTAGTAGTAGTAGTAGTAGTAGTAGTAGTAGTAGTAGTAGTAGTAGTAGTAGTAGTAGTAGTAGTAGTAGTAGTAGTAGTAGTAGTAGTAGTAGTAGTAGTAGTAGTAGTAGTAGTAGTAGTAGTAGTAGTAGTAGTAGTAGTAGTAGTAGTAGTAGTAGTAGTAGTAGTAGTAGTAGTAGTAGTAGTAGTAGTAGTAGTAGTAGTAGTAGTAGTAGTAGTAGTAGTAGTAGTAGTAGTAGTAGTAGTAGTAGTAGTAGTAGTAGTAGTAGTAGTAGTAGTAGTAGTAGTAGTAGTAGTAGTAGTAGTAGTAGTAGTAGTAGTAGTAGTAGTAGTAGTAGTAGTAGTAGTAGTAGTAGTAGTAGTAGTAGTAGTAGTAGTAGTAGTAGTAGTAGTAGTAGTAGTAGTAGTAGTAGTAGTAGTAGTAGTAGTAGTAGTAGTAGTAGTAGTAGTAGTAGTAGTAGTAGTAGTAGTAGTAGTAGTAGTAGTAGTAGTAGTAGTAGTAGTAGTAGTAGTAGTAGTAGTAGTAGTAGTAGTAGTAGTAGTAGTAGTAGTAGTAGTAGTAGTAGTAGTAGTAGTAGTAGTAGTAGTAGTAGTAGTAGTAGTAGTAGTAGTAGTAGTAGTAGTAGTAGTAGTAGTAGTAGTAGTAGTAGTAGTAGTAGTAGTAGTAGTAGTAGTAGTAGTAGTAGTAGTAGTAGTAGTAGTAGTAGTAGTAGTAGTAGTAGTAGTAGTAGTAGTAGTAGTAGTAGTAGTAGTAGTAGTAGTAGTAGTAGTAGTAGTAGTAGTAGTAGTAGTAGTAGTAGTAGTAGTAGTAGTAGTAGTAGTAGTAGTAGTAGTAGTAGTAGTAGTAGTAGTAGTAGTAGTAGTAGTAGTAGTAGTAGTAGTAGTAGTAGTAGTAGTAGTAGTAGTAGTAGTAGTAGTAGTAGTAGTAGTAGTAGTAGTAGTAGTAGTAGTAGTAGTAGTAGTAGTAGTAGTAGTAGTAGTAGTAGTAGTAGTAGTAGTAGTAGTAGTAGTAGTAGTAGTAGTAGTAGTATAGTAGTAGTAGTAGTAGTAGTAGTAGTAGTAGTAGTAGTAGTAGTTCGATGATAAAAAAATATCACGATTTGGATGCGAGTAACGGCCTGTAAGTGTAAACAACTCTTCGAAAAATTAGCTGCTCATTTACATCTTAATTAACACCTGCGAACGTGTGTAAATATATTTCGACGTTATGTATTTTACACAGACGGCTGTATTAGCGCAACCTACGTGGTCGTTTGAGCCCTGAGGCACGCACGTCTCCTGCTGCCGCCGCCCGCCCATCCCGGCTCCGCAGCCGCCGCCCCCGCCGCCCGCGCCCGACAATTAGTGGGAGATTCAATTTGCCAGCGAAGGTTCGGGCGGCGCGCGGCACCGCGGCCGGCGCTCCGTAAACAGATCTCGTGCGAGGGAGCGCTCGGCGCGAAGGCCGACGCGCGGGGATAAGGAGGACGAGGGCGATGGGTGCGGAACGCGGGGTGGCCGGAAAGCGCATTCTTATTTTTATTTAGATTAGATTAGATTTATTAATAATTCTGCAAATAAGTGTGAGAACTTGGTGGCAGAATACACTAACTTAACATTACAGAACTTAACAACTATACAAACTCTACAAACGTTACAAATCTCATGAACATTTCACCGTGCAATCTTTCATAGAAATCCACTTCACCAAACTTCACTTCACCACACTTCGCACTGCGATACAGCGAGCTGTAATGTCTTTCCTGCTCACTCGTTTCTCTCAGTTGCACAACGTCACTGCACTTCACGCCACTGCACTGCACATAATAATAGTAAAAATAATAATAATAATAATAATAATAATAATAATAATAATAATAATAATAATAATAATAATAATAATAATAATAACAATAATAATAATGCTAATAATAACAATAATAATGCTAATAATGATAACAACATTAATAATAATAACAACAATAATAATAACAATAATAATAATACTTAATTACAAAGAAGACATAGGTAAATGCACTGAATTTTATTAAATATATTTATAACATATCCACATTCAAGAAACTAATTTATTTTTAAATTTGCTCAAATTTTTAAATTTACGCGATTTTTATTCCCCAGGGTTGTTATCCCTGGGGGTATGTAAGATGAAATGATAGTAGGGGAGAAAGGACGTCACACATAGAGACATATACAACACAACTATGACCGAGGCGGGACTCGAACCCGCGATCATCTGGTCAGGGACGGTTAAAGCACACAAAAGGCATTCGATCTCTGTCATCTGATCGGCATTATTTTTTTCTTTTATTTTACTTATTTTCATAATTTAATTTATTTTTATAATTTAATACATTTATATAATTTTATTTATTTATTTAGATAGGTAGTTAGTAGCTTTTTGATAATTATTTAACACATTTTTTTTTGCATTTTCGATATGATGGGTAATTGTCGAGAAAGGGATATATTTCACGTTTTTTTGTTACTTATTTTTGTTGATTAAACCGCTATCTACCATGAAACGAAGAAAACACACAAAAATTACGTATTTTTTTCTCGAAAATGGGAATCAGCAATGAAAAACGGGAGTTTTCCATTTAAATTTATTATTTTTCCTGACCCCGATCACGGGAGTGTACGGGTGACGTGTCGATTTTGCTATCATTGAATAAGATCCATCGATAGGAAGAACTTTTATTACTCATTTTTCTTGATCCGATGCGCACTATGTCCATCATTGCCGAAAGATCATATATACAAGTGACTTCAACTCAATAGTTCCCTCATAATCCACGCTTGAATGTAAAAGCTATAAAACGTTTAATATTTGAAATTAAAAAGGAACTGGTATTTAACTTTATCACTATAACAGTATGTCCGATTTAGATTAGTCGAAAATTTGGTTGAAAATGATTTGGTTAATATCATAAGAGCACGTAAATATCGTTAAAATCGGAAGAATTTAGCGGCGGCGATGCGGTTAGCGTACGGTTAGCGTACCGGACCGTACCCAAGATCGCGGGTTCAAACCCGATCGGAGCCGTGGATTTTTAAGGGCGAAAAAATCCTTCGTACGCCTTCCTTCGGATGGGAAGAAAAGCCGGCGGTCCCATGTTAGTAGATTTACTTGCATGTAAAAGATCGTCAAGCCTAAATGACGCCTCTGAGCTAAATTCAAAATCGCCTGTTTCTCGCCCAAGAAATACTTCCTTTCTCTGCTAGTTGATGAAAGGAGCGTAGCGAAATTTGCGTGGTCAGACGGAAGAGCGGGCCTGATGGCCCGAGTCTCGCCACGTACAATAAGGCAAATTCAATTCAATTCAAAAAAGAATGTATTGCACTGAAATTTACTGTTTGACGCGAGTTTCAACTTTCCTTTACGTTATCTAGTGATCTTCCCCAACTACTTCAAACTCCAAATTGAAAATGTAAGAGGATTGCCGCCGACCGGGATGAGCGAGGTGGACTCAGCGCTTCGGTCGAAGGGTCACACGTTCAAGCCCCGCGTTGACGCGGAGGGCCCCGCGTTCTGCTGACCCTGGTTCAAAAGAACCCGGTAGTGTGTTGGTGTCTAGTGTTTGGTCAGATATGGGTCCCATCGAAATTAAAGAGTAACCGTCTCTCGGCTCGATAAAGCCCTGGGGGGAAAAAAGAAAGTTGCCTCGGCATCCGCATGGAAAATATTCTGAACGGCGTTTTAGTGATATTCTCGGAGGCGACTCTGGACATCGATAAAATGTACTTTAAAAAATTTTCTTATTCTGCGATTAAAATTACAACGAATTACTTTGTTATATTTACTTTTAGTATTTTCCATGTTTCAATCGTTAGTATAATAATTAAATAGGTCATTCGATTAATTTATTTCAATGATGAAATTGTATTAAACAATTTAATTATACCTGGATTGATGCATTGTTAAAAAATGGGATTGAAACAAATTACAAGCGGAACATTATGTAAAAGTAGCATACTTCGTTTTAATAAAATAGCTTGAAACATTGTGTGTACACTTGCATTGGCTCTAACTCTGATGAATGGCATTCTGAGAATGGCTTTCAAGTAAATTACGAAGAAATTTTAAAATAATTCGAGCAAATTTCCTGCAACAGGATTAATGTCACAACAGGAATTATTCGATTTTGAAATACTTAGTAATCTTACTCACTTATCATCCCATGAACAATGTTTCTTAGAAACCCAGTATTTATGACAATGACATTAACCTCAGGACTCCGGAAAACTAAAAATATTTTTATAGGTTCTTCCTAGTCAACAGTAATACGCCTCTACCGGTTACCTAACTCGTTGTGAATATGTGGAACAATGCTAGTCATTCTTATATTGTCATAGCCTTATAACATGTGCAGTAATCGCTGCAACAACTGTGAGATAGCCCAACAGAGCATATTCCGGACTTGTACTAAAAGTGTTACAGTCACATGCGCCAAACTACCACCAATCTCACAATACGCATTTACGATTAAGCAGTGCAACAGTGCTGCGATATATCCCTCAACAGACTCGAAAAATAATTTGTGGGCAACACTTTGAACAAATACTTTTTGCGACAAATTCATTTGTGTTGGGTACCGCCAAATATATTTGTTGTTATTATACAGTACGTTATTGAAGTGAATTGTGTTTTTCTAGTTTGATGACAGGGAATATTCTTGAAACGTTCTGATTTTACAAATTTAATTAAAAAATGTCATTAGCGATGTCTGCTCACGATGAGCAGAATCTGTTCATCCAAAAATGGCCAAAACGTAATATTTTATACATTTTGAGAAGGTTTTTCTATTAAACTGGCCATTTGGTCAACAATTATAATTCATTAGGATTTTCGGGCGCGCCAACTGCTAAGGTTAATGCACGTTTAGATCGCTTTAAGTGATGGTGGTCTTTCCCCTCTCGGTGGCGAGATCTGCCGCCGACCTACCCGTCGACTTGCGGGGTTCTCCCCACTCAGGTATCTCATACCAACCCATCACCCCAGCTGAGTCAAGGACTAAGTTTCTGACTGTCGGACAGGGTAGTGGATGTAACTATAAGTGTGTGGACGTAAGGGCAAGGAAGGGGAAGGAATGATTGTGCTTTGTCCATCGCCCGTTTGTTAGGGTATTGCTTCGGCATTCGCCTGGGTTTGGTCAGAGAAACGTTAGAAAACTACCAATTAGAGCAGCTGACGGAAGCCTCTTTCAGACGTCCCGGAATTTTTCTTAATTGTGTAGCGAGTGTGCCACCGACGGGACTCAAACCCTAAGTCTTCCTGGTGAGAGGTTCTGAATTCCTAACAGTTGATGCCCCAAGCCACTCAAGACGGTAACGTCAACGAAGGTAACTGACACGTTTGTTGCATTTTTTAAGAAAGTGATTGCGTGGAAACTACGGGAAATATATACATAATGGTACGAGCATTTACGAACGTACAGAGACATCTGTATATGTTACATGAGTATCTGGTTATATGAATATCTTCATCTAAATTGTGTATGTACAAATGCATTCGTATTTCTTATCGAGCACTGTGAAATAGGTATACGATTGTAGTAATTCATTATTTATTCTAATTGTAAGAATATTTTTGTATAGGAATTAGAGTTCGTTTTATTTTCCCTTGTTTTCTCCTTCATGGCTACCACCTGGCAATTAAAACAATATTGACAAATAAATACATAATATTCTGTATATCCAGTAATGTCCCCGAAGTGAAGAATAAATAAATACTAAGGAGCGTTTGTGACAATACCGGCTTGTAGGGAAGGACAGGAGCGAAGTAGAGCAAACTCAGTAGCATTGGAAAGCGAACCGTTAGATTTTCCGGTAGAGAACCACAATTATTTTCCGATTCCGATAATGTTCCAATAACAACAACAATTTGTAATAATCCGCATTTTATGGAAAATATTTGGCGAACGTTTGCGAGAATTTGAAGCAGAATATTCAACGTAGAATTTCATGGAGGAAATTCCCTTGTTTTAGATGAAGTGAGAACCTCTCGCTCTTACAGAATAATGCCTACGCTGTACAATATAATACACTTCTGAAGTTATTTTGGAAAATAACTAGTAAGTTATAAATTGAAAGTATTTTGACACAGCTTTATAAATATCTTTCTGTATCGCAAACATGTTGGTTCCGAATGTTGACTTTCACAAATATATATAAGGGAAGTGATGAAAATATGGCCAGTGCAGGTAATATGGCCAAGTAGAGGCGATGTTGTTAGGTAAAACTTTTCCGATTGATAGTGCTAGCACGCGGTCTGAGAGAGTGTAAGAAGTGCGTTCACACCCACATTCGCACTCTTCATTGTCAAGAATGCACTGAAGGCGCTACTTATAACTTATTTCCAGATACGTTTATCATTGGTTACACTGAAAGATAGATTTAGTATTATGACAATGTACTTCAACATTTAGCGCATTTATATGAAGAATCTAATCAGATTAATGCGGTTTAATTTGACCAATATTGTACCAACGTGGAAGAGATTTTATAAGTTATTTTGCTGTCAATATGGCCAAGAGTGATGAGCCATCTTATTACCAGACCTTACGGCAATATTAACTTCATGTGTTTGATGTTTATTATTGTTTTTGTGTTTTGAAAATGAATACTGTAAAGAAAAGTGGTGTTTGGAGCCAACCCAATATGGAAAACAAAGCCAGCAATCAACTCTCGCACTATTGTTTTAAAAAAAAGATTTATTTCAGTCCGAAATTTTGTAAAATTAGATTGGATGAGGGTAATTTATATCATATTTAGTATAGTTAGCCCTAATTCCATAGTTAAGCTACAAAAAGCCAGTTAATCTGGCAATGGCTATAATACCTGCATGTGTGCATATTTGTACCTTCACATTACAATGTTTTTTTTATCAACAACAAATATTCCTGAATCACTTTTTTATGATATAGTTATTTTAACTTGAAGCAAAAGTGTTAAATTTCATCATGATGCTGTTAATTTGGCCGAATGTTTAAATATATAAGCAGCAAAATTTGTGGCGCTTTACGTGGCCATATTACCTTGACATTTCTTATTTTCCAAAGTTTAATTCTATACGAAATATTTTTAATAAAAAGGTCAGTGTTTGCACATTTTATAGTGGTGACATTTTTCCTGTGACTTGGGGAAACCACCCAAATTGACAGATGAATTGAAGGTGGTTATCGTATACGTAGCCGAGAAAACAAATGCATTCGTTCTTCTTAAGTCTGTACGTCCTTCCGACAGTCACAATTCAAATCGATATCATTCCAACACAAAACTCTTTAGAATAACGAATCGTTCAACATCACGAACGTATTTTCATCAGATCGCGAACGCAATAGCGGATGATCGATACAGATATATCGATGTTATCAGCGATTCCATTCTTTTGCATCGTTGTGACTGCGTCCCCCTTCCCTGCCCTCCAGAAGCAACCGGTAGCTGTCGTAGAGGGCATTCGTCTGAACAGTGCAGTTAACACATGACAAAGTAAATATTGAACTGGAATCCATCTCTGTCGCACTGGGCTCCTCCATGACAAGGAGATGCATGTGATGGATCCTTCGCCAATGTTTGCTTCGATATGTGCAAGCGAGCTTTCGCTCCTGCTTCTTGAACCTCGATGGACCACCATGCTCCTTCTCTCTCCTACCTATCGCTCCATGCTATTCAGGGCGCCACTGATATGACGCACCCTTTGTAAATAAAGCTTTAATAATAATAATAATAATAATAATAATAATAATAATAATAATAATAATAATAATAATAATAATAATAATAATAATAATAATAATAATAATAGCCGATCAGATGGCCGAGATCGTTAAGGCAGTAGTGCCGGAGTGGTTTCGGACCAGAAGATCGCGGATTCGAATCCCGCCTCGGGCATGGGTGTATTTGTGTATGTCTGTATGTGTTGTCCTTTCACCCCCATTATCATCATATCATCATTTCATCTTCCATACCCCCAGGGCTAACAACCGTGGGGGATAAAAATAGGATCCAGCTAAAAATGCTGGTCCCCCCCTAAAAGTTGTTGCAAGCACCTGCCACCGCGATAATAAATAAAAACTGAGCCACGGTAAATGCAGGATGCTTGCATGCGTGGTCCTAGTCGGCCGATTAACGAAAATAATAATAATAATAATAATAATAATAATAATAATAATAATAATAATAATAATAATAATAATAATAATAATAATAATAATAATAATAATAATAAAGAACGAATATGTACTCATCTGAATTCCATCCACACTATACAATCCAGACATTGCACTACCATCTACTGAAATGTATCAAATAAAACAGAGAGTTGCAATAGAATTACTACAAAATGGGAAGTCATATCCGCCAACGAAGGCAGCATAGAAATGGAGAGAGTTTATCAATAGGAGGAACCTGTAACTTACGTTAAGAAAATAAGTGATAATTTGTTAATAATTGCAGAGAAAACGATCAAAATTATCATATTTTGTTTCAATTGTAACGTCGACAGAGCAAATAAAAAATTTCTGGTTATAAGACTTTTAGCAATGTATGTAAAGTGAAGAATACCAATTTCGAAGAACTAACCGTCACACCTAATTCACTCAAACTAGCTGGAGAACTGCATTGTGTTGCCTTTGCTGTTCCTTTGAGTATTGGGAGAAACATTAAATTAACAATGAACAAAAACGTCTCTCACACCGAGGCTTCAGAGTGACCCATTATGGAAGAAGAGAGTACATGACAAAATTGATAACGTTTAGGAAAGGTTTAGGCCATCTGATGTAGTATTTTGCCATGGATGGAGACATTTCCAAAGGCAATGTGAAATCAGGAATAGAATCAAAAGCTTGAAGGTTCAAAATGAGAATGAACTCCAAAAACTGTGGATCAAAAGTTGGAAGCGGAAGATGCGAGACATAACAAAGGATTGCAGCTATGGAAGAGATAATCTGACGATGAAGAGAATTATCAAAAAGATATATACCAAGAATCAATTTTTTTTGCTGCCGATCAGAAGACAGTTTTTAAAGAATTAGGGATTACAGGCTGGTGATGCAGAAGAGCGGCAAAGACATCTCCCACCCCCAATGAGAATGCTATTGATCATTTTTGGTCAGAAATATGATCTGAACCGTACTATCACAGGGAGTAGGCATATTGACATCGTAGAGAAATAGAAGTGTGCCAAGGTATAGGAGAAGTACCATAAGGTATTACTCATAAATTTCAAGCTCACAAATTTACAAGACGACGCGGTAGTGGATATCACCTGATGCAGATTGCATTCATAATATTTAGCTGAAATACTTTATACTCTCTGTCTACACCTATCTGAATTGTGTAACGCTGCGTTGCAAGAAACACTTTCTTTAAATACAAATTAATATGCAAAACGTTTGTGTTGGTCAAACCAGGCGACAATCTTTAACCAGAAAATTATCGACAAATTACACGTCAGTTAATAATATACAAAATGTCGAGCTGTTATATATTCCAAACTGTTGCTGTTATATATTTGCTGTTATATATTCCAAACTTAATCCGATGTATAAAAACATTCACGTTCCTGAACAAATTGTCGAAAAGGAATCTGAGGAGGCAAACAATTATTGATTATAGATAGTGGTTACACAGCAAATTCGCATATGTCTATATGACAAACCAGGGAAATGGGCAAATTATATAAAGGCATTTGACTCTGTACCTTATACTTAGTTTCTGTGCATTCATAAGATTCGGAAGAATATCCTCGAATTATTCAATTTTCTCTCTAAGTGGATGTGCGAACGGGAGACCTATACGTTAAATGATGTGTTCCTCCTGTAAGAACAGTTAAGTTGATATCCGACTAAGTTGATTTCCGGCGAGGTATGTTTCAGGATGACAGTCTGCGTCCACTGTGGTTCAGCAACTCCCTTATCCCGCTGACTAGAAAGATTAGAGAGACTAGATACGGCTACTGTATAAAATGAAATACAGATGTTTGCAAATAACGGCAGTTATTTATAGGCGACCTCAAATATTATGCAAGTAATTCTTGTAAAGACCGCAAAATGAAATTCTCGTGAACAAACAATTCAGTAAAAGATGCATGAATGAAATTTGATTGAAATAAATGTGCGATATTAAATGTCAAACGTGGTAAAGTTCAAAATTAGGAAGGCGAATTACAACTCTCAGGAGACACCACCATTCAAAGCATTGGTGCTGAAGACTTATATACAAATTGAAGAATGTAGAAGTTGGAAATTTCTGATACGAATGTCAGAAATAGAATACAAAATAAAGTACTAACTAGAGTAAATCAAGTTTGTGGAACGAATATAATCTCACGAAACAAAATGTCCACAATTAAAACGGGTGAATCCTGTAGCAATTACTCCTTTGGAATGATAAAGTAGACAAATTCTTCTTTAGAAGCTTTCGATAGGAAATGGAGATCGGCGCTTACCAAACATCGACTCCACCATCCACAATACTGGAAATAATGCAGGCACAGACCTACTGAATTTAAAAGAACTATGACATCGGGAGAAAAATAAATTACTTAACTATTTTATTTCATTTGATACTCCACTGAGTAAATCAATTATTCTTAGAATTAAAAATAATATCAGCCCATTAAGTTTAGCATAAGAGTAACATTCCAGTTAAGACAATCACAAGAGTACTTGATCTATCTAAGAGCTCAAGATCGAGTTAATGTCTTTGAGACAAATAAACTGCTTCACCTGTGCAGTTTACATCAACGTCAACTACTGATTATGTTGATCGATACGTTTCTATGAAATGGCTGCAAACCACAGATCTTTGTGGAGAAACAGGGTTTCATTTTCTCTATAAAAGATCAAGTGATTAAAACCGGAACATAATAAAAATATGTACTGGACAAAAGCTACAGAGCAAATGCTGATTGTGGAAAAGTGTTAATATTGGTAGCGTCATAAAAACCTAGCTAAAGTCATTCATCAAGCATTACCAATGAAGTATCAACTTACAGAACACGGGCAAATGTAAGCCCGAACAAGTAATCAGCACTCATCTGGCTTGAATACTGTAGGGCAGTATGACGTTTGCTGACAGGATGGTCGAATCGGGAAATCCAGACACTTTTATTTGATATAATTGCAGGAACAGCTATTACGATGTTGCACTTCCTATGGATCGCGATACACTGTCAATAGGTACTGAGAAAGAAACAAAAATACCAGAAATTAGCTATTAAGTGGAAGGATATATACAGATCGCAGAGCCCGATGATAGTTTTAGCAAATGGTAGTTACGAAAGTTTGGCAGAAGGCTGAAGTTAGTTTGCAGTTACGAGAAAAACTTAGAACTATGCAGAAATCAGATTTTCTGGATACAGTGAGGATCGTCAAACAGTTTTCGAGTATTGAGTGTGGTTACACAATGAAGGGAAGACATCACAAAGGCACACTTTTATTAGAGGACTATAACAGTTGTTTAGAACACGTTAAGAATAAAGTTCATCACTGTAGTTCCAAATACTTGCACGGAGAAGTTGTTAAGACACCGTGATCACCACTCTTTCCAGCACCACAGTCTCTGCGGTATTCGGAATACCACCTAAACGGACCCTCCTTTCTGGCGAGGGTGATGACGACCCTTACTGTGGCTGAGGAAGCCCCTAGAGCAGTCAGCTACATTTCTATTTCAACATATAACGTACTGTGTAGGACCACCCGAGTTCCTATGGAACAAGAGATAATGGAAGTGGGAAATTATCTAATGGATGGATGGATCGATAGATGGGTGGGTGAATAAATGAATGAATGAATGAATGAATCAATATCTGTATGTATTTGGCATTTTAGCGCCGGATTAATTCAACTGTCAACAACAATCTGTCCGTTTTTTATTTATTACCCACGCCTGGGAGTAAGGCAGAGATATGGCGAGCATGGCGTTTTATCATCCACGTACGAAGCTTATTTTTGAGACTTGTGTTACTTACTCGAGCTTTTTCTTTCGTCACACAGCTATAGAAACAGGCGATTCTACAGGATTAACTGTCGACTGTGCTACACATTGTACACCTTCTGGATTTACGTGATTTTGACTTCGTTTCAGAATATTCTACTGTTTTTAGGAAATTTGACTGTGGGCTGAATAAAACTTAATTTTTTAAAATTGTGTTTTATCTGGATGCAACACATAGATTAGCGTAGTTAAAAAGAAATGTTACCATAAGCAGTGCCTTCATTTGGTTATGAAACTGCAACTCGGACTTCGTAGACCAGGAGACCATACTTTCGAACTCCGGGGTTGCGGATTGTCGGTACCTGCCCTCACACATCCACATAGTACAAAGGGAACTGAGAGGAACGGAGAAAAGAACCGAAGCGCAATGTGTCTGTGTCGGTACGTCCGCTTCTAAGTCTTCATGCGAGCGCAGATGTACATCGAGGGCTTACAGGTTCAAATTCCTCTAGAAATTTTCAGGTACAATGTATCAAAGGTACATGCTTAGTACAAAGGAAGCGAGTGTCTATAGGAGAATTGTTATGTGTGAGCAGAACATTATGTAGATACCTAGCCACTATCTAAACCATTGAAACAAACCATAGAGAATCTCAATGGTTTTGAGTGCACAATGGAAGCTTTGTCAACTAGGAGATACTAGGTTGAAATTCTTAGGACGGATTATTGTGGTCTGACATTAAAAAAACAAGGGAACAAATTTGACATAAGCCAAAATATACACAAGATAAGAATTAAATACCGGTTTTTGTAAAATACAATTAGAATTTTTTTTAAACTGAAACTATGTGTGAAGCAACGGACCAAATAAGCCATTTACCTCTACAATTCAATTGAAATTTCAGGTGAATTATAATTATTTATTTAATGTTAAAACTGTCTGAGACGTAAATTCCGTGGTGGTAGCAGATATCTTGCGTGGTGGTATTCCGTGGTGGTAGCAGATGTCTGTGACGTTGTATATAAGGACATGTTGTGCTGTGCCTTTACCTTAAATTCTGGGTAGTCTGTCCCTAAATAATATACACGCTGAATTATGAATGCAGTTGAACACGAGCGTTTTTTACAATTGATAAAAAAAGTATCCGCCCGTGTAAAAAAAATTATTTGCAAAGGCAAATTAGCTACAGATTATGAGTATTATGGAATCATCCTGGAATTTGTAAGGGAATGGAAATAGAAAGGCATCGCATGAAAGCAATAATTTGAATATCTATATTTCCCAATCAACTAGAGAAGACGTTCAGAAATACTGAAAAAAATTTTAAATCCAGAAGCAAAACAAGGGGCCCTCTCAGCATTTGCTCAAGGCATCAAGGAAATCGGAGAAAAAAGCGAAACGAGATGGGGTCATTGACCCAAAAGCTGAGATATAATACTTTTTACATGTTATTTAAACTTTTACACTCCAAATCGTAACTTTTAACATTAAATATAATTGTTAACATCAATATAACTTTCTTTTTTCTGTTTCGTATAGTGTTTAATCGAAAAAACTGTTCTCTATTAAAAAAAGATTGTACTTGGCACTTAAACTTAATATCATCTGGCAATGCGTTGTAAAATAACGTTCATGTATTATATGTGATTTTTTTGTTGATAGTGATACTTGATTTATACGATTACTACTTATAGTGTTATGGTTATAGACATCAATATTCACCGAACAAGATTCCGCCCCTAAGAAAGTTTATATTTTTCAAACAAAATATTGATTCGTATATCAAGAGGCAAGGCAATGATAGTATATCAAGATTATAAAGAGAGGCTTACAGGACCATGTTGGTCGGATCTGCTTTTTATTCCTACAATTTTTCCCGTAATCTAAACGTTTTGGAGCTGAAGGAAGCGTTTCCCCAGAATATAGAGCCATACATCTGGCGGGAATGAAAATTAGGAAAAAACACACTCGAGCAGTATTAATGAATTTGAAATAATTATGAACGCTTAACATAATGAACTTAATTTTGTGTTCGATTTATTTTAATGGACGTTCCATTTGAGGTTTGATTGAATTGAGATCGACCCAAAAAATTATGTTACATCAACATGAGTGAATGACCCATTGATTTTCAAAGAAGTATACAAATGATTATTTGAAATGGAAAACTTCATTGAAACCTGTTAATGTTGATGTCTTGAAATGAAATTCAAAACTGCCTTTTGCTTAATATTTTGATCTTTATTGCTAGATGTTTTTACATTGAAATGTACTTGACGACTGAGCTCAATCTGAACTCGGAACAAAAGACACTCGCCAAAGATGGCGCTGTTGGATCAGTTTTCCAGTATTACCAACATAAATATCAAAATGCTCTATGATTACTAACAAAACGGTTTCCTCTTTATTTACAGTTTATTTGAATAATAATACTAATTTGAACACCTGAAAGTGCACTATTTTCTGTTTTTTCTAACTTCTTAACTTTATTTTTTCTAAGCGTACAATTAAAAGGTAAACAATTAGAATATTAAATTAATTTGCATAATGAAGAAATATACGTATGCGGCGAGAAAAGGGTTCATTTTGCGACATGAGACTTCAAAACGCGATATTGTGCCTTGGGGTCAAGGAATCGATCTGGCGCTACGTATACACACCACCGTGTAAATACAAGTGGGAGGAATCGAATGGAAAGTACAGAACTGACTGGACTATACATCTAGCTACTACTGCACTTACTAAACAATCGTTCATAAACTTTACATCTACAACTCATTTCATCTTTTGATTTTGCAAAACCACGTGTTCTTTTTTAAGTTTCAGGTGTTGGATTACTTTGTATTCAATTTTTTATATTATTTAATTTTACTGTAATATATTTCTTTATTGTTTGTCTACAATTTTAAACATTCTTTTAACAAGCGGATTATCATTTGCTGTTGGGGGTGGGGGTGGGGTGGTACTCACGGAGACGTCGTGGCCGCGCAGCTGCTCCCCGTCGAGGAACCAGAAGACGCGCGCCGCGGGCACCGCCCCCCACGCGTCGCACAGGAAGCGGTGCGTGCGCCCGGCCGACAGCAGGTCCCCGCCCGGCGAGCGCAGCCGCACGCCCAGCGGCCGCACTGCAACACACGGCCCCCGCCTTCAAGCGCTCGCTCCCGCAGCACAAGCCCTCGCAGCACCTGCGCTAGCGGCGCAAGCTCTCTCAGCACATGCTCTCGCAGCACATGCTCTAGCAGCACATGCTCTAGCAGCACATGCTCTAGGAGCACGCGCCCTCGCAGCACCTGCGCTAGCAGCACATGCTCTATCAGCACCAGCTCTAGCAGCACTCGCCCTCGCAGCACCTGCGCTACCAGCAGCTGACCTAGCAGCACATGCTCTAGCAGCACATGCTCTAGGAGCACGCGCCCTCGCAGCACCTGCGCTAGCAGCACCTGCTCTCGCAGCACATGCTCTAGGAGCACGCGCCCTCGCAGCACCTGCGCTAGCAGCACCTGCTCTCGCAGCACATGCTCTAGGAACACGCGCCCTCGCAGCACCTGCGCTAGCAGCACCTGCTCTCGCAGCACATGCTCTAGGAACACGCGCCCTCGCAGCACCTGCGCTAGCAGCACCTGCTCTCGCAGCACATGCTCTAGGAGCACGCGCCCTCGCAGCACCTGCGCTAGCAGCACCTGCTCTCGCAGCACATGCTCTAGGAGCACGCGCCCTCGCAGCACCTGCGTTAGCAGCACCTGCTCTCGCAGTACATGCTCTAGGAGCACGCGCCCTCGCAGCACCTGCGCTAGCAGCACATGCTCTAGGAGCACGCGCCCTCGCAGCACCTGCGCTAGCAGCACCTGCTCTCGCAGCACATGCTCTAGGAGCACGCGCCCTCGCAGCACCTGCGCTAGCAGCACCTGCTCTCGCAGCACATGCTCTAGGAGCACGCGCCCTCGCAGCACCTGCGCTAGCAGCACCTGCTCTCGCAGCACATGCTCTAGGAGCACGCGCCCTCACAGCACCTGCGTTAGCAGCACATGCTCTCGCAGCACATGCTCTAGGAGCACATGCTCTCGCAGCACATGCTCTCGCAGAACATGCTCTCGCAATACATTCTCTCGCAGCACATGCTCTCGCGGCAGCTACTCTAGCAGAATACGCTCGCAGAAGCTGATATCGCCGCACCTGCTCTCCCAGTCTAATAGTCTAGTAGAACAGCATAGGTTCTAGCGGCCCATGCTCTCGCAGCACATGCTCTAGCACCACATTCTATAGCAGCACGTGCTCTAGCAAAACATGTTCCAGCAGCACATGCTTTAATAGCACACTAGCGTCTACTTAGCGCATGCTCTAGCAGCACATGTTGTAGCAGTATATCATCTCCAATGTACTCACTACTAGCAAATGCGTAAGCAGCACGCGTCCTAGCAACTTTTCAGCACACGGGCCATATGCTTCTTCAACATATTTTCTCTTATCCTTCACGTGCAATAATAGTGGCTCAAAAAATCAGGCCTGGAGATAAATGAGTTTGAAAGTTTTACACTGTTAATAATTGATAAGATCGCTGGTGAGGTAGATACCTTCCAATACTTAAATAAGTAAAAGATGTTTGGCATCAAAATTATATTTAATGCAAAAATCTTTTCGATCGCCTAGCGATCATCCTCAGAGATAAAAATAAAATTACAGAAATAAAATTGCTGGAATACAACAAATATAAAAGTGAAGGATGAATCATAAAAGTCAATTACAGAATGTTATGCATAAAATGTTGACATTGTATGCTAGATACGGAAGCAAACACATCGTGCAGCGTGAGGGCGGAAAACAAAGTTCTGTTGATGTTTTGAGAGGGTGTCTTGTTTAAGAACATAGAGCGTCGGCCGGTAGCGTGCGGGGCGAGGCGAGGGGGGGGGGGGGGGCCGCGAGCGGAGGGTCAAGCGACGCGGAGGCGTTGGTGGGGATGTGAGGAGGGGCAGTAGAGCGAGGGCAAGGTCGTATTATTTTACCTTGTATTGAAATACATCATTTTTGCAGTCACACTCCTGCCAATTGGTGGAATACATTACTGTTGCATATACTGATATTCCTGCTGGAAGGGAGACCAAACTGCAATTCTGGAGAGTGCATTAACTCACAATTGTTATCAAGCATCTCAGTTCTTTGAATAGTGAAATTTATTAGACATAAACGTAATAATCTTGTTGAATGATTGTTGCATTGCTAAACCGTGTATAACACACTTGACAAATAATTATAATTAATGTCTCTAGCTCTATTAGAAACGAAAAAACACTAATAGTGCAAGGTTGTAACATCTGTATTAACTACCAAAATCAAATCACCAGGACCGTGATTCAAAATTACATACAAAACGAATGAAATATGAAAAAATGTCCTTAACTTTCCAAGTCGAATGGAATAGCAAGGAAAGGCAGCAAAAATAGCAGGTAGACACAAGAAACTCGGAAAACGTTTATAGCATCGTAGTAGTCCAGAATTTGTTCATAAATTCTATTTTTATAAAGCTGTAAATCATACTAAGTTCAGAGATCTTAGTGTTACCATAAATATCATATTACAATAAGACGCATTTACTTGATTCCTCCGAATTGCATCTAGTACCAAAATTTTCAGGGATGCATCTACATACTACAAGGGATAGATCCAAATACCTCCCTATTTGAAACGTAAATAAAGAAATCATGTTTTCGTGTCTTTTATAGATTTACTTTCGATTCGAAATTACTTTTATATTTATTTTATTTTCTTGTACAAGGTAGATAAAACCTCAATTAAATTTATATAACTTGATCTCTAAGATTTTGACAAAACAGTTCATGCATTTTATACGAGTATGTTGCTAGTTTCACACATGAACTTCGTTGAGGTAGTGATCCAAGCATAAAATTCGCTTCCATGAAAAGAAATGAAATTAATTGTTACAGAGCGTGCCATTTGTGATAAACAATGAGGGTGTGCTGGCCATCTGTATGAAATTATCTCATTTTCTCTTTCACAAATCATTTGACTTTTCCAATATTCGCAAACATTTGTCATTTTCATTTGCAGTAACTAGTGTGCGTGGTCACTTCAGTAGAATACTAATTATTCCAATACTGTCGCAATGCTAAACAATCGTACATTTGCCTTAAACGATAACATGTGCTCAAGTGTGACCAAAGGCTGTAATGATCAATAATGTGTACACACATTACGTGTAAACCCTTAAATGAAAGATACACTAGTCAACAAAATGTCTAAGTCCATCACTCGTCTGAATACCTCGTATGAGATGCGGGTAATATTGTATACATAAATGAGCAAAGCAAACATATATTTCAAAAACATAATAAAGCATTTCCAGTATCAGAAAGAAGTGCAATAAAATTTGCGCACCAGTGATGGACACTATCAAAATAACGGCTTGAAATATTCGGTCGAATTGAAGTCATTTAAAATGAATGTAGACTAAATTGCTTCGTTGGTGTAAGACCAAAATGACCTGCGAAAGACCTATTCAATTCTAAAAAGTAGTGGTGGGAAATCGCAGAAGTAATACCATGAAAATAGGTTGCCATTAGTTTCTGCCAAGCATGAGCATAACCCGACAAATGCAATAGTAATGTGAAGTTTCATTTTTGTCATTAGATATAAAATATCTTATATAAAATATAGCTAAGGAACGAGGAGAGGCAAGGGCTGTAGAGAGGTAACGGGCTTGGAGATGTTAGGGTGTGGAGAGGTTAGGGTTGAGGAGATGTAAGGCATGTGAAGAGGTAAAGGGTGTGGAGTGGTTAGCCGGCGTGGAGAGGTGTGTGGTGGAGTGGTACGGAACGTGGAGCAATAAGTGGACGTGGAGTAATAAGTGGCCTAGAGCTGTAAAGGGCGGACAGAGGGAAGGGGTGTGGAAGGAGCGGTAAGGGGCGTGGCGGGGCATCGGCCGTGGCAGCACCGCCGAGTCCGCGCAGCGCCTGGGTAAGCCGCGCTAACTATGGCTTTCCGGCGCGGCTCGGCGGCTTTGAAGAGTGGGGCCGCGTTTACGCGTAGCCACGCAAATAAAACAACTTGAAACGCGTATACGCGCACTTCCCCCCCCCCTCTCGCGTACGAGACGCAGCCGGCAGCCGGGGGAGGGGGCGGGGAGGGGCAACGTGCACGGTGACGCAGTGTGCACGCGCGCCTGCCAGTCGGCCGGCTGGCCGCGGGCTCCAGCCGGGCGGGGGTGGGGCAGGGGGCGGGAGGACGGGGGAGAAGCTACGCTCGGCGCGCCCTCTAAATTAAAAGCTGTAGTTGGCAACCTCCTGCCCCGCTGGCCAGTCGCGCAGCCTCGCAGTCACTGCCTCAAAGCTCGGCCACTGATTCCACCGCTATCGCTCAGCAGTAACAATGGAATGAAGTAGAAGCCGCACGTAATTAATCCACTTTTTACGCGGCTGCGCAGAGGGCGGGGACGGGAGAGGGCGGAGGACTGTATGAGCGCCTGCACGACTGTGTGTCTGTGGACACGTGTGTCTGTGTGCGCGCGCGCGCGACACAACGACACTTTTCGTATGAAAAGTGAGAGTGCGAGAACGGCCGACCCGGTGTATTTATTTAAGCAGCGGTGGGGAGCAGCTGCTGGGCCCGGGGCGGCGGACGCGGCCCGCGTCAGTCCGGCAACGGGAGGCTTTTGTGTGCGCGTGCTATGCGAGGGAGGGCCCCGAGCGAAACTTCATTCACAATTTTCCACGTCTCTACTGACCCACTTTGCCCACTGCCGTACGGTAGGCCGCGTTGCGCCCGTGGTGCGTGAACCGAGAGGCAACGGATTGGGGGTTTCTGGAAAAATTAGAAACAATCAGACCAAATAAAAATACGTATAATTAAAACCGTTTCATACGTTCTCGTAGATGGTTCGAAATAAAGCAGAAAATTAGCGGGAAAATAAAGTGCTGCTAAAAACAATTTGAGTGTCCATTGACTATCTGATGTCTTAGTTCGTACTACATTCACTTTTAGGGAGTTTGAAACTTTCGAAATTACACTTAAAAAGTGTTTAGCAGATTATTATTTTGTATATTTACTACCACTACACAAAACGAAAAATAAAATTTTAGTAACTCATGATGTATTTGCCAGGACTGCCAACTTGAAATTTGCGTATCTAAAGGTTTTAAAATAGTCATAGAGAAATTAACACTTAAATAGTTTCGATGATAGATCCAATGAACAACTATTAATAATAAAATTAATATAAAATCAACTCTTAAGTATTTTATATTGGTAAGCTAACGTTTCCTGTGGACCTCTTTTGAGAAACAATAATATAGTCCATTATTATGAAGCATTCCAAAGGTGTATAATTATATCACTTTACATCACCGCCTTTTAATTGACGAGAAACAATTTTACATTACAATAACCACTACATGTTAACGCTGCGGAAATGTGCGGAAACGCCACGTGCAATGCGATATTTAACGTTGCAAAACTGGCGTTACATACGTTTCTCCATGTTATGCATTTTCATTAAAAATGCATTTTACGAGTTTATTTCTCCATGAAACGTTTCTATAAAAGAAAAGCAAATGTAAACGAACACTGAAGGTCACTTTTAGGTTTATTTCGTTTCAAAAATTGAATGTAAATCATACCATATTAAAGGGTGAGTGTTCAGGCTGGTCTGCTTGAGGTTTCTGAAATGACATTACTTTGTGGGTATATAATACTTTCCACATGGTTAATTTTCACCTGCAGAATGTGTTTAGTATTTTGAAGTGTTTTGAAATGTTTAAAACTATATTTTCTGTAGCAATCGTGCTGCGAAGACATACAAAGTACTAAAAACGGGATATCCGTGGTCATGAGATGTTATTAAGAACGATTTTTATTAGAACGGAGTATTTTCCCCATTTTCAATCTGACGAATCTTGTAAGTCGCACAAAAATTGAAGTTATTGCGTAAAAGCTTGGAAATCTTCAACTTCAAAAATTTTCAACAATAACAATCTTCAACAACATATTTTAGAAAATGCGTTGTCTTAACTAAAAAGTCGAGTAACTGAACAATGGTTGTCCAGAGTAAAGCAAAATATTCAAATATATATATGAGCGTTTTACTCGCAGTTATCTTTAAAAAAGGCAGTACAGGCAAAGTACAGGCAAAAATGGTTTACAACTGTGAGATTGGTAATTCTATTCCGGTATTTGTAATATCTGAAATCGCATTTAGCGTTACAACTTGCCAGGATCACGCGTTGCGCCGGGAGTCGAACTCTGGAGCGTGCGCGATGCGTATCCCGAACAAGCTGGCGGTCGCGATCCTCGGGGCCAATGCGACCGCCAGCACAAATAAAGGAGTCCAAATATCTCGATCGAGAACGACTCCTCGGCCGACCCAGTTTCTTCATCGCGATACCGTCGCTATCTGCCCGCCACGTAATGTAGCAGTGCGGCGAGGAGGAAAGGGTCGTGGAGGGGGTGTGGGGGCGGGGAGAGGCGGGGAGAGGCGGGGACGGTGGCGGAGAAGGGAAGGCCCTCGCTGTGATTCAGATGTTATTAATGGCGCGCGCCGACACAGAGACATTTCTCTTGGAGGAGCTGCGCGATCGGCCCCGCCGCCACGTTCCACCCACGCCCCTCCCACGCTTCTCCAAGGCTCCTCCACACTCCCCCCAGGCTTCTCCCACGCCCCCTACGCCCCTCCCACGTCCTTCCCACGCCCGTCCCACGCCCCTCCCATGCCCCTCCCATGCCCTTCCCACGCCCTCCCATGCCCCTTCCACGCCCCTCCCACGCTCTTCCCAATCCCCACCCAAGCTCCTCCCACGCTCCTCTCTGCTCCTCCACGCCCCTCCACGCCCATCCACGCCTCTCCACGTCCCTCCATGCCCTTCTCACGCCCCTCCCATGCCCTTACCACGCCCCTCCCATGCCCCTTCCACGCCCCTCCCACGCTCTTCCCAATTCCCGCCCAAGCTCCTCCCACGCTCCTCTCTGCTCCTCCACGCCCCTCCACGCCCCTCCACGCCCCTCCCATGCCCTTCCCACGCCCCTCCCACGCCTTTCCCACGCTCCACCCAAGCTCCTCCCACGCTCTTTTCGTAGCATCGTAGTCACTTCGTGCAGCTAGGTTTTTCACCATACGGCTCCGGTTCGTTTAGTTACACACTGCATTTCTTTTTTTCCGATTTGAAATTTTATAGTTGTCAATACACATTACTTGCATTCCTAACGAAAGGAACAAGTAACTTCTTTGCGGTCCACGTGTACAATGGAAGTTCGTTCTACTGTACAGAGCTGTGAAAAAAAGTATGTCCGAAGACAAATATTACTTGTTCAGGCTTAGCCATAAATATTAGTGATACTGTCATTTTGTTTATATTAAAATATTATTCATTTAAATCTCTTTTGATAACTGAACTTTCTAGTGCCTTACAGTGGTTATTCTCTAATAATTGTGTTATTATGAAATCAAGTACACGATATTTGGTCGGAGTGAGTAGAAAAATAAAAGCATTGATTTGCCGACGTTTCGGAATATTTTTATTCCATGGTCACGGCTGGTGTAGAGAGCATGAAGACAACATCAATATGAATAACACTTAAACATACGATTTCTACATCACCCCTGAGGATGAAATTTTTTTTTCAGAAACGTCGGCAAACTAATGATTTATTTTTTCTACTTACTCCGACCAATTCCGTGATCTACATTTTCCAATTCTACATCATGGTCGTGAAGTCTATAATGTTAATAATGCGCTATAAAATTTATACTGATGTGGAATTTGTGCTGGACAAAAAGAATTAATGGCAGTATTTCTCGGAATTTTTCCATTGTTTCTCATTTTGTCATTGTTTGATCCCCGTTCACATCACTTCCTGTTTAATGGCTAAGTCCTTTCCACGACTAGTATTAAGAATTACTAGCAGTATGTTTCGAAAGGTATATGTAATTTTCCAACCCTTCACAATCCAGTTTTACTAAGTTCTACTTTGCAATTCTCGAATGTGCCAATGTACGAATAATAATTGCTACTTATGCAATATTTCTTCAAGAACAGACTCCAAACCAACACGTAGACTTCAATGCAAACCGTTACTCAAATTTTCCACAATCCCTCGCATTTACTTTTAGGCTTATTTCTTCACTGCAACTTCAATTCACTCACGTTCTCTTTACTGACATAAAATGTTCCATGAAAATTTCAATGTAGATTATTATTACATTTCGTGATCTTACAACATTCTTTACCCATAATTTCACATTCCTTTCTCATTTGTCTAGAATGACCTCTTTTCACTTGCATTAACAGTCCTACTCTTTACTCCGCCTTAAACTGGCTGTCTCCCCAGTTCGCCTCGCACCCTCTCTCACGCATTATCACTCGTCCTCCGCTCTTTGGACTCGTATTCCACAGCGCAATACTTTCGGTGCGGTTAGCGTTTCGGACTGTTCGGATGTACGGACTGTACGGACTGTTCGGATAAATACGGTTAGCGTTTCGGACTGTTGTACCAAGTTGGCGGGTTCAAACCCGATCGAAGCCGGGGATTTTTCAGGGCGAAAAAATCGTTCGTACGCCTTCCTTCGGAGGGGAAGTAAAGCCGGCTGCCCCATGTTAGTAGATTTACTTGCATGTAAAAGATCCTCAAGCCTAAATGACGCCTCTGAGCTAAATTCAAATCGCCTGTTTCTCGCCCAACAAATACCTCCTTTCTCTGCTAGTTGGGGAAAGGAGCGTAGCGAAATTTACGTGGTCACACGGAAGAGCAGGCCTAATGGCCTGAGTCTCGCACGTAAAATAAGGCTTCATTTCAATTCAATTCAATTCAATACTTTCTTTCTCGTTGCGTTCGCCAGCCATCCTCCTCCGCTGCTCAGCAGGCATCCCGTTGGGCCAAGCGTCCAGCGTGGCGCGCAAGCCGCGTCGCCGCCGTGTGCTCCTACAGAGACATTTGCTTGATTACGTCGTTGGGCCCGAGACGCGTCCGCTGTGGTGCGAGGGAGGGGCAAAGAAAGGAGGAGAGGTGGGCGGGTGGGCGTGGCAGAGCGAAGACGGTGGTGAAGCGAGGACAAGGAGAGGCAGGGGCGGGCAAGGGAAAGGGTGTCGAGGCACGGGCAGAGGCCAGAACGTGGCAGGAACGAGGCAGGCGGATGTAGGGTCAGGGAAGGGTGGTGGCGGTGATGCAAGGGATATGGGATGGGTACGCGATGCGGACTGAGCAGAGTGTGGGCGGGGTGGGGTGTGAGAGGGTTGTAGAAGGGGTGTGGGCGGGGTGTGGGCGTGGTGCGGGCGGGGTGTGGGCGGGGCGTGGACTGGGTGTGGATGGGGGTGAACGGGGGGGGCGGAATGTGGAGAGGGTGAACGGGGTGGGGGGTGGTTAACGGGATCTGATCGGGGATTGCGCGGGGTCTGTGGGGGGGCCTTGCGGGCTTGGGTGGGGACGGGGCGAAGTCGCGGTGGGACGAGGCGGGATGGGCGATGGGGCGGGGGCTGAGCGGGAACCGGATAGGGCAGGCATACTGCTGATGACGCCGCAAAGAGGAGCCGATGTGCGGATAGCGCTGTCTGTTTGCGAAAAAGCCGCATTCCATGCCGGGCGATAACGAATGTTGAGGAGAGACAGACAGAGGCAGATCGCGAAGTTAGACGAGGAGTGACGAGAGGAATGGTGAGATAGGGAGAGCTACATCCAGTCAGAGGAAAGGTAGGTGAAAGATAAACTCGAAGAGGCGAAGTGAAAGAAAAGAGAGAGAAAGAAGAAAGGAACTGTTTCAGGGTGAGAGGGTGAAAAGAGGCAAGAGACAGATATAAAAAATATGTATTTGATAAATAGGTTGTATACTACATCTTCGAATTGAAGGTACGCTATTAGGGGTTGGATATTTGTGAACGTGACAATAACACTAACAGATACTAAGACTTCGGAAGACCAATATTGGAAACTAATGATTTATTGAACAACGTTCATGATATTACTCACAGCACACTCTCGAAACACCAATAAAATGCACGACTTAGAAGAAAGACGATTTCGCGTCCCTCGTGTCTTTGAACCTTTCGTTCGATTGATTACTAGTGATTCCGGGCGCGTCAACTGCTAAGGTCCCGTATTCCCGTACGCGTAGTGCATGTATTTTCCTCAGGGATGGCAGTGATGTTGCCCCGTTGAAAAACGAGATCGTCGACGACCTACCGTCAGTTAGTGGGGATTTCGCCAACCACGTACATCCCACCAGCGGGGCACTGCCCCAGACAAGATCTAAGCTTCCAACCCGTGGTCTCCTGGCATGTGTGGAAGTGAGGGGCACATACGTGTAAGTCTGTTTAAGGGGTGAGGATAGGGCAAGGAATGGGAAGGAAAGATGGCGCGTTTGTGAGGGTACTGCTCCAGCAGTCACCTGATATCGATTGGAGAAACCACGTAAAAAAATCGATCGAAGCAGCCGGCCACTAGAATTTTCCTCCAGACAGCGACTTGACCTAGCTATCTGGTTGAGTAAAAAAATTCGGTCACCGTCGGGCCTCGAACCCAAGGACGTCCATGCCAGAGGCACTGCAGTGATATCGGGAATAGAGATATATGGGATGGGATTCTGGAACTCAAGAAAACGTGCGCAGATAATCTTCTCCCCCCCTACGTCACATAGAGTTTTTACTGTTTTTTGACTAAATAAATCTAAATCTAATATCAATTGATGCTCTGAGCTACCTCTCCCGGTCTTTTGCTCGAAATCGCCACAGACATGCCAAGAAAAGGAGCGCCCACAGGGCTGTTAGAGCGATTTTTTTAACTCTGCACCTGAGCCCCGTCTTCACATTGGCATTATGTCACTGCATTTCGCGTCTTTCTTGGTCGTGACGCTAGATGTCGCAACCGTATGAAGTAGTGGTTGATACAGTAGCGATCATGCGGCATCTAGCGGCAACGCAAAGAAACACAGGAAGTGCAGTGATAATGGCAATTTAAAGACCGGCTCAAGTGCACAATTAAAAAAATGGCATTATTGCATTGAAACTGTGATAACAATAAATGTGACACGTGTGAGGCGGGCCGTGGCTGTCAAAGGTCGTAGGTGAGTGGAGGAGACGAATGTCATGTACTTTTCCATTATTGTTGTAAGATGACATGGAAACAAGCGCGTATTACACCTATTAGTGTCCGTGGTTTTCGCGATAATATCTGTTAAAAAGAGCTTTTCAGTATCATAGTATGTTGATTTGTAAGAGTGCTAATAATTTTGACATCTAGTACATCAATTAGTCCGTCGGGTTCTGTAATTTTGGTCATCTACTTTGTACAAAATCAGGCGCTCTCTTTAAATCATTTTAGGAAATAAAAATATTGCTTTATATTCTGAACGGAAAGTCCGAGGACGCAAGTCAAATGCGCAAGGGTAACCAAAAAGAGTCAAATTTCAAATAGCAGGAAAGAGACAGTGCGCCAAGAAGCACGAAAGAATTGGCAGCATCAAAAGGTGAATTGAATTGATTTGCCTTACTTTACGTGGCGAGACTCGGGCCAACAGGCCCCCTCTTCCGTCTGACCACGCAAATTTCGCTACGCTCCTTTCACCAACTAGCAGAGAAAGGAGGTATTCTAGGGCGAGAAACAGGCGATTTGAATTTAGCTCAGAGGCGTCATTTAGGCTTGAGGATCTTTTACATGCAAGTAAATCTACTAACATGGGACAGCCGGCTTTACTTCCCCTCCGAGGAAGGCGTACGAAGGATTTTTTCGCCCTTAAAAATCCATTGCTTCGATCGGGTTTGGACCTGCAAACTTGGGTACAACAGTCGGGTACGACAGTCCGGTACGCTAACCGTTACACCATCGCCGCCGCTAAAGGTGGGCTAGAGGTGGGCTTTTAGCCCACGTCCGACAGCTGATAATGAACATTACAGTGAAGGTCAGTAAATCACGAGTTGACTGTGGATGACGCAAGCACGAGGCTGAATCTACACCATCAAGTGGCATGCAGCATCGGCACCTAGAGGGCACGCCGTTCTCAACGAAATTCCTGCAGTGCTCGCTCTTTCGTTCCGACTAAATATTTGCGAGAAGGAATTACGCAGAGTGGGCGGGCGGGCTGGCGACCCACCTCAGGCAAATACCCTGAGGGAGCGCTTTTTTACTTGCTGCTTAAAAACATCTTAATAACTGCTCATTTGGAAAGATTTCCAATCTGTATCACACTAATGAAAAGCACCAAGCAGAAGAGCCTCAAAATAGAGGCGAGTCGCCTCACTTTATAAAGTTTCTTTCGCCGAAGTAAGATTTTTGTAAGTTGGTTGAGCTTATTATTAATATACATATAAATATACACATAATTTAATATACAAATAAATACAAATAAATATACAAATAAATATATAAGATATAATCTGATATTTGTAGAGGGATTATTCAAAGTAAAATTTCTGAATTAGAGCCTCGCTTTAAAATTGATCACAGTTTTTTGTGCATGGAAAGGTAATTTTACGCAGTTCATTTATTAAATTTTGAAGTTTGGTACTGAGCACACTGGGAAATATAACATGCGATATTGCATTTTAGCATTTAAATATTTATTTCAAAAACGTTGATGTGTTGTGTTCAATGATCGATAGCGTAATGAAATCGTGATTTTAATTTCATCACTCCAAGCTATTTAAATCTTTTAAGCAAAAACGAAGCATGAGAACAAAATGTGACGAAAAAACTATTATTAAATGAGAACATGTCGGTGAAATGTCTGAAAACGGATGTATAACTATCTGCTTCCAAATTGGAAGTATTTATGACAACCCTTTATTTAATCCTTATTAAAAATGTTCCTAATTTCGTCTCCCGTATTCAGAATTTCGGCCAGAGTATATTATCCCTGGGAAATGCAAAGTGGGATTTAAACCAATTTGAATGACCGCATATCAATATTTTTTATTGACAAAAATATTATCTTATTGTATAACACTTCCACAATTATAAAATGAATTTCGTTTAATACTTTCGAAATGAAAATAACTAAAATAAATTACAGAACTGTTTTTTCACATCACATATTACAATAGGTTTGTGACCAATCAAATACTGCCGCTCACGTGAGGCTGGCACCACAAAATTCAAATGTCCGCGCGACTCCAAGGAGAAAACTGAGAGTCGTTTAGGGTGGCGCGTGCGTGCGTGGAGAAGGGGGGGGATTCGGCGGGTGGAATTGGAAGTGAACGGACGGCGGTGTGTGTGACGCGTCGAGGCAGAGGCCAGACAAGGAATCTGGTCCTTTCGCGAACCGCGATCTTACGCGGGAGGAGGTGAAATTTTTTTCAGATCCCCGGCCAGGTATCGCACGACCTCGCCGCACGAGTGCGCGGAGAGAAAGATGCCCGGCTTGCGGCAGTTGGACACGTGCGCACATCCAATGACTGTGGAGTAAATACTGCGAGGGACTTGAAATCAGTTACTGCAAATCTTTTGTGTGTGGAAGACAGATAAGAAGCCTTGCCACATCACATCACTTCTTTGCTTGCATTATAAGATATTAGGTATTTGATTATTGTGTAGGGTAAAGTTGTTGTTTGCCTTTGGTTTTTTTAGTTGCAAAGTATCAGCAGTAAAGGTAGACTGGAATACTGTACAGGGTTTTATAACATGTGTTTTTTAATTATATTAAGTATCAAGGGACAGAACTAGTGTTTTTTTGTTGTTTTTTTTTGTATAATTCCTCAAAATTTCATTCAAAGAACTCCGAACTCATTTATATTCCCTTTTATTGCTGCCTTCTCTACAAAGTTTTCCATGCGTATGATCTCAGAAATAGAGAATGGTCTGAATATCTATAACATCATGTTGTGACTTTGTAATCATTATTTAGATGTAGATTTATTCTGTCAAAGAAACAGTAAAAACTGTATGTGACGTAGGGGGGAAAAGATTATCTGCGCACGTTTTCTTGATTTCCAGAATCCCTTCCCGTCATTTTAACTATAAATGGTTGACAGATGAGTACAAGTTTAACATAAATGAATAAAAATACGTTTTAAAAAATCGCAAGATTAGCAATATTTGGAAAATAGTCATTTTCGTTTCCGAGTTATAGAAAACTTATTTGCATCGGTACACGAATTGCAAGTATGATTTTTCTGCGTTGCTACAAAATAACAACTCGCCCTTATCTCTACCCTTACCAAGATTTATTTTATTACTGGTACGCTTCTCGCGGAAACATTAAATATTAAGTTTGCTCGTTCAATTAACACTTTTCCTACATTTTACTTTCTCGTCTGCTTATGTGCTTACGAAATAAGGATAAATTATTGTAATGCTCTAACAGAAGTTGGTGATTTTTCGACAGAAAAATCTCGTATTGTGGGGTTCTGGTAATGAAAAAGTTGATAAGTCATGTTCTTATGTGAAGGATATTCAAGGGTTTTTAAATAAACAACCGTAGTCCAAAAACAATATTTCAGGAGAGCCAAAGAAGCTCTATTACGAAATTGGAAGATATTTGAAGCATGAAAATTGTTGTGTACTTGCTTACGATATTGTGTATATCAACGCATGAGTGTCGTTCAAACTTGAACTGTAGTGTAGAAATTATTGGATAAAATGATGTGTATGGCCTTTGGTGGCTTTTTGAAAAGAATGGAGAAATTTGTATATCAAAATTATTTTGGGGGCAGTAAAAGTACAGTATTTAAAAAATAATGGAAGAAGTTAATGTTCTGAATCAATTTGGAATATTATTTACCAACTTATCGTTCTATGCTATTGCTGTTATCAATATTATCAGTATTTTCCTTTTCCGCATTAGCATCTGCCACTAATGGCAAATTTGGAGACAAACTTCTGTTATCAGGTTACTAAGTAGTTAGACAACTTCTGAGGGATCCCTTTGTAATTAAAATGTGCTTCTTCTTTAACCTTCTTTGCTCTTACTACATACCTTTTTACTCTCATTTTGGTTACATCTCTCACACACTGTCCTTTCTACATCTGACGTAGCATCCATTTCTTAGCTGTTTCTTCTCCCTGACTTACACTATTATCACATTTCTAGGTAAAAAATTCTGGTTATGCAGAATAACCACAATCACAAAACAAACATTATCATCTGTTGCAGATTGAAATAATCTTTGTAGTAGTAGTAGCAGCATTTCGCAGGATTTGAAACTACACAAAGCAGACGAAATGAGCTATGCTTGAGAAATAACCACGAAAAAAATCACTTAAAGAATTAAGATTATTTTGCCAAAAAAATACTTTGGACAATAGTTCTTTTATCAAAAAGACTATATACTATTTATCAAAATTACGCAAACGTTTGGAGCTAATTTCTACGGACAGGGACTGATTTTGTTCACAACAGCATAGTCAGCAAATGGCAGCTCTTAAGCTTTAGCAACAGTTTTATGTATCAAAATCTCTATCTTTTTGAACTAAGGTTGTTTCTTGTAAAGAATCTTCAATTACTTCCCGTGAATTTTGTGTACTTTCATGAAGTAAATTACTGTATAGTCATAATCCATGTGGTCGATTCTAGCCCGTAAACCATTCTTATTACCCCACCGATCTGAACTAACAGAAGGCCCAGATAATTTGATTTTACTCAAAGCCTCTAACACACTTTAAACATTTTTCTAAATAATTGCTTAAAATATGGTATTAAACTTTCTCCTCTGCTAGCGTAAAAGACGCTTAAAAATGGCACTTTCATTGAAATGCCTGAATTTTTGAAATCACAAACGTTCAAACTTTGGTTCTTCCAACAATTACAATATTGAAAATAGTGAGTTTTTCTTTAAGGGGATCTGTTGTTCAAAGTCAGGTATAAGGTCATGTGAAGTTTTGGAAAATATAAATTTTTTTTCGCTTAATTTCACATGAAATAACAATACATTTTTTGAGTATGAATGAATAAACAATTTTTTTAGTTATTTTTTAATCTTTTTTATATCTTAATATTTCTCGGAAGCAGAAAAGGACGCTTGAAAATGGCGCCTTTTTCATTTTTGATGACTGCAAAAGTTGGAAATAACTTGCTGAACCTGTTCTATTATATTATCTAGAAGGGAGAGCTGCAGAGAAGTTACGACAGAAAACGCATATCCATAAAATATACATTATGTTTTGTATTCATCAAGATCTTTACACATACATACAAGGATATTGCTTTGGCCTATAACAACAAATCCTACTATGAACTGCACCTTCATGTATGTAACAACGTACAAATTCCAAATAATAATCAAAGCACAAATTCCAAATAATAATCAAAGCTCCCTCACCTCTTTGATGTTTCCGTAGATATCACAAGAATGATTTATAAGAAGGAACATTACATACCTCCAAAAGTCACAAACAATAGTTTTCACGATCACACAAGATTTTGTTCTCTAAACAAGAACAATTGCTCTCTTCCATTTCCCGCGAACTTGCCAAGTTGCGCATGACCGCCATCTTTCCGTTTCCATTCTTGCGCCGCATTTCAAATAACGCAAATCTCTTAGCTTTTCATTAATAAAAGAACGCTGCAATATATTCAATATTCAGTGATCTCCACCCCTTATTTTTCATCCTCTCCCCAACATTTTTACTACAACAACATCGTTCGCACGTAAGGACATATCTAGTTTGCAAAACTGTTAATGACAATCAGTCTCGATCGCCAAACGATAGACTGAAATTTCCTTTGACATGCGTTCTTCAGTCAAAGATATTTTCGTCTCAAACGTCTTAGCCAAGAGAAAATGTCCCATCAGACAGGCCTTACATTGCATCGCACGTCCGAATTCCCATAAGCACGTATCTTGCTTCCCACCCTTCCGCCACGGACCAATCCCACGCCGCCCTCCGAAGGTCACTCCTCATTATTTCATCCCTTGCACCCTTAAATAATATCTGGGCGTCGGAGGGGAGCTGGACAAGGGATGGATGGCCACGAGGGCCGGGCCGCGGGGGACGCCGAGGGGTAGGCGTGATCGAGGAGATCGCGTGGGCGGCGAGGGGCGGAGAGGGGCGGCGACATATCTCCTCGATATGCCGCGACGAACACACGCGAATGCATAACGAGGGCAATGGGGCATGAGGAGGAAATGCTGAAGCACAGAAGAGAAGGCAAGGAGCGGGGGAATGGCATTGGAGGAGGGTTAGAATAGTTGGAATGAAATTGGAATAATTTTAGAACAGTTTATTAAGTAACACACTTCAAGCACAGTGAAAATAAATACAGCTTTCCATGCATGAGTGCTGAAATAATTGTATGTAAATATACGTAGGAATTGGTAACCCGAGTGCGACCATATGTTCGTCCATAACATTCGGTTAGAACTTTTCCGGTCCACCTCCCGGTCCGGTTCAGAGCGAATGACCACCAATTTAATCCACCAATATCAAACGGTAAGTATATCCTTCGCAGTTTGCCCGGAGGTTTGGTGGGATTTTTTATCCACAAATATGGCACTGCACTTAATGCTTATGAAGGCACTTTTGCGCTCTTGAAAAATCTCGAACGAATAACTTGCATGATTCATGGAAGTCACTAGTATCTGCGAAGGTAAATTGTTCCAGCCAACTATTGTTTTCAGTTACTGAGCTGCATACTCTTGCATCGGTTTTTGCAGGATCGCATCAGACATTCCAAGAGAATTTGCAAAGAAACGTGATTTGGGAAAATTTAGAAGTCCTAAAATCGTGTTTGCCGGATTTACGCCACTGATAGAGGCGATCCATAACTTATATGAATTCCCTCGACACACTTTTCGGTTGACACACTTTAGCCGGATATTCTGGACGTATATCGTGTAGGAGGGTTTCAAGGCATTTCCAGTGCTGAAAAAGTTGTCATTATTGCAGTCTTTTCTGAAAATAAATTTAAACGAATGGATTCATTAGATTAGCGATCATGACACTTACTTTTGTAATGAAACATTTCAAAGCAGTGTACATATCGATATATTTTCGTAAAATATTCGGACCCTAGAATGTAAAACAATTATATTTCGAAGTCTTAACCCGTGAAAAACTGTTACCATTTTATGTAATTGTAAAAAATAATTAACAACAGTTTCAAAGTTTGAAGGATATTTACACATTTAATACAATATTTATACATATATAATATTTACACATTTATATATCTACATAGATATATAAGGAGCATCATTCAAAGCGTATTATGTGCTCGTGGACAAACATTAGTTTGATATCTTTTGGGATTCTTTTGTACTCTATCATTCTGTACACTCAATTCGTTTCAAAAAACGCATTTTATTTTCACGTAAATGAAGCAAACACGTGATTGTTTCAAATAATAGTACGTTCTTACTCAGGGTTGATGAAAATCGTATTTTGCCCTGGACTGTTTTTCATGTTGCTTTTCAATTGAGTGTAAGGGCCAACTGTGAATATTAATGTTGCTGCGAAGACACTGAGATCACGGCTTTTTGCAGGTGGGAACGGGGTCAGAACATTAACATGCATAATGTTCACCGCCTTAGATTTCTTATATCCCCAACAACATCTCTCTTCATTCAAAGAATATCATACTTTCCTTCCTTGTAAGAGGTCATTCATTTCTGCCAGCTGATAGAATTTTTGGAATAATTGGTCAACATTAAGGAGACATTTAAAAAATTTTACTCCAGATGATTAACACGCAATTACCAGCTGTTTCGTTTGGTTTACAAAGTAGGAAAAGACTGGTTACTAAACAATTCAAAATATTGGTGTAAATGTTATAAGAAATGTGAGGGGATCAGGGAAACTAAGAAAATATGAAGAAAAAATGGGATGCACTGTATTTCATAAAATAAAATTACAGGATTGATGATCCAACGAATCTCTAATTTTGAAAAGAGAGCAGGGCTGGACACCTCATACGAGAACTATTAGCAGCATCATCTACCAGCAAAATAACTGAGGCAATGAAGATTGATGTGAACTTGCTGAGAGAAAGATTGATTGATTAGTGATTTGGGGCGGTCAACTGCTGGCAGTGCAGTGCATGCAGGTGTAGTGCATGTTTTATAGCCAGATATGGCGGGAGATCTTCCCCGCTAGATGGGAAGATCCGACGCCAATCTACGTCGGCTTACATTTATTAGAACTGCAAATGGGTATGACCCCGGTGGCAGTTAAGTGACAATAATTGCAAAAATTACAACACTTACATTAATATTAATAATAATAAAATAATAATAATAAAATAATAATAATAATAATAATAATAATAATAATAATAATATAATACCGTACAATACAGTACAAGACGAAAAGCAGCATTGAAAAGAGCATTGATCGCGTTCACCGCACTTCACTTCACTACAGCACTACACCGCACTACACAGCACTTACTCATTTAATATCTGTTACTGTTATCTTGTTCTAACTTATTTCTAAAACTTCGGACACTGAGAGAAAAGCTTTGAAAACTGCTGCAGGTAAACTGTTCCAATCTCTAATTGTTCTGTTACAAAAGGAAAACTTCCCAAGATCTGAATTTTTGTTTCCTTGCTCGAATTTTGTGGGTGTGATCGCTTCGGCCGAAATAATTTGGTTTTTCTAGTCTAATCTGAATTTCCTTCCAAGCTGGTTGACCTACGTACGATTTATAAAGAGCGCAAAGCCTCGCCTTTGTTCTTCTTTGCGGGGGTTTTTCCCCAATCAGGTATTTCACACTAGTTTGGCACGCCCCAGACGGAAAATCCTATATGTGTGGTAGAAGAAATGATCAGAGGCGCGGTCCCTGGCTCGTTTGGTAGGATACTGCATTCCGGCATTCGCAATCCGGCATTCGCATCCGGCATTCGCATCCGGCATTCGCCTGATGTGGGTCGGAGAAACCACGGAAAACTACCCATCAGAGCAGCCGGTGGCTAGAACTATCCTTCAGACAGCGACTGAATCGACCCAGCTGCCTAGCCAGGGTCGAAAATCCTGCCACCTCCAGGACTCGAAATCTAGGACCTCTGGGTCAGAGGCATTGCAATGACATCAATGGATGCCCTGAGCCACCTTTGCCTGACATCAATGGATGAACTGAGCCACCTTCTCCCAGTGACGATCAAAAAGTTGCATGTTTTGGCTGTTTTGAGAAGAAGAGTGTACAGTGTGCATTTGAGTAGCTATGATCTCTGCTAACGCACAATAATATCATCAGCAATCTTGTCATTGAAGGTTTTTCTATCCTATAAGAAGTTAATAACACGTTAGTAAATTATGTTTTATATTTTATTTTAGATCCATCTAAATACTCTCTCAAATGTACTCGTACATTAAAAATCTTCAGATATTTATATCATCGTTGTGGTTGAAGTAAATCATATTATGTCCACAACAATTATTCTAATGTCAAAAAAATTAAATGATTATTTTCTCTAGAAACGCCAATTCGAGATATTTAATGACAAATTTTAGACTTTTCAGATTTATTTAAATCTACCCGATTGAGAGTACTACGTATTTTACCGCATTTTCTGTTAAAAATCTAAATTTTGGACATAACACAGTTTGCAACTCATATGGTTACGACGAAAAATCAACAATTTTGTTCTGCGGTGCGTGAGCGGGGCTAGGCGACGCACGTTGCGGCGCGTGTGGAGCAGATTCCGAGCAGTAGCGGGAGAGGGGAGCGGGAGCGGGGTCATCGTCTGACCACGACTGTCCGGGCGCGCTGCCAGCCTCGCCCGGCTCCGCCGCCCCTCCTTTCCCCTCCCCACACCCCGCCCTCCCCGGCGCTCACCCCCGCGCCTGGGATTTATCTGTTTCTTAAGTGTCCGCCTGGAAATTACCCCCCACTGTGCGGCCGTGTTAAGGGCCCCATACATCTCTTGAAGCTTCCGCTAACTCCATAATATCTCGAAACGTATGTGAGGTATTAGCATACGCGCGAAGCCGCGCGGCGCGGCGCGCCCGCGTGCGCGCTTCTGGCCCGGCCGTCCCCCGCCGCCCCCTCGGCGCTTTTTCGCTCACGGCGCCCTCTCCCGCACCGTCCCGTGTCTCCTTCGCCTTCCCCGGTCTCCTCTCTGCCTTTTTGGTCGCCTGCTTCTCTTGATTTTACTCTCGCCCGTGAACCCCTTCTCCTCTCCTTACGTGCAACATCCACACACAATGCACGCCTCCATCCCTCTCTGCCCCTTCACCTATCTCCTCCCAATGCACCATCCCTCATCTCTTCCATCTACTTCCATACACCCAACTCCTTCCATCAATTCTTCCCACAGTTCTCTCACCTCCTCTCTCCACAACTTTCCCATCTCTCCGTCCCGTCCCCCCCCGACCACCACTTCGGTGTCCCTCATCCCACGCAATTCTTCCATGTTTCCTTCCTCAGCCCTCCTCCCCATCCACCTCCTTCTATCTCCACCCACCTCCTCTCACTTCCTTTAACTTCCCTCCGTTCCATCTCGCCCTCACGCCCCTTTCCTGTCCTCCTCTTCACCATGACCTCCATCCTCGGACTCGCTCCCCGTCCGCGCGCCTGCGCCACGCGTTCGCCCGGCTTAACATTCAATTTTCGCATTTTTTGCGGCGTGCCTCCGGATGTTAACGCATTTTCGATTCCCCTAAAGAACCGGCCCGCTAACGAGAAAAAGCGGCGGACCAGCGCGGCGCCGGGCCGGAGCGCGGCGAGGGAGGGGGTTGACGGGGCGAGAGCGCGGGTAGCGCGGAAGCGGAGGCCGGGACCGAGGTGGAGAAAGCGGGGCTCGGGAGCGGAGTGGGAAGTGCAGCCAAGAGCAGCTAGAGGAGCACACGTGATGATACAGAGGACACGATGGAAGTGAGTTGAGGGCCATCGCGACAGGCTAATAATGGTGAATGCGGAGAGCCTTGCGATTTGACGAGCAATTTTCTTCTTCTTTTCTTCTTCCTTTGCTTTTCTCTTTCTCGTTCCCCTTCCGCATCCCCTCCTCCCCATGCCCTTGCATCCTCCCTTTCTCCTTTGCCCCCATCTTCCACCTCCCCACCCCACCATCTCTTCCGTCCTCTTCTTAATTTGCGTCTTCCTTTTCAAATAATAATTCTTCTTCCTTTTGTTTTTCCTGTTGCATTTCTATGTTTCTCTAGAATAGTCTCCTGTTTCATACTTATTTATCTTTTCAAATGTTAGTCATGTATTATTTTCCCTCTAATTTTGTGGACACATATACGTTAATTCCCGACACTAGTTAGAGAAAATGGAACCAGTATGTACTTCGTCGTTTTAATGGAGTAGAATGGCTTGTTTTTACAATTCCAAGACTCATCTGAAATTCAGAAATTCTAGTCCAATGCAACTAGTGTTAAATCTAAATCTGACAAAATTTACACATTACCAAATGAGATGCCTAAACAATGGATTTGAAACGGGAAAATCTTTGCCGGCATATTTTACCAAGGATGTTACCTCTTGTCGGTTCTCAGTGTGACTAGTGACACCCCGGGTACTTCTCGATCTAGAGACGAAGATCCGAGGTTTGGTAATAGCCATAGCGGCTTCGCCGAGTGTTCTAGCTTTCTCTCTATTCCGTCTTTCCGCCTACCTCACCCTTTGCCTGGCGTCTCCTCTCCTTGCGGCGAGGTAAAAGCACTGCGGCCGTCTTCTTCCCTCCCTGCCACAGGGCTACGAGGAGGAGGCGGAGGAGACGCCACCGGTGGCAGAGAATTGAAGGCGCTCGAGGCGAGGCGCTCAAGGCAACAGCGGCAGCGGCAGCGAATACGGGACAAACTGAGTAGTCGATGGCGCATTCAAAAGTAGCCAAGAGATGTCAACAAGTGTATAATGTACAATGTACAAACAGTACACTGTTCAAAGGATAATAGTGTTTGTATGTATGTATGTACTCAGCGCGGCAGCTTGTTAACGCCTACCGGCGACATCTCTGCCTCGCGGCCATGGGTTAAGGCGGTTCGTTTGGTTAGCACGTAGATATATCCACGCCATATTCTCGTCTTCTCAACGTGAGAAGTGAATTTTCTCATTGTCACACAGCAACATATACTGGGATATTGCAAGGAAAACGCCCACTATAATCCTGCCTCTGCGGGAATCAAACCCGGGACCGGGGAGTGGAAAGCGAGCACGCCGACCAACATCTAGCCACGAGGCGTAATAGTGCTTACTTGATTAAATAAGCATACACCAATGGCGCGAATCAAATTAAAATCATGAAAGTTGAGCATATATTGAGATAAGGATTATAAATAAAGGAATAAGTTGAAAAGATGGTCTTATTTTTGGTGTCCGTGTGTTTAAGATATATTTAATTTTTATATTTGGTCTTTCAATTATCGACGGACGGAACTTACATTAACAAGAAACACATTGGGTTTATATAATCCTATTTTATAATGTCAATTTTTCTAAAATATTGTTACAATATAATTAAACGTAGTAATAACGTTTCGAGAAACTATATGCCCCCTCTTGAGGTTAAAAAATCCAACACACAACAGTACGGATTCATTACAATATCGAGAGCTGGCATTGCCAACTGCATTTTTTTCTTTTTGCTTCTTTTTCCATGCACGAATTACAACACATAGAGGCTCGCATTTTATAAAATCTTTGATATTCTTCATTTAGAAGATTAGCCACGGCCTTCATATCACGCAATACTCATATATACTTTTTACTACTGGTAGTATCATCAAAAAATGCACTTTCATCCCAATATGTTTGGTTATTATAACGGTGGCGAGAAAGGAACGGGAAAAGTTGCGTCTGCAGATTAGGCGGGGGAGAACCGAAACAGATGGGGAGCGGGGTTGAATTGCTAAGGAAAATATATTTTTGTTTTGATATTTAGAAAAGTGAGCACTTAGTTTTTATGCAAAATTTGTCAAAAGTCCATCGTATAATTCTGAAACTCATTGTATTATTTCTGTGTATTTAAGCATGTGATTTTAATTCGTGAAGTTTCTAATAGTAAAAATAAATAAAATAGTATCAATTGTGTTACACAGAAGGATAAGTAGTGTGCCATTTACATATCTAGTATGATATAAAAATATTTACATTACGTAATTCTTCTGATTCGTGTTTTCTTCTGACTATTTCTGCAAATTCCACTACCTTCGAGAGCGTAGGCTTCCGCAGCCGGAGTCAGTATTTACTAGGCTGTCCGGGTAGGTGTCCGGGCGTCACCCGGAGAGCCTAGTAAATACAAATATTCACTACATTCAATAGCAAATTTTATTCTCGAATAAAATGAACACCAATAGGAGAACTATTGAGTGCTTTGAGAGAAGTAATAGTCATGAGAAACTACAATCGCACGTTTACGCCCTGGACTGAGCAAGAACGTTAACCTGCACGAAAGTATAAATTTCGACGAACCCCGAAAATTATTAGCTCGCCGAGTAAATATCGCGTCAATGCGTTGAGAGAAGTCTCTTCATCTATTTTTGATAGAATTAGGAACAATAAAGTGTCTATTTGACGTGTAAAGGACTTTTCCTTTTAAGGAGATAATACTATGAAAAATATTGAATGATACAGGACCGAATACAAGCAACAGACATTCTTTACAAACCTCTCCATGATTATGTGATTAAATGATATCGCCTTGATTTTGTTACTCTGTTGGCCGTCTCCGTGATTTTAGGGGAATGCCCCAGTTATAAATTCAACAACGAGTCTCGCAACAATTACAACACAAATTAATAGGATCAATAAATGAAATATTTGTAACTATAACAATAAATTGCAAATTAAATATTTGTAACTGTAACAATCAATTGCATATTAACTGAGGGAACCAAGTGAAAATATTCTCCAATAAAATGACGAAACTACAACATCAAAAGAACAAACTAATGAGAATATCTTTCTATATTCTTGTCCAATTTTGTTACTACAATGTCAAAAATAAGTTGGAAAAATTAAAAATATTTACTTCTGCTCTAGTTGTAAAATTATGTTATTTAAAGACTGCATTCATAATTATATCTTATTAATAATTAGTTGAACATAGTTAATAGTCATATAATTAAACATCTTCATTACAGTATAGAATTTTAAGAATCATAACATTGTTTGCATCGAGACATTCATTGTGGTAAATGTTCCGTTAGACTATTTTGTTTAATGTATTTTTGCTTGTAAATTTTGAATCATGCTGTAATTCCCTGTCCTCTGAGAGGTCCACAATTAATATTTTATAATCTTGATAGTTTTAAAAGCGTTCATCATGTTATGTTCCATAAGTGTGCTCTATCTCTGGTCTAGGATACAAACAATGAAGATAAAAATATCAATAACTTTTCAAACAGCCGCGTTCCGGCAAATTTGCAAGAGCTTGTACTCATAACGCCATCAAAATGTCAGTGATAACGCCATCAAAATGTCGGGCGCGATTCACGACGTCCTCGACGTTTTGACAGATGTTCGTCATTTCTTGATATTAATTTCATTCTTTTTCTGTATTTGCCTCTCATGTGACTTTTTATATTCATATATCAAAGGAGATTGCTGCAAATTGTGCTCCATATTCGGATGTAAGCTTTTTGTTGTCTTTAACGCATACCAATTGTGACCCCAGTGAACAAAATGTTTTCTATTTTTATACTACTACAATTAATTAATCCTTAATCAAATTAATAGAAGGAATTAACTACTTTGTTAACTACATGTTTCTCGAAAATCTCATGAATTTTGTTACTTACCAAGAATGTTCATGTTTTGTTTTCAGTTTATCTGATTCACGTTGATATGGAAGCAGGTTTGCAAGTAAGCAGGCATACACTACATAACGTGATCAGCAGTGGTTCGATTAGGACAAAGATCGGTTCAAAATGTCACGCTTTAGCTCACACAATATACGTCCTCTCCTTCCCAATCCATCACCCCGTGTATTAATACCCGTTTCTAGTCGCACGGGTCTCGCCTCCAAAATGGTAAAAGAATTAAAATAAAATTATTTCCAATCATCACCACGGTCAGTAAATAGGGCCCACGACAGGCGCGAAAGCGGAGGTAGCGGGGAGGGTGAGCGAAGAGAGAGACGGGAAGGGTGAGCGATGGTAGGAGAGGGAGGGGGATGGCGGCGGAGGGGGTGGGGAAAACCGCCGCCAGCAAACGGGCGCTACGCGTCCTAATTTACACGCCGCGAGGGGCCCACAAAGGCTTCGCCACATGCGTGTGTGTGCCCGTGCGCCCGTGCGTGCATGTGGGCGCGTGTGAATCGTGCGCCGCCGGCCTCACGTACCTCCCTCTGAGTCTTCCTCCGCCTCCGCGTCCGCCTCCGCCCCGCTCTGCCGTCGAGCCGTTTCACCTCTGCCTCGCTCTGGCAGCCCTCCTCAGGCATTGCCCGGTCTCCCTCCGCCCGACGCGTCTCCAACGCCTCTCCCAATTTGCCCTTCGCACTTCTCCAACACCCGTCCACCCCCTGCCGCCTTCGTCGTTTTCATTCTAGTCTCCACATCTTTCTTCACTCTGCATCGCTTTCTCACAGCCCGGCCTCTCCGCCGGATTACTCTCTTGTACGCTCTCTTCTGATTCAACTCTGCCTCACCTCTTACTGGGCTGTGCCTCGGCCTCCAACGTCTTCTCTCACTCCCCTGCAATCCCTTTTGCCACGCTTCAGGCCACTCTGATTCTTTCTCCGCGAGTGGCATGCAACGACTCCGTTTATTTTTTTCAAACGCTTCCACCACTCTCCGCCGAACTTCTACAAGGTTTGTCCAAACAGTAATGAGAGTGAGTGTATAAACAGGAATTTATTCATCCGATTTTAACAAATCCACAAAATTCTTCAAAATATTTCCCTTGGGCGTCAACGTACACCAGCCAGTCTCATTGCTTCCTGGACAAACCTCGAACACACGTTGAATTGAATTGAATTTGCCTTATTTTACGTGGCGAGACTCGGGCCATCAGGCCCGCTCTTCCGTCTGACCACGCAAATTTCGCTACGCTCCTTTCATCAACTAGCAGAGAAAGGAGGTATTTCTTGAGCGAGAAACATGCGATTGGAATTTAGCTCAGAGGCGTCATTTAGGCTTGAGGATCTTTTACATGCAAGTAAATCTACGAACATGGGACAGCCGGCTTTACTTCCCCTCCGAAGGAAGGAGTACGAAGGATTTTGTCGCCCTAAAAATCCACGGCTTCGACCGGGTTTGAACCCGCAATTTGGGTATAACAGTCCTGTACGCTAACCGTCACACCATCGCCGCCGCCGCCCACGTTCTCCACAGATGGGTACCCGCTCCCTCAGTCTCCCCTTCGCTATCCCGTTCAGTTCCCGTTTAGTTCCGTTCCTGTTAATCTATAATTCCCCGCTCCGACTTCATTGAGATGCGCGTCGCCGGTTCTGTTTTCCTCTCCACCTAGGCCCTTTCTCCTCCGTTGACTGTTCCCCGCCCGCAACCCTCGCCCCGCCCGTGCGAGCACGCCACCTCCGTTTTTGAATAAAAATATAGGTGTTGTGGTGTGTTATCGTTGGCATTTTTCATGAAATAATTATAGACGTTGTCATTGCCAACAATAGGATTTAATATAATAGCAGCGAAAATTACTATTAGACACCACTCCCACACCGCACCCTGCCGGGGCGGCACAGTGACAGCGCACCGCACCCAGGCCATTGCCCTCCTCCACCCCACGGCCGGGTACTTAAGCCCCTTGGCTCGCCCGACCCCGCGTAGTCGTTTTTGTGGCTTCCATCCAGCAGGTAAGGAATGGCTCAACTTACATTTCTATGTTTTCTGTTTAAAAATTTTATGTGTCCTATATCTATTCCATTCGCTTTTCTTTAGTATTAATGACTTACCCCCCTCACTTTTTTCTTTCTTCCAGTTTTTAGAATTATAAATTTATTTCCAAAAAAATTGTAAATTATTTGTAACCTTTATCATAATCTTGTTGTAATATTTTTGTTTTTTTCTCCTTGTATCAGACAACTGATGATGATGGCTAAGCCATCGAAAGCTGCTATTATATTAAATCCTATTGTTGGCAATGACAACGTCTATAATTATTTTGAATAAAAAGTCTGTAATTTCGCGCAGGAATTAATGTAAGCTTCGCCCCTACTCAAAACAATATCAAATGCACCATGGTTTGTCATCATTCATCATTTTCATCAAGAATTCAGCTTAGAACCCATTCAACGTCACATAGCCACTAAGTTTTACTATTTTGTTCCCGAGATTCCTTCCCTTGCGCCCTTCAGACTAATCCTAAAATCCTAACCACACCAGAATAAAAAAAACAAACAGATATACTTAGAATATATTCCTAAAAACCTTCTCCAAGTTCCAACCTGAATAGAGGACCACTAAAGCATCCTCAACCTTATGTTAGATTTAAGTTTTAGAAGTAAGTTTTAAATATAAGTTAGTACGTAAGCCCTTCAGTTATATGAAAAGTTGGTACTTAAAGTGACGTACGTACAACCTCCTGACAATGGCCCTCGAGCACCACCGAGTCATATCGTGGACGGCCGTGTGGACGATGCCGGGATGCTGCATCTTGCGTTGTCTATTGCGACGTCTACGTCTGAAAAATGAGGGGGGTCTTTGCCGTAACTGTGGTTTGCCAGCGATGTGCTGGGGCGGATTATGTGTGGCACACTGGCGATATAATTACGTGAACGGACTAAAGACGGGCTCAAGCGTAATCTGTGTTGGGACTAAAGTGAACTGTGCCATAATCTGTGGCGGTGTCTGTTGGGTCTCTTTTGGAGTCACTTGCACGGTTGGGGGACGTCTATGGCAACATCATTTTTGGGGTCGGAAGGGGTCGGGAGTCGAATAAATATCGGTGGCGGAATCATGATTGAAGTTGGTGTCAGTGTCAGAATCGGGGTCCGGGGTCCGAGGTCCAGGGTCCGAGGTTCACGACCCGGCTTTCGCGATCGGGGACTCTGACTCCCGAGTAATTGTATTGAATATACTGCCGTACATCCTCTTCCATCCCACTCTACATCGTTTTTCTCGTCCCTGACCGCATTGCTTCGCTCCACTTTGTCCCGCCACTTTCCACCATCCACCTTCCCCGTTCAGCCCCGCTGAACCTGTCGACATCTCGCATTCCACCCACTCTTGTCCCAACCATTCCCCACCTGCCACTCCTCCGCACTGCCATCTTAAAATTTGCAATGTCTAGGTGCATTAAACAAAATGCCTGTTTCACGCTCATAATTTTAATGGTTACATAAACTGTAATTTGGGCAAATATTCCAATTTTAGACTCTCTACCATGAGTAGCGCACTACAATGATATATCGGACATTTTGTTGTAATTCGATGAGTACATATAAATGCAGACGAAGGAGTGATGGTAGAAGGAGGGAACGGATGTGGCGGTACGGAGAGGAGCATTGGGAGCGAGGCAGAGTGGTACACGAAGGTGCGGGATGGAGAGGCCAGTGAGGTGCGGGGTGGATAAATGCATGCAGGAGAGGGGCGGGGAGGAGGAAACTTGAATTGAATTAATGTCTTATTTCACGTGGTGAGACTCAGGTCATGAGGCCTGCTCTTCCGTCCGACCACGCAAATTTCGCTACGCTCCTTTCACCAACTAGCAGAGAAAGGAGGTATTTCTAAATCAGGCGATTACGAATTTAGCTCAGAGGCGTCATTTAGGCTTGAGGATCTTTTACATTCAAGTAAGTCTACTAACATGGGCCAGCCGGCTTTACATCCCCTCCGAAGAAAGGGGTACAAAGGATTTTTTCGCCCTTAAAAATATACGGCTTCAATCGGGTTTGAAACCGCCAACTTGGGTACAGCAGTCAAGTGACGCTGACCGTTACACCGTCGCGGGATGGAAGGGGTGTGTAGAGGTGGGGAGCACGATGGGCGTGGGGGCGTGGCGGGAGCCGAAGGGGGCGTGGCGCCGGGCGCGGGGGAGGGAGCGAGGGCGCACCGCGGGAGAAGTTGGCGCCGGAGTCAAACGAAATGCTTTCATCCCGCATCAAATATGGAAAGCGCGGGGAAGCGCCAGCTTCCGCTTGCGGATGGCGCTCGGCAGCCGGCGCTTCGCCGCCACGGGCCCACGCCCCACGCCCCGCCCCCGGCCTAGTCCTCCCAGCCCCCCGCTGCCTGCGCCCCGCCGCCCTCGCGTCTGAGCCCTCCGTCACTGCCCTCACTGCCTCCGCCCCCGCCGCCAGAGCAACGCTCGCCGCCCTCGGGGACTCCTTGGACCTCTTTGTGATTTTCATCTTCATTTCTAATGTCATGCCACTGGAGTTCATTGACATAACGTTCATTGAATTATGTCCTATCAATTACACATCCACACGACCACATGTTATTTATTTATTTATTTATTTCTATTTAGTTGTTTATTTGATTGTTTGATTATCTAATATTTATTTATTTAATACAACTTATTAAGATCAATTTTTCAATCTTGTGGATAGACAAAAAATAAAGGTGTAATAAGAGTGTAACATTTCCAATCATATGTTTTATTTCTTTAGTAAAATAGATATATTTCCAACAGTTAAGATTCAAACTCAGTTGACAAATTGGGTGACAACAGCTAGGCAATTTTCAGAGAAGTAACAAATTTCCCTTAATAAATTGGATTAAAATATTTCAATCCCAACTGTTTTTAACAATGTTGTAGAAAGAAATCATCTTACAGCTTCTAAACGCTGAGCACATATGAGTTATTCAAATTGTCGGAAATGAAAACATATCCGTAATTTACAAAACGAGACTACTATCTTAAAGTTTTCTTGATATCTCTTTGTGCTACTTGTGAGAGTAGCTGGGGGTTGATACTTCTATGGCCAATATTATAATTTTAAATTTCGTTTCCAGATGCAAATACTTTTTATTTTACTACATTCTCTTTAGAAACACCCAGTTTTCAAATATTGATAACCACGCTTTCTGTATCCTTTAATCAGGATTCAACTAGGCACAGTAAAAGAAAGGGGTAAAGATTCTGGAGCTCCAGAAATCGTGCAGAGATTATTGCTCTCCGCTAAACGTCACAAATCGATTTTATTGTTTGTCGCTAAGTAACTAAATAAATGACTAAACTAGTAATCGAACCGCATTCGACACGTTGCCGATGTCATACGTCCCAGTGGTGTGTTTGAGATCCACTGCCGGCGCTCAATGATGTCGTAGGCGGAGTGTCACGGAGCGACCAAGCGGCTGACGGAAGTCAGCGTGGGAATCCATGGAGATCTGCGGGGATTGGCAGGGCCAGGCAGGGGCCCCATTGACTGGCAGGGGCCTCCACTTCCGATACCGCACCACCTCCGCTGAGCGGATAATGAACTATATGCACGACCCTGGAAAGCAATCGGCCACAAAGAGCCCTAGGTGCATCTACCCCTATAAAGAAGAAAAATACTTTCAGTTGCGAAGAAAGAATCCCGTACACTTTTGAAAGATGATTGTATGCGACGATGGGTTTTTGTTTAACTAGCTGACATATGCGGACGATATTGGACAGCGAGCAGACAGATATTCGAAATTTCGGTCGGCCGACATCGGACATTTTCGTCCGATGTGCCGGTTTCGTTCAAACACGTGACGGTAAACGGAAATGAGCATAGACAACCAGAACGACTTCTTCCGAGTCCGACCCAAAATATCGCATGTTGGACGAAGATCTGGTTTTGAGCGTGATTTTCTCATAAGTTAAAAGAGTTATGCATAAAATACGACAATTTTAAGGGCAACATTCGGGTGTTTATCGTATGTTAAAAGTCTAAAAGGACTATTTAATCCGCAGTCGTCCGGTAGCGAACGACTGATATTTCGCCTACATTGTCACCGTAGCCGTTTAAAATAAATGGCTTAGATCTAGTATCTTCAATGTACGTTATTTTTTAAGATAAGATAGCAAAAAGAAACTCACGAACATAACACAACCATCGCTAACAAAAACAAAAGTCTAGTTTCTGTAAAATGTCGGATAAATTAAATTACTCTGAAACTGAATACTGGTAGTTTCAAGGCCTTATTTCCAGGGAGTTACGTAATTATATTGTTTTCAATTACTGTCTTGGCAAACATGTGGTCGGTATTATAGATGTTTTAGACCAGTAAATTTAAACTCAAAATTCCTACACTCCCTGAGAGAAAAGAGAAATTATGGATGATAAAATTGTAAAATTGTATACGCTCTCAATAGAGCTATAAAAAGCATCAACACAAGACGAGATCATGCACTCGAGGAACATCTCATTTATTGTCTTGGAATACAATGGAGGAGCTGTGTAACGGAAGCGAATATTAAAATAATTGAAAGCTTCCAAAACAAAGTCCTACCAGCTATTGTGAATTATAAATTCAGCTATGAAAACAAATTTATTAAAATTACTGCCCTAAAGCAGAACAATGAGCATATTTCCATACAACAACCATAAACTAAATTTCTACGCTATGAATTTTTGTCACAGAGTAGTACCTTCACAAGTCACGTTTACGCCAGAACGGAACCATGAAACCCTCGCCACGTAAAATAAGGCAAATTCAATTCAATTCAAAAAACCCAAGACAAGATTTTGAGTGGGTACTAGTACTCATAGAAAACGCCCAGCAGACGCCCGCCAGAGGCGAAGGCGGGGGCGGAGGTCGTGCTGAAGGGTGAGTGGGGCGGAATCGGGGGCGAAGTTCTAAGACAGGGGTGTCCAACTGGCGGCCCGCGATGACGTTTTTTGGGTCTTCCGAAAAAGTAGATGAACCCCCGAACATTAAACAAACGTGAAAACCCCTTGCATCCATGTCCGGCGAGAATATTGCGCATAGCGCACGCGCTCTGTAGGGTTCAACACCCCTTAATGTAAAAATAGGTTGTTTCGATTTAAGGAAGCTTTCGAGTAAATTCAGAAATCCCAATTTCCAATGTGTTTCACTGCGTTAAGCATGGTACAGACTGATATCCTGCACGTTTCCATCTCTCCCTGTTTCCGAACATTCCGGCAATGCCGAAATCAACAATGGGGTCACGTGGCGATCGCCCGAGTACTAAAAATATGGCCCGAAACCATGTTAAAGGTTTTGGTTGTGGCCCTTGAGGCCTTGCGAGTTGGACACCCCTCCTCAAGGAAAAGGCTGCTCGGACGCAAATGCAGAACGTCTGGCAAGCGTCAGACGGTGACGTCGCGGGGGCCCGGGCTATTACGACATTCACCCCTGCCCCGCCCCCTGCCACGTCCCTGTCCCTGCAGCTCCACCCTACAATCCGCGTTCTCGAGTTCCATGACATCCGCACTCACATACGACGCACGCCGGCCCCGTCCCATATGTCCATTACCCACCTCGCCGTCTCCACTGCCTTCACACATCGCGCAATAACCCTGATCGCCAGAGCCTATCATACCCCTTTCAACCCCGTCTTCACACCCCGTCTCGCCTCAACTCCCCCACTTTTGTCCCTCGCCCCACCTGTGTCTGTGGCCACCTCCGCGCCACGCTCTACCCCTGCCCGTTGTACCGTGATCCATTGTCCTAGACCCGTCTTCCCACCGCTTCCGCTCCCCGCCCTCCCCGCCGTTCGGTCCACCAGCCCCGAGTCGCGCTGTGCATCGCCCGGTGCTGACCCCACCAGCCCTGTTCCGCGGCGTCCGTCTCCGCTACGGCTCGTTCGCACCGGCGCGTGCTTTTTCCCGTCGAAATGGCGACGCGCACGCGCCAGCCCTAATTGTATTATGATGCAAGTTTCATCCGACACGGGCGCTCGCGTCGCGCGGCGCTGGCTACGGCGTCGAGACGTGTCCCACGGCGACGCCGCTCCGATCCAGCCCCTCCCCTCACAGCCACCCCCCTGCTGGCGGCCCTCTCTCTCTCCGTCTCTCCGCTCTCTCTCTCCCTCCGCACTCCTCTCTCTCTCTCTCTCTCCCTCCGCACCCTCACCTTGCTCTGATCCCTCACACCCTGTCCCGCCCATGCGTCTCTACCTCCATGCTCTCTTCCCGTGTTCCCGCACCCATCCCTTCCTATATATATATATATATATATATATATATATATATATATATGTGTGTGTGTGTGTGTGTATGGGTGTATGTATGTGCCATAGATGTATACAGATCTGTGTATGTTTATATATTGAGTGTATATGCTCGAAAGGAGTGTTTCGTAAATTGTTTTTATATGAAAAATTGTTTTTGAATTATAAATGCTCATATATTGTAAAATTGTAGGGTTATGGCTACCACCTGGCAATCAGCCAATTGTAGCCAAATAAAAAAATATTATTATTATTATTATTATTATTATTATTATTATTATTATTATTCCTTGTCCTTGCCCTGCCCCTGCACATGACCAGGGTCCCGCGCCTGCACACGCAGCCTCCTCCGTCCCTATACCTCTACCACCGGCCCAGGCGACTCCTGCCACTGCCACCGAGCGTGTTCCAGGACCGGCCTTGCCCCCGTCCCTCCAACTAGACCCTGTCCCTCTCACCGCCTTTCTCTCTCCACTTCTAGCCGCTTTACTTCGATTTCATTATACAGTTCTGACGTACGATTAGCTGGACCCAGTTATCCAATCGCTGAACGCAGTTATCCAATTTGAAGCGTCGTTTCGATATAATTTTTGGTACTGAAGCTCCCGGTTGGATACCCACGTCCTCGCCGCTAGAAAGTCAGAAGTAATTATAATTAAATGGGTAAACAATTAGCATAGCGTAGCCTTCGTTTGAAACGTACCGCCTTACGGACATTCCAGTAACTTCCCTGGGAAATTTTCAATCTCCGGTTTCAGTACGTATTACCCGAATTACATACGAATTACATTACTACTGTTAATATGTTTGGTAAAAAAAGAAATTGCTGACCACATAATTCCTCATTACAGACAGTCAAACCAGTGCTCAATCTTTCTAGTTTCTGTAGAGACGCTGTGAGTTATTCTCCTTGGCCCAAAAAGAGAGAACGATCGCGGAGAGGGAGACACAATACAAAGTGTAGAGGCTGCACTGATGGCAGGTTCCCTTTCTCTTAAGGACGCAAAGGAAGGCCGCCGATTTCAAAATGCCCGTACCCTCTCTTGTAGGGATAGAATATACACGAATGACTTCAGGCGAGCCGAGGATCGAAAAGATTCTTCGCTGAAATTACTCAGTGTAGAATAGGTTTTTCCTCTAGACAATATCTGATAAAAACTAAAAATGTCCCAATAAGAGCAGACTATTGCAATTAAATTAATAGCAGACGTGTGCGTTCTTCATGGGAGATCAGAGATACGTGGAGGTAGAGGAAATTTGAAGAATTTCTGCATACAATTTTGGATTTCTTACATAATAACACGTACGTTATTTTGAAAATTATTAGTTTTTAGTAGTTAATTAGAAGTTTTACATAGTTACAGAACAACGTTTTGAGCTTGTGTGTGGAGTTTCAAAAATAACAATTTTTGACATCAAATATTTTTAATAAATAAAATAATTGTACTACAATAATGAAACGTTTCATTACATATACTTATCATATTACAATTTTACATATCTTCGGTGGGCACGAAATTGAAAAAAGTGGTTGAGATGTTTCAGGGCAACAAATGTTGCCTGTAAACAAATATCAATCTTATAATAATAATAATAATAATAATAACAATAATAACAATAAATTATATTTAATAATTATACAAGGACAAAAAATTGTCGTTTTTCTGTCAAAAAAATGGTTCTTGTTTCTTCAACTTTCTTTTACTCAGTATATACGAGAAAGTAAATATCTTCTACTTCACCTTAAAAGGTAAATTTCGTATTATTTATGCAGCACATCTGTCATTAAATGCGATACTAATGTAACACAAAAATATAGTTTCCCAGAAATTGCATTCGCAGATGGTCAATGTTCACGGGAATATGATAATTTGAAATCATATCCATACATTTTCAGTAGGTAACCTGAGACATGACGCTCATCAGTTGAAATTATTCATCGAAGGATTCCAAAAATGTTGTTTTTTTCCTTTTTGTTTTTTAGAGTCGAGGTGTTTAATTGGTAGATGACTCATCTCGAATTGAAAGCACACCAACGTGAACTGCAAAATGAAATTAATTGTTACTTATAATTTCTTGTGAAACGTTGCATCACTGCTGTGTCTCAAATCTTGTTCCACAATATGCAAATGATTCACTGTGAGTTTATTCAAAAGGTGTCAGCAGGTGGAAAATCAATTTCGCACAAATGACAGGCGAACAAGTAAGTGTTTGGTATCAAAACCTATTTGAAACATAACACATTATGAGAAAAAATAAACTGCTTTTTAGATAAAGAAATTATTCTATTAAGCCATATACAAATATCTTTCCATGCCACATAATTCCATATTCGTTCACATTTACTACAGGTATTTTTCGTTCAAAACTGTTGTTAATACTTATACTATTTTATAAAAATGTAGAAAACAATGGAGTAGAAAACATACACTATAGCTAAATATCTCGCCTCTCTTTCTCGGCGCGGAGATTGTTTTGTGTTTCATCGTACTTGTTTTTATATTTTCATGATCGTCATAACATTTAAAATACATACCGTAGATTGGGATATTTAAAAATATAGAAACAGCAAACTAACATTAAATACCCGTTGCTATTCCTGCTGATTCCCTACCTGATAGTGCCAAAACGAATATCAAATATTGGTTTATATATTCTGACCGTGGTGTATGTATATTGTTGTTTGTCGTGATCACACCAATAATGCAATCATTTCATTCCTCGATACATCACAATTTATTTTTAATATTGACGATTGAGCTCCAGACCAGATACAGCTGAAGTAAATATGCACGGCTTTCACTTAAGAAACTGGAGGAGCAATTAGATATTCCAATGAACTTCCTGCTGAATTTCTGTCGTTCTTGTAATAGTTCAAAGGCTTAGCACTTGTCTAAGCAAGTTTTGTTAGTACCAGAGGAGGAATACAAAGGTGTGGTTAGGAGTTTCCTCTTACTAATCCCTTACCAAGCGTCACCAAATAGATGCCACGAGGCACGCTGGCTAATACGTTACAATATGCTTCTGATAGTGATTTGGTTCTTGTCGATTGATTTTATTTACATTAATATATTTGTACTTACGCGATTTTACACAGTCAATTGAATTATATGGTTCATGTCCAGATTATATCTTGAATAAACTGCCCTGCTTCCCTTCAATTTCGAAATCTGGGTAAAGTGGAATTGTGTTTTGAAATGAAAAACGTGAAACCAAATAATCTAATACAGTTTTTCTAAAGCACAACATTTCTGTTTTCTAGCAACAACTTAAGAACATTCTGATTTACTTGATTATTGCTCTGAAAGATAAAATCATTTACCATTTCCATGTGTCACGTAAGACAGAATTATATATTTAATATGATTTACTTACTTTATTTACTTGGTCCTCAACCTGTCCATATGAGATCTTATAAGATTTTGGAATTAAGTAATGAATTGTGTACTATACTCCACCTTAATATAGTGTTAAATGCACAGTCCAACATGCGTTCCAATTATAGTAACAAAACAAGGCATCAAGTAAAGCGTAAATTCTCTACATCTCTAACACTAGATAATTCCTCTGATATGTCCAAGCTAACTCAATTAATACACGTTCACTGGTAACCAAATGACAATCAAACACAGATGAACATCCTCCCTCACAACAGATGATCTCAGAAAGCAAGGCTCTGACAAGCAGATTTACAGCTACAATAATCGAATTCAAGGGGCTCAAATACAAACCGCGACTACGCAGTCCTTCATGGAGCTCTAACCGGTTGCACCCGACCGCACGGTCTTCGATCAATCGCACGACTCAACTCGGGGACCTCCTGTCTGTCCTCGCCTCAAAGCCGCAGTCGTGGTTGCTTCTGTTCGCGCGTCCTCCCGTCGCCCCGTCCTCAAGGGCGTCCTCGGCAGCGCAGACGGTCAAATACCCCAAGTGCATCCAGCGCAGTCGCAGCTGTGAGTGGCGAGGAGAGCGAGAGGCAAACGGGCCGACGAGCAGGCGGCCGAGCAAGTGCTGCCCAGTCCGCTACCAGGGGGGTGGGGTGAAGAGACCTGGGAGGCAGCTGACGGTGGCAAAGGCATTTGAGTGGTTGTGAAGGAAAGGACCGTTAGGGTACTCTGGTCAACATGGGCAGTGAGGACAACGAACGCACTGGAGGGTCTCAGACATATGTGGGCTCATCCAGGTCTCTGGAGGGCGAAGATTTATATGGCAAAAGCGATTTAACAAAGAACAGCGATGTGTGGGGACATCGAAATATGTGAGGGACAGTAACATGTTTGGGGAACAATGGAGGGTACAGCCAGACGTGCTCAAATAGAACAGTGTCAGTGAAAGGTTGGAATGAAGAGCAGGCGTGATGAGGGAGGACAAGGATGGTCCTGGAGAACGGTGCAACAATAGAGTCAGGAGCCGGTGAGCGTGGTAGGGGCTATGAGGAATATGATAAGGAAGAACGTTGATGACAGTGATGACACGCTGATGACAGCTACAATACGTAGGTCGGAGAAGATCCATGGAAACAAGGTGGTCAGATAAAGAAATCCAGTTGATCCGGAAACACGTGTGCGCGACGTCGCGAATTCACTCTGGCTGCACAAAGTCACTCATACCTGCTATGTAGTTCTCGTGTTTTAACACAATTCGATAAAATTTAGAACGGCGGATCTCCAGTCAACAGCAGTGAACACTATCGACATTCTCAAAATTGTTCCTTTTTAAGTGAAGCTTTCCCCTACTGCATCTGTCATCGCAATGTTCTCCAAGTACATCCAATAATATAATTTATGAACGCTGAAGAAGTTATCGCTCACATTAAATTCTCATCTTAGCTTTCCATATTTACATCCATCCGTAAAATGACTCAAAACGAACATCAAAACGACTAATAACTTTGGTACCCGCTGGAATGAGAAATTTTAATGAGTTTATTCATTGATTGATTATTACGTGACTCCGGGCGAATCAACTGCTATAGTCATTAATTTCATAAGTGTAGTGCATGATTTATCACAGGATATGGCAACGTTCTCCCTCTGGATGGCGCGATCCGGTGCTGATCTACACGTCAGATTCCTCTTTTCCCTACCAGAATATTTCCTCCTGCAGGGTACCGCTCCTGCCGCGTCAAGCTCTAGACTCCCGACTCGTCTTGTGATGGGTAATAGTGCACGTACATGTAGGTGTGTGTAAATAAAACCTGAGAATACGACAAAGAAGCTATCCATCTATTGTCCAAAGTCTTGCCATCGTTGAGACATGCACTCTAGAGCCTCCAGGTCAGAGGAACAGCAGTGACATCAACTGAACCATCTTAACAGGTGTTTTTAAGAGTAATGTGTAAAACATGGGAGGTGTTAGAACTCGCTGCTATTCTTAACATTTTAATTTATACATTACAATTGCACACTCTCGGCCACGAGTCGGGTACGTTTCACATTTTATATTCCATGCTGTATTCTATATCTCTCCAACATAGTCCGACGTCGCGTTACTCAGACCAGGTTGTGGGAACTTCGGCTCACCTCCTGTGCCAGGCGACCGGCCGGCCTGTCGACGGTTCTAACGTTCAGGAAATTCAGCAAGCCAGTCGGTATCCAGGGCCGCTCTGAGCCACACGTGTAGTCATTGTCCGTCAACTGTAGTCAAATCCATCATTGTCCAGTTAATATGTGGTAATGATGAACTTTGTATATCGCAATGTATTGTGAATCACTTCATGCTGAGCTCATTCTAGTCATATACATGAAATTGTTACGGTTCCGGCATGAACCATTGTTTTGTTATACTGAATGAGAATACATCATATTCAGTCACGTGCTATTGCCGCTATGAGCTACATACCTTGTGCATTGATCCACAGACTTCCATTTGCTTGTTAATATGTGGAAATGGCGAACTTTCTACTTCACAATGTACTGTGAACAGCAATATGCTGAGCTATTACTAATTACAAGACTGTACGTGTTATGCTTTCAGAATGAACAATGATTTAGTTGTGTTGCACGTGATTGCGTCATACACAGCAAAAACACGGTTCCGTTATGCAACATAATATCCTTTGAAGTAACATTGCGTACTTGCCAGTCACGAATTGCGGCATTCCTAAACTTGTGTTTTTCCACAATTGTAAATCGCTGGAACTTATTGCGTCGTAATTCTAGTCGAATACTCATGCTGAAACAGTGTGTCTACTAATACAAATCTTAGCGTAATTAGTACAGCATGCTAGTCTAATTACTGCGCCTGCACAGTGGATGACATCAGGAATTCCTCTGAATGTAGTGGGTCATGTGCTTCATTTTACCAGTATTGTTACATATGTTGTGTTTTCAACTTCATTTTGATGGTAAATGTTAATTGCAACGACTTATATCAGTCTCCAACTGCATATGCCTTCAGATTTTGCACTTAAACATTTCAGGTGAGAAATCGTATTTGTTTATTAATATTAATTATATGTTTTTCTTTCCAATCAGTTTGTGTCTACTGAATTCTCCCAATGTAAAATTGACATCCTCTGTAGATATTAACATTAGCAGGCAATGGGTCTGCATCGCATTATTTGACGCGGTGGCTTTTCGAGTTTACAACAATGCTATCCAAGGTAGGTGGGTGGGGTTGAAGATAATTTCGCACCTAGTCTCATCTCTCCACGGCCTCTCAGTCAGTCCCCACAAGATGTACTCAATCAGAATAAGATTTCACTCCCCGAACAATATTGATGGGCCATACCTGAGATAATACACTTATGCCCAACTTATACCGTTACATTGCACCAGCTTCATTATCTAAAAATACTCCTATCGAGGGTCAAAACGTCAGGATTGAGTAACAGATAGAATCCATAATTTAAAAAATGCAATAAAAAATAAAAATAAAAATATATCACTATTACAAAGATTTCGAATAATTTCTAATTTCATTTCTAATTTTCAACATGAAATCCTTCGATCACTTCGAAAATCTCATTTATGATTGACCAATATAAGCAAAAGTAATATTTCATCTTTTTTTGTAATATATCTACAAACAAAATACAACAAATATTTAGGAATATTTATGTATGTACTTTACCCATAACATTGCAGTAAAACAATCTACGAGGAGAGGAACCGCGCCACAAAACGGAAGGATAAACATGAGTTATACGTGATGATTTACTGCTCCAGTAAAATCTCCCCCATTCGACGCAATTACCTGCACAAACGTCTGTGGTGAGCGAAGACGCTGTAAATGCGTTGGCGAGGAGACAGCGCCAGCGGGGAGCCGCTGAAGCTCACAGCGGCCGCCCGCCTGCCACGCGTAGCTGGTGGCGTCTCCTTACGCCGCCCCGCAAACAAAGGCCCGCGACGGACCGATCCCCGCCCCTCCCGGCGAGTCGCACGCGATATTCGCCCTTGGTGGGCCGGATGAGCGCCGATTGTGGAGGTATGACACGCATGCACACCTCCACCGTTTGCGGGGATGCGAACAAATTTGAATTGAATTGAATTAATGCCTTATTTTACGTGGCGAGACTCAGGCCATTAGGCCTGCTCTTCCGTCTGACCACGTAAATTTCGCTACGCTCCTTTCACCAACTAGCAGACAAAGGAGGTATTTCTTGGGCGAGAAACAGGCGATTTGAATTTAGCTCAGAGGCGTCATTTAGGCTTGAGTATCTTTTACATGCAAGTAAATCTACTAACATGGGACAGCCGGCTTAACTTCCCCTCCGAAGGAAAGCGTACGAAGGATTTCTTCACCCTTAAAAATCCACTGCTTCGATCGGGTTTGAACCCGCCAACTTGGGTACAACAGTCCGGTACGCTAACCGTTACACCATCGCCGCCGCATATTCGCCCTTGGTGGGCCGGATGAGCGCCGATCGCGGAGGTATGACACGCATGCACACCTCCACCGTTTGCGGGAATGCGAACAAAGGGTGCTGGTGTGAGTGTGAGGCGATACTTGAATGCTAGTAATAATATATTAACAATGGTTAAACAAAAATATCATTAATAAGATCATACAAATATTATTACATGTTGTCTGTCGATGTGGATAGTCGAGATTGCTATCTCGGACGCAAGGATCGCGGGTTCGAGTCCTAGCTCGGGCATGGGGGTGTTTGTGTATGTCTGTATGCGTGTCGTCCATTTATCTTTCATTATCATCATTCCATCTTCCATCCCCCCAGCACAAGCAACCCTGAGGATAAAAATTGGATTCAGAATAACACTGATACCCCAAAAAGGACTCAAATACACTTGCCACGGGGTCGACTAGCTTTTACTAGATTTTTCAAATATATCTGACACTTATTTATTCTCTAGAACACTGACAAAAGATACATGATGAAACAGAAAATAATTTGAAAGAAAAATCTATTTTGTGGGCCTCTGATATCGAGAGTTTGAATTTCTCTTCCCGCTGTCCGTAATAGTATTATTCTTTATACGTAGTATTGTTAAAATCCGTGTATTGGATCTCCTAGACTCTAAAAAAGTGTTTTTTTCTATAGTATCTCTCCATCACTATCACCCCCATCTCTATCACCTAAACCACACACAGGATTTTCACCAATATGGATGTTCACCAACCGATGTAGATGACGCCCCGGTCTCACGAATGTGAAACGGCGAATTTACTTTTTGAGGGGTAATATTAAATGACTCACCATTTCAATATTTTCTTAAAAATGTCTTCAATATTTATTTTCTCGTAATTTTCGAAAATGGAAAACGATCAAATAGGTTTCGGGAACTTCGTAAATCTTCAATATTGAAGGTAGAGATTTTTTCAATTTGTTCTTCAAAGACATATTTTTAATAGAAATTTGTACAAATTTTTCGAAAATATGAGTCGTTTTCCATGATTTTGCAAATTTAAGAAGAAAGATAGAAAAATGTAAAGAATAATTTTCTTTTAATTTTCCTATTTTTCTCAAATATAACAAAGTATGCTTATAAAAATAGTCTAGATATCGTTTGAATTATCGGTGAAGTGTTTTTTTAACACTGTAAAAATAACACTGCGAAACAACAATTTTTACTAGATTTTCTCTTTAATGTAATCTCCCTTAAAACATTACGTTTTTAAATATGGTCATGACAAATTTTTGTAAGAAACGGGTATTTATGGCGTAATTTTTACTTGAAAAATTGAAGGTAATTGATAAGAAAAATATCTAAAAAACGGCTACGATTGTTTTCTTTATGCCTTTTCTCTGATAGAAAAAAGGAATCTTACGAAAATGGTGTAAGTCTCATTTGCATTGAACTCCCTGAATGTTAAAAAATTGCAAATGTTACAAATAATTAGACATTATATGTGCTATTGACGTAGTAGTAATTTTATTTATTTTTTGTTGCTCTAAGAGCAAAATGGATGCTCATAAAAACGAGTGATTGCACAATGTAGAATTTGATTTTTCGGATCGTAAGTACTAATGGATTAGTGTCATTAGACACTCCAGTTCTTTCTTCCACTCCTTTCTTTAAAATAATCTTTTTCGCACATTTCATAGTCGAAAAATGAACAAGTTTATCTGAAAGAACTTGTTTTGTGACGCAGAACGCAGAATCATCTCTCTTGACCACTAAATACAAACACAGACGAACAGTAAACACACTCGCCCGCTCAATCGTAAACGAGACGCCAATGCAAGTTGTGACCCATTATCTCAATACACCTAGAGCTTTTGCCTCACAACACTAAGCAAACCGCGTCAACCTCCATCAAAGCAACTAGTTCGCAGAATTCAGTCTCTGACCGAAGCTTCGTTACGTCCAACTAATTGCCCTGCTTTCGACCTTCCCTCCATCCTCTCCGTCGCCCGAATCTCGAACCCGAGACCTCCCGAATGCCGAACAAGTCTCGCAGTCCTGCGGACGCTGTCGGTGAATAACTGCGCAGCGGAAGAGAATTATGCAGCGGTCGTGGAATTGCGGATTATTCCGAGGATGGCCATTGCTAGTACTGTTCTGGAGCAATATTCCGACCAGCAGATGTTTACTAGTCAATTACTCCCCCATTCAGTTAAAGGGATTTCCGTTCGTTTGGCTCGCACACCCTGCACAAAGTTTGCGCGGCGCGCGAGGCGAAACGCGAGTAAATGTTCCCCAGTTGGGTCACGTTGCGTGGGCCATCAACGCAAAACGCCCAGCCAACACTCGGAGCAAAGTGACAATCGGCGAAGGAGAATTTCGTTCCCGGGAATAATTGGTGCACTGAACAGCAATGAGGTGAAGTAGACAGCTCATAACGGTACCCGCAAGCGCGAAAAAGTGGAATATTTTCAATACTTACGTTGATTGAAAAAAATACGGGAATTTGCGAGCGGTCGCTACTTTGTCAAAATTGAAATTTTGTTCGATCCATCATTCTTCTTACACTCGAATTTGAAATGTGAATAAATTAAGAGCTCACGTTTTTAGCGGTAAAACAATTCCAACATGTGACATCGAACACTTGAAGTTCGTAAAGTGTAATTTGCTCTTCTGGCCTAAAAACCAAAACTGTGGTAATCGTCTACGAGTAGTATATGTGTATAAATCATTTCCCGTCTATATAAATAAGATTTGTTTTACACATCTTCCACTATAAAAGTTAATATTCGTTTGAATATTCTACAGATTCTTTTCAACCGATAATAAATTTTAAGGAAATTGTCTACATATACATTTAAACTTGCTGTAATTTAAAATGAGCTCTCAACTTGAAATTCCATGAATTTTTTAAAGAAAATTTGGGTCAATGCAATTTTTAAGGCGTCGAAGTATTGCAGAGCAGTTTATGCGTGCTCTGTAAGCGTATAATGTATGATTCTGGCGTGGCGGGACGAGGACGGGGGAGGCGGTTACAGAAAGACGGTGCGTGGCGGCGAGGGGCGGAGGAGACAAGGCCAGGTGAGGTGAGGCGGGAAGTAAAGAGGCGGGGGGAGAGAGGCGATCAAAGCAGGGGAGGGAGGAAAAGCGTGTTAGAAACTAGCTCAATCATTCATCTACTTTTTAATATGACTGAAAAGGTTCGTAGAACTTTCAAAGTCAACGGTCAATGGCAGAATATCATGTGATATTTCTGCATGTGAAGATAGAGTAAGAATTAAAAGCAAGAGGAAAAAGGAATGTCGTAAATACACTCTCATACCTTGTCAAATTGTACATGGAGTGAGATCCTTCTCGCTCTTTTCTCCACAGCTGCTCATCTGAAAACTTACGTGAAACAGTAGTGATTACCACTCTAGGATTACGACATACTAGGATTGCTAGTATGGGACGACGCAAGCTGAGATATGTAAGCTTATGAAAGTTCTGAAGAAGAAAAAACATTTCTCTAACGCTATTTAGGAAGCAGATTGCAACCTGGAGAATATTTTATTTTCAATCGACAAGTTTAAGAACTTTCGTGAGCTTTAAAGAAGATTAATTTGAATATTTCAAAACCTGGACCACGAACAAAGGGAATATGATTCAAAAAGCAGCGAGCTCAAAGCAATGGGAAATTCGGAGTAACGTTCTGCGTAACGGAGGCATACGTCGTAGTAGCTGGAGCGTCTCTAACCGAGAGGCACTGCTGTTAAAGGTCCGACAGGGACAGATTTTCGACACTGCCTATATAGATCTAATTCAACCGCAGTCTGGAGGCAGTCTGGCTGTTCTGATGATTAGTTTTCCGTGGTTTCTCCAATCAAATCAGGCAAAAGGCGGAGCTCTACCATAACAAATGGGGCAGTGCGTTACCTCCCCTTTCTCATCCTTCTTCCATCTTCTCCCTTTACACACTCATTGTTTTACATGGTTAACACATAACATACACTACATGGTACTATGCTACCGTACATATCGAAAGACCAGTCAGCAACTTAAGGCTTACCCTTGCGGGAGGGGTGCCACACTGGGGGAGATACCTGGTCTGGGAAAACCTCACAAATCGACTGGGTGTGTATCGGATCTGACGTCACAGCGGGGGAGGAACACCGCCAACTTTCACTTTTAACATGTACTACACTCACAGGACTAATAGCACAAAGAAGTCGACGAAGTTGACACGAAATACTCACTTTATATACCGATAAACACAGTAGCACTTCAAGATTGAATTGAATTGAATTGAATAAATGCCTTATTTTACGTGGCGAGACTCAGGCCATTAGGCCTGCTCTTCCGTCTGACCACGTAAATTTCGCTACGCTCCTTTCACCAACTAGCAGAGAAAGGAGGTATTTCTTGGGCGAGAAACAGGCGATTTGAATTTAGCTCAGAGGCGTCATTTAGTCTGGAGGATCTTTTACATGCAAGTAAATCTACTAACATGGGACAGCCGGCTTTACTTCCCCTCCGAAGGATTTTTTCGCCCTGAAAAATCCACGGCTTCGATCGGGTTTGAACCCGCCAACTTGGGTACAACAGTCCGAAACGCTAACCGTTACACCATCGCCGCCGCCGAAGATCACGAGTTGGTTGAAAAGTGGGACACTGTTTCTCCAATTGGAAATTCCGTTACGATTCATTTTTTAATTGGAACTCCCGCCTCCTTTCTTTCCAGCGCGTGACCTTGAAGAATTGCTATGTTTAAATCGGAGTGTCATTCGCACGCATACGCCGAGGGAGTCGTCTTCCACTGCAGCTTCTCTTATCAGCACGCTAAGGCCATGCGACTGTCGAGGAAACGCCCTCAGCTGCCCCGGCCAGTCCTCGAGCGCGCAGCGCGCTCTTTCTTAGGCGCTGAGTGCATATGACCAAGCGGTTGTAAATTCGCCGCGGCCTGCGCGCGGCTGCAGTCCGCAAAGCGTGTAGCTGCAGCACCGCGACACCGCCACACATCCACCCCGTCCCCGCCCCGCCCCAACCCCCCTCCTCCTCCTCCAGCCAGCCACCAGCTCGCACCGAAACTCGCCCGTAGCGACTTCACTTCTACCCCAGGCGCCGTCGTCAACAACCCCGCAGTTGTCGCCCGACCCCTCCCGTCTCACACTCGAACTCTCCCCCCGCGTGCAATCCCACCGAACGCCGCGTGCCCGCCGGCGCGCCCCGTCTCTCCCCGGCCCTGCGCCCCCCCCCCCCGGCGTCGCGCACCCGTTGCCGTCCGCAGCACCCCAAGGTCCCAACGACGCCTGTTTCAGGCGCACTGTTACACACTTTATGATTCCGAGACCGACACAGTTGAGCGCGCAGGATTCCGGGTATAGAGCGCGGCGGTGGGGCCGGGCGCTGAGATGACGGAGGGTGCAGGCGGGGGCGGCTGCGGGGGCGGGCGGTCGCAGAGCCGCGGCTGCCAGTTATAAAGTCTGCGTTACGCCGCCAGTAAATTAAATTAACTGCCAGCAATCTCGTCTTCTGCACAGTGCTCCTCCGGCTCTGGAATTATCTGTGCGACGAGTTTCCGCCGTGGAGCACGTGTGAGGGAGGCGCGGAGACGACGCGGGACGGGGCGGGGCGCGGGCGAGGGCGGGGCGGCGGGGACGGCGCGCGCGGAGGAGGCGGGCGCCTGAGGACGGCGGGGGCGTGGGGGGAGGGCAAGGAAGAGCAGAGCCGCCGGGTCGCGGACGCAACGAGGACGAGCTTAACTATGAGATGCTGGTAAGAACAGCAGCCTTTGCTGGCAAGGGCAGAAGGGCGTTTGAGGGAAGTGGGAAAATGCGGGCGAAACGAATGGCAGAGACGCGGAATTTTATGGGAAAGAGATACGGGAATCCGAACCATCAAAATCAACGAACTGAAATGACAGGAAAGGATTGGACAGAAACACAAATCCTAATAGTTTACGAAACAAGAGGGATGTGAAATTTTAATTCATTGAGTCTTTCATGCAACAATTTGTAGCCGTTTTCGGGCATTGACAATATATACATTGGAGTAACCACCCTCAACATTATTTGTCGTCTGTCTCGTAAAGTTGCATTCAATCAATGCCTTATATCTCTTCAGTCAGAGGATCGGCGATGTTCGCATCCGGGGTCCCTACACGGTCATCCATCCGAGGCTCCATGGTATCTCGAATTGCTTAATTTTGGTGACTGCACAGAGCGTAGTGAAGTAATTCGGCAGATGATGCCGTGTTGCTAAAGAGGAAAAACTGCTTGTGTCTTCTGGGTTTAGTATAAAGAGATACCCTCTTCTGCCAAATTCGAAATGGAAATCTTCTCTTGGTATACGTTCATTAAACAAAACTAAAGTGTTCATTAAGAGTAAAATAAATGTTTTCTTCCATGTTCATACAGGTGACAAGGTCTGCGTATTCATAGAATTATGCCTGGCATATTTATGCAGATTTTTTTAATGTCTGTTGCACCGGCTTTCTAGTCTCAGAGATGTTCTTCAGTTCTTTTCATAGTTTTATTGAATCAAATTTTTTCAGTAGTGCCAAAATAATGAAGTTCAACAAATGGTTACAGATGCATGGATGTATCAATACGTTAATTTCTAAAATAAATTATATCGACATCATAACAGCCGTGATAAAAAAACCAAATGACTCATTGATTTCTTAAAAAACAATAATACTCCAGACAACATGAATCTAACCAATTTTTGAACAAAAATTACGATATAAATTATATAAAATACTTTCATTCTAATTAATATTTCCAGGAAACTGTCGAGGTAAATACATGGAACCATAGAGGATACAGAATCTCTGCATGACACCTACATAAGCTGGAATATTCAACCTAATTTTTTTGCCAGTGTTATAGTTATGTATTATCATTCATAGAAAATAACAATGACCCAAATAGATTTTCTTATAAGTAATTAAAATTAAAAGTTCATTAAAGTCAATGATTTTCTTTATTTAGCGTAGCGATTTTATTCGTTTATTCGAAACAGTACAAAATCGAGGTAACGTATGATTTTCACACGTTTTCTTCAGCAATAGAATTTCAACCCCTTGTTTACGATGTAAAGATGAATTATGAACGAAGGTACAAACTAGCGCGGTTGACAACTTTTGAAAACAAACTTTTCTCTCACATGCAATAGAAAACATACTTGAATTAGCTATCGAACAACCCATTTCATTTTATAGTATTGCTGACGAAATAACAACCAACTTGCTAGTCCTCATGCAACTAAAGAGCTCAACAAAACGTGCAATGGAAATGAAGCAATATTTATATCAATTTTTGTCCACTTATATTTCAGGCATTATGTATACACAGTAACGGCCAGTTTTCAAATTAGTGAATTTCCTCATTGTGCACAAGGTTTTAAAAAACACGATTAAAATTTTTAGTAACACAATAATCATATCCATTTCAAACTTAAAAATTCAAACATTTTGTCAGCAACGCTTTTCATAAGGTCCTTCTACTACTTCCATAGCAGGTCAGATTCAACCACCGAATGGCACCTCATCAATCAATACATTCGGGTAAACATTGCTCACACGACTGCTAGACAATTGGTCGACGACTCACCCATTTCACCTGTCAATCAAGCCGTTTCAGTCCAACGAGCAGCGGCCCGATCAACATCAAACTCCTCCGAACATCAACGACAATGGAGCACCGAACAAATCAGCGGATGAAATCGACCAGGAAATTAATCGTCCAGGTCCAAAACTCGTTACGGCCTCCGGAGCATGGACATATGGTACCGAGTACTTCACTACATCAATCACCAGTGGATAGTCTTTCCTTTCCAGAGACGTATCTAGTACACGATCTGTTATCCTTTCTGGAAGTATGTCGTAATTATTGGTGCATGAACTGTATATAATATAAGGGAAAAATACCAACTTAGGAATGCAGATAGGACATGTGTGTGGTTGGACACGTCTGTGAGTGATTTTGGACGGTCATTGAACCGTATATCGATTTATACACGCATTATTTTTCAACATATTCTCTTTCATCTAATAACACTTTCTAGTATTCAAACTTTTATTTGTTTAGCTACTCGTATGTATGAGTAAATATTTTTAGCACCTTGTTAACTAACCACCAATGTCATTGGCAGAGTATTCTTCTGTGCCTCTAAAATTTGCTATCTTTCATGTTCTATGTTCATGTTAATATTGCCCATTGTTTGATTCTAACACATTTATAGAAATGCCCCATAGACGAGTGTACTACGAGGGTTTATTAAGACCGAAGCAGATTTTTTTGTGTTTTTATTATGCGGGTTAGCTTCAGCAAGAGCTTATAAATTATCTATTCCACGATTCACTGAACATAATGTAATGGGACACTCACCAAAGATATACGATGCCGGTCGCGAAAAATAATGGCATTCTAATGTTGTAAGCTGTTTCACCTACGAAGTGCAGAAACTGTGCCCTTTGAACGCGATACCCACTACTTGCATGTCTTGGTTTCAATAAATTAATATGCGAGGGGGGAGAAGGGCTGAACAATAGATACATAACATCCCATGTAATAGATTTACTGCATGTAAGAGAACCTCAAGCCTAAAAGAAGCCTCTGAGCGTAAATCAAAATCACCTGTTTTGCCTGCCGAGATAATACCTCCTTTCTCCGCTAGATGGTGAAAGAAGCGTAGCGAAATTCGCGTGGTCAGGTGGAAGAGCGGGTCTGGTGGCCTGAGTCTCGCCACGTAAAGAAGGGCATTAACTAACTGACATGCCCCGCCTCGGTGCGCCGAACGCGCTACAGCGCCGCCCGAGGCGCGAACGCCCAGAAATGGAGTATGTGCACGGATGATTGTTTTAAAGTTCTGTTACAATTTGTAACAACGTTCTTACGTAACAATACACTGACGTTGAACGTTTAATGTATTAGTATTTCGCCATTATATGTCCCGTAATGGGCAATTGGCCTCGGCGCCAACAGAGAATTTTGTAATTGCTGAGTGAAGAATCTTCCAGAAAGCCGCGATGTCTCTTAACCTTCGTGACTTCACGTTGTTAACGAATTCGGGTAGCGACATCGGTTGTAGTCATTCAGTATAACCAACCCTATATACGTCTGGCGACCCTGGGAAACCAGGAAAACCCTGGTCAGGATGGCCAGGATGGGGATTAAACCCGGGTCTGCCGAATGCCAAGTTAGCGCCCTACGTCCTGAGCCACATCGTTCGGTACGTGTGCAGTAATCCTCCGTTAATGTCTTTAATCTTCTCAGTCAACGTTACTTGTATTCAGTCATTGTCTTTTATTCCTTCGTCCACGGGTTTAACGGCGTTTGATCCTCAGGTTCGCAGTCGGTCACCCAACCAGGAAACAGCAATACCTTGATATGGCTTAACCTCCGTACTCGTGAGCATAATTAAAGAATTTGGCTAGCGACGCCACCTTGCTTGAGAAACGCCCCCTACAAATCCCACGACCTCTCAGTTAGAACCAGCGTCACGCTTTCTAGATACCCTGGGAGCGATTCGGGGCCCAAACCCGAGTTAATTATTGAACTAGAAGCGAGAGTGGACGGTCGCCTACTTGGCTCCGCTCGCCGTAGCCATCGTTATGTCTCCGGACGAGCAGCGCGCGCCTCTACTAAAGCGACCGGCTCGTTCACCTCCCGAGCGGCAGCAGGAAGGCGCTTCCCGCTCATTTGGGAGGATTGTCTCAGACTGCGAAAACATGCACTACGTGCGAGTGGGAGCATACACCTGGTTCGAACAAGAGTGTATAAGAAATATTGGCATGGCCAGTTGACATACAGCCGATCCAACATCGCTGTGGCTTTCGTCTGCGCCACCCTGCCTGCGGCCGCCGGACGAAGCATTGGTTCTCGCCAGCGATTGGTCGCCGGCTGCCGCTGGGCCGGGCCGCCGCCGCCGTCACCTCGTTACCCCCTCCCGCTGCCAACGTCGACACCGCCACCCCCATCGCCGCGGACACTGAAGGGGACAGGTAGACCCGCCGCGGCCCGAAAAACAATATCTCGAGCGCAAGAAACCGACGACCTCGCAGACGAGATAAACGGGTATTGAAGGAGCTTAAGTACCACAGAGGGAGTATTTATTAATTTTGAGTTCGTTTCCATGGGCGCTAGAGATCATAGATCATTTTCATCATCATTCACACACTTTATAACCACCCTTTTCTTTTTTTAAGGTTGCTATTTAATAACTCGGTCATAAAGAGACCACTGTGATTGTTTCAACTGTAGATGGAACTGTGGGAAGCACACGTAAGGACAACACGAACAAACACACACACACACATTCATCCATGCTCGAGGCGGGATTCGAACCCGCGACCCTGCGACCCTTCAATCTTAGTGACTTCTGCTATCCAGGTCGACTAGCACCCCAATCTTGTTCACCCTTAGGTAATTAAATTCATGTTAATTCAGTTCAGGCCTCGTTTTTACGTAAAGCGTGACATGCCAATATTGCCCAATTACCTCCAGAATTCCACGCTAGCCTGGCAATTGCAGCCAACTCAAGGTTAAGGTACGTCAGAAGGTCCGGATCGCCCACCCAGTTCGGTGGAACTCCAGCGACCGACGGGTGACTAATTACATTTTCGCCCATCTGTGTATCGCTAATTACAGTAACGTATTGGACTGGAGGGGTTCGAAGATTCAGTTTAACCAACTCGGTTTCACAGTTTAATGTAAAGTCAGTTTCAGTGGCATTCAGTTTAATATAATCTTACCTCTCAATTGATAATCAGTTTGCTTACGAACGCCGTATTCAAATGCAAGATTTTCTAGAACAGTTACAGCCATTTGCTGATTTCGGAAACTTGACTATGGAATGATATAACTCGAGTAAATCAGCGCACTTATTTGATAAATCCATTTGCTGCAGTATTGCATCCCATTGTCTAATTCAGCCCCCAACTGGCTTGTCTATCTATACAGGCATTGAAACTACAGTCATTAAGCATAGTTTATGTATATGTTATAGATACAGTGAGAAGCTCATTAATTTCCCAATTAACTGATAAATGTTCACATTATCCAAAATAGGTGGATGAAGTGCGAAGTAGGAACATTTTCATATGTAAAAACGAGATCAGACTGAACCAATTTAAGATTCTCCTTTACAGATACTTATTTAATGTAAATAGCATCTCAATTATTTACTGTTGTCCTGATGAAGGCTGAATACGAAGGCCTAAAGAAGGACAATATAAACTTTCTTACATGTCAAACTCATGAACAGGAAAAACAGTACACTATCATTATCTTTACTACTCTTGTATATATTCCTTTTGCCGAATTTCTAATAAACCAAGCATGCTGTCATTGTTCAAAAGTAGTTCCTCAAGAGTTCGATTTAAGTGTTGACGTCTGGATCTACAAGAATGAAGCAAGCGACAAAACACAAGAAAACCAGAAGTTTTTACAAACCTTTTCTGGATTCATAGCATCTATTCCTAAATAAAATAATAATTACTATTCTATTATTTCATTATCTACATTTAAATTTTGCAAACATAATTAATATCCCTTAAATATAGGCAATGAGAAGCCAGCCAGCGAACACTATTGCTCTCTAGAGAGTCTGTGAGTCTGGTTTGGGCGTTCCAATGTTAATAAACTCAGGAAACAAGAGTGACACAAGAAGAAGACGTACGAATTATTTGAATATTGCCGATATGTAAAGTAGTACGTTGAATTGAAAAGCTCTTCTGTGATTTTGAACACTTAATTGAGCGTAACTATTACGCTCAGTTGCATAATATATCTTCTAGTAGCTAACTAATGAAGCATTAATGTATACCCAAACATATACGTTTATTCATCAATCTTGTCTCTCTGATCGGAACTCCGCGACTGACAACGTTTAGGATGATTCATCCTCAAGTAAATATTCTGCGCGAAGGGTACATAAACAAAAATATATGTAGTGAGCCATGTGGGGTGACCTGCAGCAATATTTATTCTGAAACTGAGTTAAGAAGTTAGATGCATGGCAAACTGAGGGTGAATTACGAAGTGAGATGCATTTGTAAATCTGATAATTGTACATTATTCGGACTGAATTAGGCCCCTAATACAAAGACAGAAAATTATTATAAAATAACTGCTTTATATCAATATGTTATATGTATTAATAATAGAAACGTTTCTGAAATTAATTATTTCCATCTTCAGACTTAATGTCAAAACAAATAATTAATATATTATTTTAAACAATGTACAGATTGTCAGTTTTTAACAGAAGAATTACATAAATTAATGTACACAAGTCACAACGGAACGAACCTTGATAAGAACTTTTGATCTCAATATGACCACAGACAGAAAAGAAAATAATAATCTTCAAAATATATATTATATGCGCGGACCACATTTGAATCGGCCGCGTACGCGCGTGTGGAGAACACACAGACGAGCGTTAGCGCACGCTGTGCGCGCAACCAGAGCGGCGAGCAATTGTGATCCCGCCGCAACGCAGTTTGCTCTCTCGGCACCATTCAATGCTTTGGCCAGACCGCCCTGCCAGCTCAGAGCTCCTAGCTTTCCAGGCAAGTACCGGAGTCAAAACAATGTGCCACTTCCACGACGCAGCCGAAAGCCCAACTGGGGACCACCCGAAGGTTTGGAGGACTGGGGGACCCCATCCCATCTCCTCAATGCCTACACCTTTTGGCTACCGACGTGAGTACTCCCGTGATCCTTGGTAACCTGACGGGTGGTAATTTCCCACCGGACGTCTATGTGTGGATTCCTGAGCATTCCGAAGAATTTCGTTTACCCGATCCTGCACAAAGGGCAACCAGGAGCTTAGCATCACATACTCACTACCTACACCTTTAGGCTAACGACGTGAGTGCCACCATGAAACTCAGGGTCCGTGAGGAACTTTCAATACGTCACTTCGGATACGAAATTGAAATTCGGGGGAAAAATGAAAAGTTAAACTTTTTTGATACGCTTTCGTATATGTAAGAAGTGATTGGTGCTGCTTCGGGTCAGGCGACTGTTCGCGGAACCTCTACGGCGAAGTTAGAATCCCATCCCTGGAAAATAGTTATGCGATTTGGAAATACTTTTTTGGGTTCGATTATTATCTTGATAATATGTAACCATTAAAAGTACGTGAAAGTATATGTCGATTTAACACCGCTTGTTTACTCACGACAGGGAGGGACTGAAAGGGAAATGAAGTTGCGTAGAGAAGATGAAAATAAACTTGAGACCTTCCAAATTTAAAAGGACGATATCCGTGGAATGAGAGCGGGCGCTGAAGACGATGTGGTAGCGGCAGAAGGGCGACAGTGGCGCTGGGTGGCGGCAGGAGGAGTCAAAACGGGTTCCGGCCATTAGGTGCATGCATAACGAGGTCTCCGTAACGACGCTTCTAATGAGACGTGGAGCCGTCCCTATCCCCGTCCTCACTGCCAGTCTCCGCACTACCGCCTCCGCCACCAATTCCACTACCGAACATGCCACTTCGCTGCCGACACGACCGCCTACTCCACCACCGACCCCGCCACGGTTCCAGCTAAACCCTGTCTATCGTCGATTCCGTGACCCACCGTCACAGCTCCTGCTGTCGCCGACACCTCGTCGCCGTTCGTCTACCGCCGCCTCTAAGACCGGCCCTCCTGGCGTCGCAGAACCATCCGCCCGCAGGCAGCCCTTCGCTGGCACCGAGTCTGTCCCGCCCTTGGCTACCACGCGTGTTCCGTCCCTGGCTCTCCCTTCACATTTCAAATCAGAGACTCGAACGTAACGGTATATCGGTAATCGTTTCAGCCATCAGATAAACGTACTACTCGGTTGACAACACTATAAAACTTTTTCACAAAAAAGTGTTTAAGTAAGTTTTGTGAACAAATAGGAGTGTTTTCGTCTCTCAAGTAATTTCGTTCACTCATTTAATCTATTAAGTGAGTTTAGTGGGTCTTCAACTACTGCCATACCTGAGAAATCTAATGAGTTGATGGCAGTCGTAATGAAGATACGATGAATGGTAAAGAAAAAGGGAAACAAGACGCAAGGGAACTTGAAATACCAAAGGAAATCTCTCGAGAACTCGTTTTGTGTGCCACAAATTCCATGTGGATCGTGGAGTTTTGTAGAAATGAACAAGGTTTTATTTTAGAGGATGACGAAATTCTTACCTTCTTTTTAAGAAATGAATCACACACGATATGAGAAAGCCTCTGCTATGCGAATCTTTCCCCTACCGAGTTCACTGTTGTCTTTTGGAAATTGCACATTTTTCGTGAAATATTTACCCACTTTGTCTAAAGAACCTTTCATCAAGACGAAATTGTGTTAATTTTCTAACATTTAGTACAAAAAAATCTTCTATTTAGTTATGACTGTACGTTGGCCAAACATTGACTTGGTAAGCTCCCCCACAGCTGATTATGACACTGCCATGGATACCAGTAACACGACTTCGCCATTCAAAGCAATTTTATTCAATTCAATGACCTTTCCAACACGAATGAGTCAGTACATAAGATCTATACACGAGGTCCTATAATTTTAGTCCCAACAGTGACGGATTTATAGTTGGCTCGACTTGAACTGGTGTCTGGAGGAAAATCCTGATTGGTAGTTTCCCCTGGTTTCTCCAACGAAGCCCAAGAAAATGCCGGAGAAGTAACCCAAACATGCCACGGACAGCGTGAGATCTCTCCTTCTTCTTCCATGTCCTGCCTTGCCCCTTCCTCACGCCTCACTCTACTACCTCCCACGTCGGGAGCTTCGAGTTCACGGCGGCTGGGGCGGATATACCTGGAGGAGATCAACCCCGCAAGCCAACGCCTCTTAGCATCACGTGAGGGAGAAAATTCCGCCATCTTCCGGAATAAAAAGCAGACTACACTAAAGGAACTAAGGACTACACAATTGACCATTGAATGTAGAGTTAATCAAAAGTGTTATGGAATAGTGGGGAATATAGGGTTAATGAAAAAACACATTTGACGTGAAATGAAGCGTAATTAACAATTCAGCGAAACAAAATTGTTGATTTAATTTCCGATTATCTATGCCTCCCTACTGTCATTTCGTCATATATTTTATTGGATACACTATTTCAATTAATATTATTTAATATTATTAATAACGACCAACGAATTCCAAAAGGCAACAACTCAAAATTACCTAGCATTGAGATATTTCTGTTTTAGAGTTAAATCACTCTGAAAATATGAGTTACAACATTTGAATTGGAAAGGTATTATTAATTTGACACTGTTAAACCATAAATTTCAAATACAAGCAGTGTAAATTGATATTTTCAGAATCCTACTAACTTTAAACGGCAATACCTCAAAGCTTCGAATTTTGGGTGGAGCCTTTAATATAACGTTTTCCCTGTTGCACTTGTTGCAATAAAAAATGGATAATTTTCTTCATAGTTCATTCTCGTTTAATTCCTTTCATTTTGGGTGACTCATCTTGCACGCAAACTCCCTAGCTATGCCGTCGGACCGTGGGGCTACCCCTCACGCCGTTGCTATCCTACCTCCGCCACCGCGTCGCCGCCAAGGCAACCGGCCCGTGGCCGCCTCTGTTCTGGATTTAATTACGACTCCATTTACGCCCCTCCAGGGAGTTTCCAGTTTCCGGGACGCCGCCTCGCCGTCCGGCCTCGCTCCCGGGACCGCCGCCGCCGGCCTGGACGCTCGAGCCAACATTGCCGACAGGCCGACCTGCAGTGGCCTCGTGGCGTCATTGCGACAAAGGCCTGCGACTAAGGGTTGCTACAAACGCCTACTACAAACGTCTGCTACAAATGCCTGCTACAAACGGATGCGGTCTGCGAAGAACCCTCCGTGACGAACCCTCTGCGACCAACCACTCTGCAACGAACCCTCTGCGACGAACCCTCTGGTACGAACCCTCTGTGACGAACCCTCTGCCACAAACTCTCTGCCAAAAACCCTCTGCGACAAACCCTCTGCGACAAACCCTCTGCGACAAACCCTCTGCGACAAACCCTCTGTGACAAACCCTCTGCGACAAACCCTCTGCGACAAACCCTCTGCGACAAACCCTCTGCGACAAACCCTCTGCGACAAACCCTCTGCGACAAACCCTCTGCGACAAACCCTCTGCGACAAACCCTCTGCGAGAAACCCTCTGCGACAAACTGCGACAAACTGCGACAAACCCTCTGGGATTAAGAATCCGCGGAGTCTCGAATTGTTAAACTTCCGTGACTTCACGGATCGTAATTAAGCAATTTGGCTGGCGACGCTGGTTCAAAAGTTGCATGCAAAGGCACGGGGAACGCAACTTGTCCCTTACAAGTACCTGGGACCAATATGCCATAATCAAGGAAATCAGAAATATCATGAACATTACACGAGAAAATTCTTGTCTTAGTACTCGAGAAGGAAAATGTGCCTTGCAAATTTCTGAAGTGAACACCTCCAGAAACTACCATCATTATATTCTATGTTTATATTCACTCCTAAAACATATTCATATTGAACAATATATTCAACAAATATATTCTTTCATAAAACATGTTCTATGTTCAATTTCGTGTAGAATAATTATATCCATTCTTTTCGAAAAAGAAGTTATCTTCAAGAAATTGGAATTGCTTTCAGGCGCAAAATGCAAACTAGATCACGCGACACAGCAGACACTAACGTCTGCACCGACAGTACACGTTCCGGATATCTTGACTTTCGGTAACACTGTTGTGTGAGGATGAGATCGCTTGTCACACAGTAGAATACTTAAATAATATCAAATGGTTTATTTTCACTATTCACTGAATCCATTGAATCTATTTCAAATGCATTTTTTGTTATAAATTAAAACCAGGCAGCATTAATAATTCAGCAGTGTAACAACGACCGCTGAAGCCGATCGAAGCCTTATGAAAATTAATATAACTCCAAAAATGTTCGCATTATTTGTAGCGTATCTTCAGTGTATAGTGGTGTCTTGTGCAAATTGATCATACTGACGCCTGCTGAGACACCCGATCTCACACGGTGTCCGGGATTAACCGTGAGCAAATGGCATCAACATTCATACATGACATCATGTGACGACGAACACAAAATAGTGTACGAGCGTGGTGATGTTGCAAAAGAGTAAAAAACGACTATATACACATTATTTTCATAAAACTGCCATTCTCGAGCGCAAACTAGCGCGTTGGACCGTGTCGCCTCTGCTCTCCGCAGCACTGTGCCATAGTGCGTTAATTCGCTGCTCGGCAGCACCGCACCTTGTATCGTGACGCAGACGGACACTTGAACCTGCCAATGCCGCACATTATTGATTTGAAAAAGTAGATTACACTCGTCCGCAATATATCCGTTTACTACACCGCAAGAGAAACAGCCAGACAAAATAATAAGTTTCCCGAAACGTCGCCAAATTCATCATGAAATGGTTTCGCGAATTGTTCCCAGGCTTTGGGATGGACGGGCATGACTTGGAGATTAGGGCATTCGAGGACATGTTTCGTTATTCCATGTGCCGCAAAAGAATCGCCTTGCATGCATTGTATAAACGGCCATTTTAGAATTCACACTTTGTGGATGGAGATAGATATTCGTATTTCGTATATATTCGTAAAGAAAGAGACTCATAGGATTATTCCAAAGGAAGAATAATTTGTTACTGTAGTCAAGCGAGATTTTGATTTATTTATTTAGTCATAAAACAGTAAAAACTGCATGTTACGTATGGGGGACAAGATCATCTGAGCACGTTTTCTTGAGCTCCAGAATCCCTTCCCAACATTTTCACTATAACTAGTTGAAAGATGAGTAATAGTTGAGAAAAATAAATGAATAAACAAAAATAAATTTAAAAAAGCTATTAGCAATATTTGAAAAAAATAAACATTTTTGACCCGAGCTATAGAAAATTTAGTTGCATCGGTAAACGAATTGCAGGTATGATTATTCTACACTGCTAACAAAAAAGTAACTCGCCCTTACCACACTCCTACCATTACAAGCAAAAGGAGAATTCAACAAAACGTGCGCCCAGTGAAGCTACATTTACGTCCAGAATCAAAGCAAGGGGCCATCTCAGCATTTGCTCATTGAATCAGGGAAACTGGACACAAACCTGATCGAGATGGGGGCATTGACTTGGAAGCTGTGGTACACTCTTTGTTACAAGCATATAAAGTTTAAAAATATATAACTACACAAATGTAAACTAATTGATTACATAACATTGTTTATTTAAAACAAATTCAATTTTTATTTTTGGTAATCAGTGTAGTCTCTAATTGTATAGAAACAGTGATGCAGCGGAAAAGATTTTACTTTTAACTTCGTGCATTTAAATCTTGCAATGTGTTGTTAAGTAACGTACATGTATTGTATGTGGATTTCTGGTAGTAAGCTGTTGATACTGACACTTGATGAACGTGAATTTTACCATATAAAGTATATTAAGTATATGGAAACATTAAAAGTTGAAATGAATACACTGAGTTGAATGACGGCAGACCACCCAAGTTACAGTCTCGGAATCTTCCAATTATGGGATTGGCCTGTGTGACCTTTTAGTTATATCTTAGTAAAAAATGTTACAGAAAAAAGAAAAGAATTTGAATTCGTTCTATAAAAGAGAATTAAGCTGTGTATATGTTTTGTACATTTTTATCCCACCTATAGACTGTATAATCCAGGAGGAGAGTATTATATTATGCCCAAATATATTTTACTGGAATGCATACCATAAGAAAAAGCAGCCCTTCAAAAATATACTAAGCGTACTCACATACCACGTGAGGTACAGAGGGGTTGGTAGTGAGTAGTGAACGGGAGAAAAAGATAGAAATAATGGACAAATGAGTGGAACGAGAAGAGATAGAAAAAATGAGGAAAGAGAGGGGGGAGGTGGGGAGGGTGAGAGTGTATATGATGCAAGGGAGGGAGAGCAGTGTGTGGGGTGGAGAGGGGAAGGAGGAGGGCGGTCTGGAGGGAGGGGGAGGGCGGGGAGAAAAGTGGAAGTGGAAGGGGTGGAAGGGAATGCAAGACGAAT